>JANJGK010000041.1:29985884-30028384 GCA_039081455.1 Macrobrachium rosenbergii
AGGCGGTGCGTGGATGACTTGCGATTTCCGAGGACGAGTTTCTTCCACGTGGTGAGATGCAAGGGCTTCCGTAAAGGGGCAAGGCGATGGGGACTCCTCGAAACTCCAAGCAATGGCGTGTGGGCTCGAGGAATACGGTCGAAGGGCACGAGGAGAAGTATACTTTTGAAAGGGCCACGTGGTTAGGATGCAAGGGCATCGGTGGGGCCAGGTGTTGAGGACGTCTTCACAAGTTCACTCCATATCTTCCAGCCCGTGTGTGTGTCGAGACCTCGTGGGCTTTTGCCTTTTATCCCCTCCTATGGGGCAGGGGTGCGCCCAACACAGATGCTTTGACTCATTGCACCTGCTGCCCGCAGGAGAGGTTTTGGCCTGTAGGAGAAACACCCAAGCCAGATTACTTTTGCCTCGAAGGAAAGATCTTTATCAAAAATGGGAGCGTCTTTAATCTTTTAAACCCTTGTTTTTAAGTCGATAGACAGATGGTCTATCGATCGGCCGGCTGGCAGTAAATGAAACACAACAGAACAACCAACAATAACAAAGGAGGGGGGGGAGGGGAGGCAATTTGCTAGCGAATTCTTGCTAATCATAATACCTCCCCATACAAGATGATGTACATACCTCCTTCGGGTGTGTACATCGATATTCAAGAATGAGCGGCAAATGCTTTACGTGACTCTACATTCTGCCTTGCAATGAACTTTACTCCTAAGGGTTTTATGAAGCTGTGACGTTACTTTTAATAACACATTGGGACAATTTTCGTTAACAGAACGCAAAGTGGTTTAAACACTTGCAAAAGAATAATTACTTTAGATTTGGTTACCCACTGGTAACTTTATAATGTGACTCGAACAACTGTGAATTAATTAAGATTATAGGACCACGTATATGAGGCTATGGCCAACAAATGAAAAGAAAGGTTATTGTTCAAGAATTAAAATACACGGTTACTTAATTTTAGATAAAATGCATGCGGTTAGTACAATCTGCCTTGAAGAGGCTGTGTAAATGAAAAACAGCGTTTATTTTTGTAAATGACATCCCCTTTTACGCGATACTGTAATGACTATACATATTCGCATTGATAATTTATCTTCATTTTAACGTACTTTGCTTAGCCGGCCCCACACGGATTTTGACAGCTGTATGCGGGCGAGAGTATTCGCGAGGTTTTAATTCGCTAACCTTAAACTACGCTAATTTTATGCGTCCACTGCCTACTCAATGTTATGACGGGGCGAGCAGACAAAAGATGTGGGGTAGGACAAACAGCAGTCTTGGAAGGAATGGAAGGGGGGGAAAAGGGATAATAATAACAAAAGGAAAATTAGCAAGACGTTACGAATGAAAACTTGACCGCATATGAAAGGCGGGACACGTCCCTCAGAGCTTACAAAAGTGGCATTTAAATCACAAGGGCAAGAGTTTATGACTCGCGATTCATTAAAATTAAAGATAAATAAATGACTAATAGAAAGTAAATGATATTGGCAGAAGAACTAAGGGAAAAAGAGGGAGGGTTTTATTGTGTTAGGCGGGAATTTCTCGTCCTACGCCTATAAATTACAGCCCGGACTATCACTTCAGTCCCAGGGCGAGGAAAGTGCACCCGAAGGGCGCGACTCCTTCAGGAGGGGCTGACACGCACGCCCGGTGCCAAGGTATGGGCGCAAGGGCGTGCCACTTCTCACTCTGTTATTCTTAATGATTTATACATTGTGTGGGGAATGGTATCCCGTATTTAATTGCCTCTTGTGGGGATAATTTAAGGGAAGATTAGTAGAGGATGGTAAGAGATAGCAGTTCCTGAGGAACGGAAGAAGATAGAGGAGGGTCTGACATCCCCTTCTGGATTAGGGGTGCCAAGACCTTCGAAAATGAAATGGTGGCACAGGTGCCATGGGAGCTCTAGAGCTCTTTGTAAATTACCTGGAATGTCCCACGCCCGTGGTAATTTCGCCTCGAGTCTTTCTTAATGGGACAGTCGTCCTCGGCCGGGGAAGCGGAGGGCCCGCGACCGGAGGGCGGCACGGAGTACCACCTGGGCCTGCTGATGCGACAGCTGACGCAGGAGTGTTCCGTGCGGGTTCTACCATGATCCGTTGCGGCTCTTGTAGTTCATCGGCCAAGTGAGATATGGCAGAATCCTGACTTGCAATTGCGTCGGCGACGGGCTGAGGCAGAGAGGAGGCGGTCGGGGGTGGCGTGAGCGGCTCGCAGGTAACGTTGACCAGCTCAGGCACGGGTTGCGAGGCCGCACCTGCAGGTGAGCTTCCGCGGTGGTCGGGAGGAACCGTCTCTCTGACCGACGCTGGTAGCGGTGCCAGGCCGGGGGAAGAGAGGGGGTCCTGAGTTGGATCCCGTGAATGGAGATCGGCGTAGCGCTCTGGCGTTGGCACTAGGGCAGAGTCAGGCGCTATCAGAGGTTTCTTGGGCTCGTCGGTCAGGACGGACGAAGCTTGGCCCTGCTCGGGGCATGCAAGTGGCACCGGCAGGAATTTGGCATCTCCTGAAGGGAGATTTGATTGGGGCCCTGGCACTGGCACTGAGGCAGGGCCGGGCACTGGAATGGGATCGGGAACCGATCGAGGGGGCCACTGTACATTGTACTCAGGTGGCACTGGTGGGGACTGCACGTCCTTCTGGTACCCAGGGGGCGCCAGTCTTGGCTGAGGGAGAAGCGGGGGAGGATTACTCGCGCCCGCGGAATGATTCGGGGAATGGGGACCCCTAGATTGTCGTGATTTCGGTGGGGACTGAAAGTCCTGTCCCAGGATGACGTCATAGCCTCCGGGGAGATGGCTTGCTACTGCAAGATTGCAAATTTTGGATTGGTGAGGTCTTGTGACTCTCAATTGGACCGTAGGGAGTATCATTTTAAATTGATTTATTCCCTCGATCGTGACGAGTTTTCGTCTATTGACGATAGCTCCGTAGGGAACTCTGTCCCTCCGGATGAGGGAGATTTGTGCGCCCGAGTCCTCGAAAGCAGTGACTCGGCGCGCGGGCTCGCTACCTCGTGGAGGGGCCACGTATACAGGCCCTTCGGCGGGAGGGCCTAATGACTTGGGATCTGTGACGGCCAAGGCGACGGTGGGAGTAGTTGATTTGTTATTGCGTGGGCATTTTGCCCATGCGGGAGAATGGCCATAAACCTTGCACGCCGTGCAAAAGGTCTGGCTAAAGTCTTTCCGCGCTGCCCCTGTGGAGGGCGCAGGCGAGTTATTTGTCGGTTTTCCGGGAGAGAGAGGAGCCGGTTTCTTGTTCCGGCACTGTTCGGAGGAATGCCCCGTTTTCTTGCAATAATGGCAAGTTAGGGGCTTGCCCGAGTTCCCATTTTTGTGGGAATTTGAACCTCCGAGGAGGGACGGGGGATTTATCTTCCGCCCCATGGATCCTTCTTGAGGGTGGTGAGTTTCCCACATGTCTGCTATTCGGCAACACTCGGTGAGTGTTGCTGGGGCTTTTTCCACTATATGAGTGGCGAGGGCAGGAGGGGCGTAGCGCAGGAAATGCTCGAATTTAAACCGCTCGAGTACCTCGGCGGTGTTAGTGGCTCCTTCGGAATCGAGCCATTTTGTCAACGCCCGCTCCGAATGGTACGCCCAATCGGACCAAGTCTGGCCTGCTTCTCTGGGCTGCTCTCTCCAACGTCTCCTCCACCGCTCGGGGGTAATCTCGTACGCCTTCGTAACTGCTTGGCGTACGGCTTCCCAGTTTCCCCGATCGTCTGCGGGAAGGGCGTGGTAGGCAACGAGGGCCTTTCCGCCCAGGAATTTAGTGAGAACAAGGGAGAGTTCCGCGGGGGAGAGATCGCAGCACTCCAGGACTCGTTCGGCCCTTTCAAGCCATACTTCGGGTTCGGACTCGGTCCATTTTGGCATGAACGAGTGAGCTTGGCTGAGGGCACTCATCCCCGCGGCAGGGGGCGGGGGGTTGACGGGCTGTCGTTCTAGCATCTGGAGCTCGTGGGCGCGCTGTCGCTCTCGATCTTCCCATTCTCGTTCCTCCCTTTTCTCTTGGGCAACTCGTTCTCTCTCTCTCTCCTCACGTTCTTTGGCCTCTCGTTGCTCTTGGGCAACTCGTTCTCTCTCTCTCTCCGCCTTGGCATCGTCCACTCGTTCTTGAACCCATGCTCTCAGATCTTGCCCCGATAGTCCCATGTCCTTCCCAGCGGACATGTAGAATTTGAAATCCTCGTTTTGTTGGGCTCTGGTATTAGCCATCTTGAAATAATGGGTATATGATATGTCTGAGAAGACCTTTTGTTAAAATTGGATGTGTCTTGGAAAGACGTGGTTGTTCTTGGCGAACGAAGTCTAATATGCGTCTCGGAAGACGTAGTTGGATTTTGTCACGCTCAGACTTGGCCGGCTGTAGCGTGAAGTTAAGGAGTTGTTCTAACGAACTAGAATGATCAGTCCCGTAAGGGCTTAGATGTGTGTGAACTACACAATATAATGTCTCAAAAGGACTTAATTTTGGGTTCCCGCAGGAATGAGAAATTCTCGCCACGTGCGACGTAGAATTTTTGTATGAGTCTCTGAGGACTGGGGTTTGGAGAAATTCTCGCCACGTGCGACGTAGAATTTTAGGAGTCTCTGAGGACTGGAATTTGTAGAAATTCTCGCCACGTGCGACGTAGAATTTTAGGAGTCTCTAAGGACTGGAATTTGGAGAAATTCTCGCCACGTACGACGTAGAATTTTAGGAGTCTGAGGACTGGAATTTGGAGAAATTCTCGCCACGTGCGACGTAGAATTTTAGGAGTCTCTAAGGACTGGAATTTGGAGAAATTCTCGCCACGTGCGACGTAGAAGTTTAGGAGTCTCTGAGGACTGGAATTTGGAGAAATTCTCGCCACGTGTGACGTAGAATTTTAGGAGTCTCTGAGGACTGGAATTTGGAGAAATTCTCGCCACGTGCGACGTAGAATTTTAGGAGTCTCTAAGGACTGGGATTTGGAGAAATTCTCGCCACGTGCGACGTAGAATTTTAGGAGTCTCTGAGGACTGGAATTTGGAGAAATTCTCGCCACGTGCGACGTAGAATTTTAGGAGTCACTTAGGACTTGGAATTTGTGGAATTTGGAGGAATTCTCGTCACGTGCGACGTAGAATTTTAGGAGTCACTTAGGACTTGGAATTACGATTCGTCCCTTAGGACTTAGAAATTACTAACGGGAAACCCAAAGAAAAATGTTTGCTGGGAAATGAATGGGGGAGAAAAAAAAAATGCTACACACGCGGGCATGGGCGGGGGGGGGGGGTTTGCAGGTCGTTTGGCCAACACCGGAGGTATTTTTAGATTCTGGGTGAATGAACCCGTATATTTATATACCGTCTGGGATTCCGGAGAATTTCCCAGTCGTCTGAGAGGATAACAGTACAACGGCCTAGTAATTTTCCCTATAAGTGGAGTTTAAATTTCGCTTTCCTAACACCTACTCGAATTCTAACTACACTGAGAGAATTTTCAGCAATGCAAGCTGACTTCGTCGTGTCCCACGTGGGAATTTATTCGCGCCTAAATAACAGTTCGCTAATTCGAAATGCGAAGTAAAAGTTATCACAGAGGAATTTCTTTCGCACTATTCCTCGAAGCAAGGATATGGCAAAGATTTTAACACAGGAATTTTCGCACTATTCCTCGAAGCAAAAGATATGGCAAAGATTTTAACACAGAGGAATTTCGCACTATTCCTCGAAGCAAAGGATGGTTAGCACTGGTTATTTCCTAACTACCTATCCTGAAAGGCATGCATTAACGAATCTAATACGGCGGTTCTTTTCTCTCAGTGATTACATGCGTCCCTATTTCTAATTCCTAGGAACAGTCACGATTGTAAAAAGGTTTTGCTAAGATTAATACATTACTTACGTGGAATTTTCTGGATCTGTGTGCTGGTTTTACACATAAGGTTCGTAATTGTCTCGTACCCAGCTTAGCTTTGCTAATAGCTGATCTGGCAAGTTGCAAATGCAATAAAGCAACACTAGGGGAACTGCAACTGTAAAACGAGATCTATGGCCAGGTCGCCATTTTTACGTTTTTCCGTGGTTTTAGTTTGAAATATGCTCTGTGAGACAGGTAGCAACAATTTAAGGTAATTCAGCCTTGTGATTCTGACTTCGTGGGTACGGGAAAACGTAAAAAAAGAGGAAAACAAAGGAGAATTTCATATGAGCATAGGGCTCTGGTTACTGAGGGAAATACTACGTAAAACACGTGGGCACATTTAAAGTAGTGTATTTACATAAATGACATTAGTACGGGAAAGAGGAACTCAAGTAGATTGAACGAAACTGGGGAATTCCAGCCACAGCCCGAGAAGCTTCCACGAAATAGGATCCCTCTGAAATGAGAGATATGCACATTATACGCCAGTAATGAAAATAGACAAAAGAATAATGAATTTGAAGCTGCACTGAGGGTGCCAAAGGAGTAATAAAGAATTAATACTGCCGATGCAAGAGGCGCACGGACATTAGACAAGGGTGATTTCTGGCTTTCCCTTTAAGCAAATATTACGAGACAAAAGCGTGACTGAAATGGGGCTCTTCCAGGGCACTTTACCTTAGTAGATTTTCCGAGGGCGCGTAGAAGGCGGTGCGTGGATGACTTGCGATTTCCGAGGACGAGTTTCTTCCACGTGGTGAGATGCAAGGGCTTCCGTAAAGGGGCAAGGCGATGGGGACTCCTCGAAACTCCAAGCAATGGCGTGTGGGCTCGAGGAATACGGTCGAAGGGCACGAGGAGAAGTATACTTTTGAAAGGGCCACGTGGTTAGGATGCAAGGGCATCGGTGGGGCCAGGTGTTGAGGACGTCTTCACAAGTTCACTCCATATCTTCCAGCCCGTGTGTGTGTCGAGACCTCGTGGGCTTTTGCCTTTTATCCCCTCCTATGGGGCAGGGGTGCGCCCAACACAGATGCTTTGACTCATTGCACCTGCTGCCCGCAGGAGAGGTTTTGGCCTGTAGGAGAAACACCCAAGCCAGATTACTTTTGCCTCGAAGGAAAGATCTTTATCAAAAATGGGAGCGCCTTTAATCTTTTAAACCCTTGTTTTTAAGTCGATAGACAGATGGTCTATCGATCGGCCGGCTGGCAGTAAATGAAACACAACAGAACAACCAACAATAACAAAGGAGGGGGGGGAGGGGAGGCAATTTGCTAGCGAATTCTTGCTAATCATAATAATATATATATATATATATATATACATATATATATATATATATATATATATATATATATATATATATATATATATATATATATATATATATATATATATATATATATATATATATATATATATATATATATATATATACATACATACATACATACATACATACATACATACATACATACATACATACATACATACATACATACATACATACATACATACATACATATACTGTATATGTATATATATATATATATATATATATATATATATATATATATATATATATATATATATAAATATTTATATATATATTTGAATTATATTTATACACACCATAAACCCCACGTATTAGCAGGGGATGCGTACCCCCCTCCCCGCGAATAGAACTGCCTATTTTGATAGTTCAAACACAAAAAAACTAAAAGTGTTTATACAGGTATTATCCTACTTACGATGGGGTTAGGTTCCAAAAAAACCCATCGTTTGTTGGAAAAAACGTATCTCGAATATAGCCTAGGCTACACTAGGATATTCAGTACCATGTATACATATATGGTAACCTAGCCTGCACTAT
The DNA here is from genome assembly GCA_039081455.1 of Macrobrachium rosenbergii. Taxonomy (NCBI): domain Eukaryota; kingdom Metazoa; phylum Arthropoda; class Malacostraca; order Decapoda; family Palaemonidae; genus Macrobrachium; species Macrobrachium rosenbergii. The sequence continues at coordinate 29,993,665 of JANJGK010000041.1, forward strand.
AAAGTATATTCTGTACATACATGGTATAGTAATTATTAATATCAGCTAATTTAGGAGGTTCATGCAGAGTGACTTATGGTAATTCAGTACAAAGAGAAATTGAATAACAAACAAGAATTAGCTTAGCCTACACTATGGCATATCGTATACATATACGGTGGCCTAGCCTACATTATACTGTACTCTATATTCACATATCTTATTATACAAACGTCAACATAATGAATATGCATCTTTTCCAGGGATCTTTTAAAATGTTATGCCTTAATTCACTGTACCCAATAATATTAAATTCAGTTCATTGTCAAAAACTTCAAGCGAAACATGACAATTATGTTTCCTTTAAAATATCAATCGAGAGCATTGAAAAATGTAAAGTAGCCAACCTTTTTCAGTCTGTTAATTGGCCAAAAGGCGTAATGGTAAGGAAATGGTACGAAAAAAGAAATTAATCATGGCTTCAATTAATATAGCAACTTTCAACTGTAGATCTGTCAGGAAAAATGTCCACGTTGTAAAAAATTTATGTAATAACTATAAGATAATAGCATTGCAAGAAACATTTTTGCCGCAACAGGAGAGTAACTTTCTAAATAAGATTGATTTTAAGTTTGATTCCGTATCGTCGTCACCAGTAGACCTAAGTCAAGCTCTTGTGAGGGGAAGGCCATATGGTGGTCTAGCTTTCTTAGTTCATGAGGAGATCTCTCCGTATTATATGTCAGGAAAATACCCACAAGAGATGAACGCTTTTTATCTATAGATACTAGTTTGGGTGGTAGCACGATAAGGGTTATCAATTGTTATATGCCCTACTATAACGGTTCTAATACTGAGGAATACTTAAATAAATTAGGGAAAATGAAATGTCTATTTGAAGAACATCAGAATTATCATGTTACTGCTGTAGGGGATTTTAACGCTCACATTTCATCAGAATTTGGTGCAGAATTATTTGGGTGGTGTGGTGAATACGACTGCTGTGCAGCCGACATCACCTCATTACCCCCGGATACCCATACTTGGGTAAGCGACGCTACGGGTCACACGAGATGGCTGGACCATGTCGTGTGCCCTATTTCCGTCTTGAGTTCACTTCGATGTTTTAAAGTTTTTTACGAAGAGATAGGCTCAGATCACAAGCCTCTGGGTTTTAAACTTTGTTTACAAAATTTTTCAGCAAACATAGTAACAGGGACCAATAATCGCAGAGTAACTTACGAGGTTAGAAATAATGATGAATATAAAGTTCGAAGCGAGAAGTCACTAAAAGAAATAGAGCTTCCAGGTGAGGCAATAGTTTGTAAAACAAGGGGATGCAGAGACAGAAACCATGTATTTCTAATTGAAACGTTTGCTGTCGATCTTGTTGAGGCATTGATTAAGAGTGGAGATACAAAAAGTACCGGGGAGGTACATAAAAGTCATGGAATACCAGGCTGGAATGAAAACGTTAAATCACACCACGTTACAGCCAGACAAAAGTATTTATTATGGAAGGAAATGGGAATGCCGAGATCGGGTGTGCAATATGATGAGATGTCTTGTCTAAACGAAACTTTAAAAAGGCACTCAAAGTCTGTAAGAAGACGGTAAACAAAACAACAAGGGAAAAATCGCTTGAGATATGAGCAGGAGAAATCCTTGGAAAACAATAAACAAAATAAGAAAGAAAACAACCAAATTACCGGTTAGTATTGATGGAATAAGGGGAGAGTCAAACATAGCAGAGGGTTGGAAGAATTATTATGCTCATATTATGGAAGGTAAGAACCATCCACAAATGTCTTTGTCGATGGAAAATGAAGATGAAGAAAGCACCATACCAATTGTTTCCGTTAAAGACGTTCAAGATGCTTTAAAATCCCTTTCGTTTAATAGTGCCCCGGGCCTGGATGGAATCACAGGGAATCACTTACGATATGCCCACCCAACTCTGTTCGTGCATCTGTCACTTTTGTTCACTTGTTTGTTCAGGCATCATTTCGTATAAAAAAATATGACTGAAATAAAAATTCTGAATTTAGTTAAGGATTACCATAAGAGTCTCTGATAAGAATAACTATCGTCCAATAGCCCTTGCCTCTATTATTTCAAAGCTATTAGAATGCATCATCCTACAAAGATGCAAAGACTTGTTAACAACTTCTGATAATCAATTTGCTTATAAAACTAAACACAGCACTGATATGGCCCTTTTTCTTTTTAAACAAACATGCCAGTTTTATAGGTCAAGGATCACTCCAGTTTTTGTATGCGCTATGGATATGTCCAAGGCTTTTGATAGTGTGTGTCATGAAAGATTATTTCAAATTTTAAAGAGAAGACGTGTGCCATTTTACATTATAGCACTGCTGCAATACTGGTACAAAACTCAGGACTTTAGAGTAATGTGGGGCAATAGTCTTTCCTCCCCTTTTAAACCCAGTTGTGGTATTAGACAGGGTAGTGTTCTATCAGCACTTCTGTTTGCCGTATATGTGGATGACTTAAGTACAAAGGTCCTCAGCAGGGAAGGTGGTTGCACAGTGGGAGAGGTTAAGGTGAATCATATCCTTTTTTGCAGATGATATAATACTTTTAGGCCCATCTTTAAAAGCATTGCAAATACTCATAGATAAAAGTGTGGTATATTTGAACTCCCATTATTTTGAAGTCAATCCTGACAAGACCAAAGCTCTTGTTATAAAGCCCAGGAATTTTATGTCATTTAGTGAACCGTCACTTTATATTAATGACGTCAGGTTGGAAGTCGTTAAGTCATGTAAATATCTCGGCATGAATATTAATGACAATCTGAAGGACGATGACCATATTGCTTCACTCTATCGAGGGCAATGCTTGCGAGGTAATATGTTGCTAAGGAACTTTCATATGTGCAATGATGAGGCTAAAGTGCATTTGTTCAGATCATTCTGTACTTCCCTGTATTGTATGCCTCTGGCAATGAAATGTAAAAAGGAAACCATACGAAAACTTAAGGTATGCTATAATGACTCTTTTAGGTACCTGATGGGAATAGAAAGGTTTTCGAGAGTAAGTGGACACTTTGTTTCTTTAGGAATCCCAACATTCGATGAATTAGTGAGAAAATGTATTGTAAGCCTGTTTCAAAGGGTAAAGAGTTCAAAAAACCACTTAATTTGTGCAATTTTTAACAGTGATAGTTTTAAAAAATCATTATTTCTTAAAGGGTGGTCTAAACACATTTTCTGTGTTTGGTAATTTATAAATCTTTTGTTTTATTCCGAATATATTTGTATATAACTTTTATTATTTTATTGTAATATTTTGTATATGGCTCTACAGCTGAAATAAAGAATTTGAATTTGAATATTGTATATATTCTTATGTTGCTTTTGTATTATAAATTGTGACCACAGTGATCAACGTTTTGGTTTGGAAATCGATTATGCGGTAAGTTTATTTCGCCATATTTAACTCAGTGCAGAGTGCTTTTCTTGCTTCTAGTTAGCATAAATGAATCTCTAGATACTTTATTTATATGGGACAAGGTTATTTTTCGTTATATGAAGTGTTTTTAAGTTGAAATATAACTTAAATACATCTCGTTGTGAAATTTACTATTTTTTTTTTCGTTAATAGATGACGTTGGCCGTTTTGGGGTGTTTGTTTTGTGTAACAAAAAATCATTATTCCGTTTGCTATTTTCCCTTGATTTCATCATAATACGAGCTCTCCGTATTTATCGTTTATCAGCGTAAAAACAACAGTAATGTGTTCTTTCATGCCCAGTTGTTTTGATTAAAATACTTTCTCTCCAAATTTAATTATGGTCAGTTTCATCCATGTTGCCGATGGAGGGTAATTTATAGTCATTAGCAGCTGGAACACTGTTTTCTCAGCTTCAGCTACAACTTGCACCTTAAATTTAGCAGTATATTTCCTTGCCGATCTTCTATCCATACCGAATAAGGGTATAATGTAAAAAATTATCAGTCCTATTTTGCTTAACATCATTTGTACTATAACTACAGTAATTGTTTATTACCGTACGATGGTTGAAATACAAGCAAAACGGCTGTTGTTATCCGATTCACAGATAAGCAAAACAGTTTCTCGTTCGGTTGTTTATGGCTGTATGCATTTATGCAAGACTATAATGTTACTAACAATACTTTTATCATTCTTTTACTTTTTTTAACTAGAAGATGGGATAAAGAGTTGGAGGAAAAGAAGTTGGTCTATTGTAATTTGGTCTCTCTCGCTGCCTGATTGTATGCTGCTGCGTGTGCCTGCGGGAAATTTAAAAATATTTTATAAATATTGTCGTATCAGTATTAATTGCTGACCTCATTGCAAAATCGAATTATCGTAACTTGAACACTACCTGAGTATTTTAACAGTTTTATCACAAAAAAGTGCATTTAGTCATGAAAATGAGATGGAAGTACAGTAATTAGTGAATAAATCTCAGTGAACAGTACCGCTAATGGGCGAACTTTCAGTGAATAATGCGTATAAGCGTTATACGCCCCTTTTACGTATTTTTATTCCTCCACTTTCTTACCTTGGATATTCTTCTATGTGTCTCCACCAGCGCCTCTCTTTCTTCGTAAATGTCTGTTCTTTGAAGAGAAATTATTCTAAAGAATTGATATCTCTCAGGAAGGCATATAGAGACGAGTCTGTAATTTTCTTCACTTTAATAATGAAATATCACTTATAAAGATTATAAAGATCAATGCAAATTAATATGTTACAGATGTTACAGTGGTATAAACGAAATCATTTTTGTGAAATTAGTTCACTCAGTCTATATGGGGAACACAAGAGCGAGGGGAGACGTACTCCCCTGGTGGACGTTGCTCGAAATCTGCTTCTCTTCAGTTGCCCTCCAGTCTCTTGAACCTCTGGATTTCTTGTTATCTGCAATCTCCACCTCCTCCTAGTCCTATTGGAAAGACTTATCTGCGAGGCCTTCCCTTCAAACAGTTGATTGGGAAGGACTGTAGTGGGTGTGATTCAGATCTCCCTTTGAGGACTTGATTGGAGATGATCTTAGGAGGGGGTGTGAAAGACCCCTCCCTAGAATGTTTGTGATTGGAGGATGTTGAAGCACATCACTTTGTCCAGCCCCTAATTTCCTGGAATTTCCATGAAAACGCCTCCTATTGAAGGCAGTGTTATAGAGCTGGCTGATGTTAGCTTTTTGGCGGTGCTGACTCACGACTTGGTTAAGCTAATCGCGAGACCACAGTTTCCAACCTTTACGATCGGTTTTATGGCTTTAGGCACGATATACTCGCTCACTGTTTTGAGTTCGTGCAAGAGTTCTACTTCGGTCAGCATATCTTTAGTCCACGGCAATAACAACAGCTTTAGGCGTTATTGTTCTCTCTGCCTCCTTTATTCTCTCTCTCTCTCTCTCTCTCTCTCTCTCTCTCTCTCTCTCTCTCTCTCTCTCTCTCTCTCTCTCTCTCTCTCTCTCTCTCTCTACATCCCTCGGTCACGCTACCTCACACTGCCCAGTTCAAATGGATGACTGCAAATTGACGCATAAAACAAAGCACTTATATGACTGCCCATTAAGTAATATTCTAAAAAAAATACAAAGTGCGCAAAATGTGTCAATGTACAAATGTAAAAAAAATCCAATCAAGAATATATTGTAGAAAATTCATATCTCATATCATGAATCAAAAGACATACATATATATGTACACAATGAATTACCAGTGTAAAAAAATGGTTAATTGTAATAGTGAATATACAGTATAATGCAATCAATAATATATAAAGAAATCCGTAATAAAACATGTCTTTAAGATCACTTTACTTCTTCATTGGCCCTTTTTATTTGTTATAATCTTTTCAATATTTGAAATAACTACACGTTTGACTAAAATTGCAAACACTTCAATCACAACCAGTATTATGATTAAAATGAACAGACAGAATTGGTGAAACCTTTTCTTTGTAATAGAAAAACTCATATACTAATGGTAACTCTTTTAGTTGTTTTAACTCTGAGATAATTTAATATCTTTAACTTCATTAGAGTAGTTCATGTATGGGGCATCTTTATTTAATTTAATTTCTGTGAAAACATGAGGTTCATAATATAATTTATTTGGAATAACTGACTTGCAGGATTTATCAAAAGCATGAACATTACTGAAATTAATTTCAGTACTTATATTATGGCAGTTAGTTGTTGCTGTTACAGTATGTAGTGAAAACACAAAAATTGACTGTTCTACTAGGGTGGAAACAAAATCATGTTTTGATAATTGTGTACACAAAGCTTTTTCTTGAATTTTGTTTTCAATTATTTCTTGAATAAAGGTTGTCAAGGTTGCAGATGTACTCCTCATCCCTCAAAATTATGCAAAATTGATGTTGTTGACATTTGAGATGATTACATTTTCCTTTGTCAACATGGGGAAAGGATGTATGGACAACAGTACATCTGCATCTTTTTGATTAAATGGTAACACTAAAATAATCTTGTTTGTAACCACCTTGGTGGTTATCAAACTATAGTAGATCATGACATCCTTTACCATAATGCCCTTCTACCAAAAAATAATTAATTATGCTCTCCAACTCCCTGGGGCTAAATAGGGTTGGGCTTAATATTCCCTTATAGGCTAACAAAATGGCGTTTAACAGGTCTCTATGATCTTGCAAGAGAGTTCTGACATTATTAATAAAAGTATTTTGATACTGTTGATCTTCTAATTTATTAATTTATTCACTAATATTTTTGTTAGTTGCATTAATGAATACCTTTAGTTTTTCTAACTCTTGGTTATTTAAGTTTTGAGATTTTATAATTCTATTTAAAACAATGCCCCTTGTTGCTGCCCATTTTTCCAGTTTATCTATACAGGCCCTTTCCTTTTCTACATTAGAATCAGTTGCTACACCAAACAGTTGATTCAGTGCTGTTCCTATAAAAGGTAAGAGGGATCTTTTGGTTCTTGTATTTAACACACTTCCTATGTCATTATCTAGTTTTTCCAACAATGATAAAACACTGTTATTTCCACTTTTTATAATGATAGATTTTAATTCCCTCTGCACATCTTTCATCGTCATTTCATTGATAAGCACTGATGTAATGTCTATACTTACAATCCCCAAATCCTTGATTAATTTCACAGATCCCTTTTTTTCCAGTAGTGCACCTTTCGGATCACCACCTCGGATGATACATAAAGCAGTGTTATGATAATCAAGAAGAATCGCATGTTTATATCTGTAAGAATAAGCCTTATCAGATATTCTATATACATGAGGCATTTTAATGTTACATATATTTATATATAACAGTTCAACACTTTACATTATTTTATCTTTTCCTTAAGTTATAAGTTGTTCCTGCTTAACTTGTTTCAACCATTCTTTTATTTTGTTATTGGACCAAGCATCTGTTTTTATTACCTTTACATGATTATAATGAACAATTCTTTCCTTTAGATCACTCTCACTTATGACCTTTAGCTTATTTAATTTTAACACTTCTAATACTCTATAAGGACCATTAAACTTTGGTGACACTTTAACCTTAGGACCTTCTGGAATATGATTCTGAACATATACCTGAGCACCTACTACAATTTCTGGTTTAGCTGTATTTTTGTCATAGTGCTTTGCTTGGACATTCTGAGATTCTTTAAGTCTAGTCCTCATCTGTTTGATCGTTTCATACGTACATCTAGTTTTCCAGGCAATATAGTCATCATAAATATAAGTATGTCGGGGTGGTGTGGCATCATCTAGTAACGTATTTGGTAGTCTCTTCGTGTATCCATATAACAAGTAGTGTGGTGATTCTCCTACAGTTTCATTTACAGTATTGTTTATAGTAAACTGTACGTCTTCCAAAGCTAAATCCCAGTCGTCTGTATTAAGTTTAACTACAGTTTTCAGGATATCCTTTATTTTACGATTTGTTCTTTCTACTGCTCCATTTGAACTTGGTTTATATGCTGTGATTTGACATTTATTTATCTCATAAAATTCAGCTGCGTTATCAGAAAGAAGAACTTGTGGACATGAATGTCTCGTAATAATTCTAGATTTAAGAGCTTCTGCTACTGTCATTGCATCTCTATTTCTTACTGGTACAGTCTCTACATATCTTGTTAGATAGTCTAAAAAGACTAATATTTGTTTATTCCCTCTAACAGTGGTAGGAAATGGACCTAAAAAATCCATTGCTATGACCTGAAACGGATTCAGTCCCGATGGATATTTTTCAAGTGGAGCTTTTGGATTTACGTTACCTTTATTTCAATTACAAACTGCACAGTTTTGTACAAAGTTCTTGGCATCTCCACTACAATGTAGCCAAAAATAATATCTGGTTATGATTCTACTTGTCTTTTTGATTCCTGGATGTCCTGCTAACTTATATGAGTGAGTTAGCTCTAAAATTCTCTGATTAGTGTTTTTGAGATGTATAGACGAGAATAACCATTCTTCTCTGTTGGGCTTTTATATAATAAACCATTGATTAAAACAAAATCAGGTTTTGAAGATTCATCTGTCATTAATTGTCCTATTATCTGCCTGATTTCTGTATCCTTTCCTTGTTGTATTTGTACTCTTTCTAAATCTAAGTCTACTACTTGACAGCTAAAACAAAAGGTATTAGTGGTAACGCATTTCTCTGTTTCTTCTTGGGATTTGGATAATGCATCTGCTAGGGTATTAAATTTTCCTGGGATATATCTGAATTCTGGGGCAAATTCTAGCGCACTAATGAACCACCTATTGAACTTCATATTATTTGTAAAAGTTCTCTTCTTAAACAAATCACAAATGGGTTTGTGATCAGTAAGTACGTTGACTTTATGTCCTAAGATTGTGTCTAAATTTCCTTAATCCCCAGTATAATGCTAAACATTCTCTTTCTATTGTGCTACAATTCCTCTCTGCTGCATTTAAGACTCTACAGGCATGATATACTGCCCTCATTCTAGTTTTCTCCTTTTGCAGTAATACAGCTCCTAGCCCTGTACTGGAGGCGTCATAGGCTAAATAGAAGTCTTTGGAGAAATCTGGGTAGACTAATACAGGATTCCTTGTCATTTTACTCTTTAGTGTTTGGAAAGCTGTCTCTTGCTCTTTATTCCATTCATATTTGACATCCTTCTTTGTTCATTTTGTTAATGGTTTGGCTATTGTCGCAAAACCCTTAATGAAAGGTCTATAGTAGCCTACCATTCCTAGGAATCGTCTTAATGCTTTCAAATTTGTAGGAGCTGGATGTTCAACTATTGCCTTTATCTGGCATGCTTGCATTCGCAGACCATCTTCACTAATTACATGACCTAAGGATTTCATTAAGAATTGACATTTCTTTAATTTGATTTTTAATCCTGCTGCTCTTAATCTTTCTAGGACTAAAGTTTTGAGGTGACTTTCTAAATCTTTGCTAAAAATGATAACATCATCTAAGTAAACTGCAACATTTTCTATGTCCCCCAGTGTATGAAGCATTAATCTAACAAACGTTAAAGGAGCCGAAGTGAGTCCAAATGGCATGACTTCAAATTGCAAGTGTTCTTTGTGTGCGCTGAAGGCTGTGTATGGTTTCGACTCTTCGTCTAAAGATACTTGCCAGTATCCACTGAGTAAATCTAAAGATGAAAATATCTTTGCACCTCCTAATTGAGCTAACATATCTTGAATCACTGGCATTGGCATTCTATCGGGGATGGTGTTGGAATTTAACTTTTTATAATCTCTCACAAGTCTCCAATTTCCATCGTTCTTTGGAACAAGTAGTAATGGAGAATTATATGGAGATTTAGAGGGAATGACTACCCCATCTTTCTTCATTTCTTCTATCAAATTATCAACTATGGGTCTTTGGCTTATTGGTAATCTGTAATTAGGAATAAAGAATGGTTTTGCTCCATCATCTAACAAAATTCTATGTCTTAGGACATTTGTTCTACCTAATTTATCTCCTTCTATAGCTATTACATCTCTGTATTTTTCTAATACCTGAATTAATTTATCCTTGTTTTCTGAAAATCTGTTTTATTCACTTCTTTGCTTAATTCAGATCTGTGACCAGTTACAGAGAAAAATGCTTTTTCTTCTAATGTTAGTAACGGATTGTTAATAGGTACTCCTTTGCAAAAGACAATGTCTGCATATAGTGTTAGTTTGTTATCTGAGTAGTTTTGGACATACACTTCACAAGTATTACCCTTCATGAGGACTAAAGAATTATCCACCCTGACAAATTCTGGTAACGCTTCATAAACACTTTGGATGCAAATTACCTGTCTATTTAATATGAATTGTACTTTATTATCATCAGCAGTGCTTACGCAACATATTGCTTCATCTTTTATCTCTGCAAAGTAACAGTGTTCTGTCTCTACACTATTTTCTTCAGTTTCTGCTATTATATCATTTATGTCTACTTTATTTATTTTGTTTAACAGCAATACTTCATTTATTAACTTCCTTCATTATCACAACTTATTACTACATTGCTATAACTATCTGTATTTATCTCTGCATATTTTTCATCATAGACGTCTTGTTCTTCGTTATATTCAGAACTTTGGAGATCACCATTATTTATTTCTGCGTCGTTTACTTCTTGGGAGGATATAATTTCTGGATATGCACATCTTCTTCCGTTTCTAGTCTGTAATTGTGGGAATTCCTCTTTTCTAATCCTTTCCATTTTATTTTGATTGTTCTCTAGATGATAATTTCCTTTATGTATGTCTTTCTCGCTTGTTGAAGTCGTCTCAGACAATTTGATCAGGTTTGGGTGCAACCTTTCTTTTCCAAGCGTAACATACGCTCTTTTTATTATCTTGTGTCAGGTTAATTCTTCCTTCTCTTTAATTTAGGATGATTCCACATTTCTTCATTAATTTAGGATGATTCCACATTTCTTCATTAATTTAAATGAGAACAACACCTGTGCGGGAAAGAATGTCTTCTAGAACTATAAAACTTTCAACAGGTTTATGTGACGAAAGGTCTATTTCTAAGTTCACATTTCCTAAACTTTTAATCTGTTTACCCGCTACTCCTTTTATTATTTTGCTTTGACCCTGAATTAGCGTTTCTTTAACGCCTAAGTAATTTGTTAATGTATTTGTATCAATTATGCTTACAGTACTACCTGAATCCATAAGTACAGTACATAATTTATTATGTATTGGAACTTTAATGATAGGTAAATCCTTTCTGATTATTTCTTCTTCATCCATGGAAAATACAACTTCTTTACTCTGCAAATAGGATAGTGCGGATGAACCTTCACTTCCCCTTTTTATTAATTCTTCTATTTTTAGATTATCTTCTTGAAGGGACTGTCTTGTGGTATTATGTGTAGGGATAATATGTCATTGAGTTGAGTACTTATTTGATGTTGAGCGATTACTGCTTAATTCAACTTTTTCTTTATTTCCTTCTTGTGTTCTAAACCAGCATTTCTTTGTTAAATGTCCTACTTTCTTAGAAACCGTGCAGATTCAAGGTTTTCTACACTCGTTTGTAAAATGATTTGTATACCCGCAGTTTTCACAGGCTGTTTTTGGTCTCGCTCCTTGAGCGGAATCGTTCACTTGGGTTGAATTATTTGTGTTTGAGTTTTGACCATATTTATAAAGTTTGGGAGGTCCACTCTTTGTTTGATTGTATCTTCCTTTCTGATCTGGATTCCATTTTCTTTTAGTATTTTGGACATATTTTACTTGGAAGGTATTTGGTCCATTTCCTACTTGTCTGGAATTATCATAGAACTTATTCATTTTAAAAGTAGTATTATTATTTCTGACTTTCATTTTGTGCTTCTGTTGTTCCCACAAATTCCTTGGATAGATTTATCTCTTTCTTTTGTATTTCTTCTCTCATTGTCTTCAATGTTTGAAGGCTGGTTTTCTGGGATCAAGTTTTATTTTTGTGAAAGCCTTCTTTTCCTCTTCTCCTAGGGCATTATATATTGTTCCAAATGACAAGTAATTTAAAACATGTCTTAGCTCAACTAAGTTACTGGCACTATCTCCAAACTGAGTCTTATCTCCTATAGTAATGCCATCTCCTATAGTAATGCCATCTCCTATAGTAATGCCTGTTTTCTTTAAATCTTCTGTTATTTTCTCTATTGCATTATCCACGCTTGCGTACAAATTAGCAATTGTTTTGTATTGCGGGTTAAGGAATCTAGTTATGTTATATAAACTGTCAGTCTTATTTACTGGTTCCCAGAGTGATAAACAAATTTCTTTAAATTCTACATAGTTATTAAGTTTGCTAAAACTTGTGAAATTCAAAGTTTTATGAGTGTCTCCATGTTCTGAGCTGACAAGCAACAAGGCTTCATTTATTTTAGCTCTTTCATCTGTTATTCCCCCGGAAATTATACGACTATCTGTATCTGCTAGCCAATGGTTTATGGTATAGGATTCGAGTCTACTTTTGTCAGGATTTGAATCATCCACCTGTCCACAGAAGCGTGTGGCTGTTGTTATTACGGCCGCTTGATTCATATTTCGAAAATGTAAGGTGCGAGTATTATTAGTATTGTTACTATTACTATTACTGTTAGCAGTATTAGAATAATTAACACTATTTTGGTTCTGGTTAGTTGAGTTATTATTGTTAGTATTTCCTTGCACTACAGCGGAGTGGGAATTTAGTCTTGAAATTCGGCTACGTCTAAGTGTCGACGGTCTTAAATCGTATTGTGAATGTCTAACTGTGTTCAGTAATTCATCAAATACTCTTTGCATGGCCACACAAAAAAAATTATTCAGTCAGAGTACATCAATTATATATAAAAAAATGTTATACTGTACCAAAATTAAAAGAATTTGTCAAATTGTCACAGTAAAAAAAATGAAATTCTCCACTGAGTTCAAGTGCACAAGTAAATTAACCTTTTAAATTCTTCAATACAAAATAAAAAAAATTTCTTATATGAAACTGGGCATCATATCATCAAAATTTCATCACAATGAGTACACAAATTTATATATAACTTATCAAATATTCATCACCAACCGAATGAAAAAAAATTCCCTTTCTAAATTAATTAATAAATAATTAATTATCATAGAGTAATACTGGTATTTATGCAAAAAAAAAAATTTTTTCCCTAGAGAGAGTTTTCTTAATTTTCAATCTTATGTAAAAAAAAAATCTTATTCACACATTAAAAGAGAGAGAACTGTAATTTCATTTCTCAATAACTTACAAGCTGTTGCTATTGCGAAACTTCCAAGTTGTTGTTTTTCAATCACCTCGGTGATATTTCACAACCACTTTTTCTTGTTATGGTAGTCGGGGTCTGGCTCAATTTGTTGACGCTAACAGTTCTAAGTGTTTTTGTTTCTTCAGGACTCACCAATTCTGATTTTGTTCACTTTTGTTCTCAATGCTCTGTTGTAGGATTTTATTTCTTCATTTAATATTTGCTCGCTGTCGTAAAATCTAAGTTCGTTTTGTAGAATTTCGTTTCACTGTAACTTAATTGCACTGATAATTTCGTTAATGTTCGTTTGTTTCTTCTCGCCTTCTGGATCGTTTAAAGCTGCCACCATTCTGTTATGCACCCCTTTTACGTATTTTTAATCTTCCACTTTCTTACCTTCGATATTCTTCTATGTGTGTCCACCAGCGCCTCTCTTTCTTCTTAAATGTCTGTTCTTTGAAGAGAAACTATTCTGAAGTATTGATATCTCTCAGGAAGGCGTATAGAGACGAGTCTGTAATTTTCTTCACTTTAATAATGAAATATCACTTATAAAGGTTATATAGATCAATGCAAATTAACATGTTACAGATGTTACAGTGGTATAAACGAAATCACCATTGTGAAATTAGTTCACTCAGTCTATATGGGGAACACGAGAGCGAGGGGAGACGTACTCTCCCTGGTGGACGTTGCTCGAAATCTGCTTCTCTTCAGTTGCCCTCCAGTCTCTCGAACCCCTGGATTTCTTGTTATCTGCAATCTCCACCTCCTCCTAGTCCTATTGGAAAGACTTATCTGCGAGGCCTTCCCTTCAAACAGTTGATTGGGAAGGACTGTAGTGGGTGTGATTAAAATCTCCCTTAGAGGACTTGATTGAAGATGATCTTAGGCGGGGGTGTGAAAGACCCCTCCCTAGAATGTTTGTGATTGGAGGATGTTGAAGCACATCACTTTGTCCAGCCCCTAATTTCCTGGAATTTCCATGAAAATGCCTCCTATTGAAGGCGGTGTTATAGAGCTGGCTGATGTTAACTTTTTGGCGGTGCTGACTCATGACTTGGTTAAGCTAATCGCGAGACCACAGTTTCCAACTTTTACGGTCGGTTTTATGGCTTTAGGCACGACATACTCGCTCACTGTTTTGAGTTCGTGCAAGAGTTCTACTTTGGTCAGTATATCTTTAGTCCATATAACAACAGCTTTAGGCGTTCTCAGTGTTCTCTCTACCTCCTTTATTCTTTACGTTTCTCTCTCTCTCTCTCTCTACTTTTTCTGTTTTCTACATTTCTCTATCTCTCTCTCTTTCTCTTTTCTCTCTAATTTCCCTAACATCACTACATATGTTCCATAGAGAAATCCGCGAATAGGTGAGTCTGCAAATTTTGAGACGGTGAATATGGGGGTTAAATATATATATATATATATATATATATATATATATATATATATATATATATATATAATCATGAAGCTACAAATGTCGCTTAATATCGAAATTCACGCTACCTCGGTATATCTCCGTTGGAGAATTGTCGCCGAAGGGGAATTTATATAAGTGATAAATGAATTGGAATCGTGGGGACACGAACCCGCGACGAAAGCCTATTCAGCGACTCCAGTTGACGTAAACCATTGAGCCATCAAGAGAGGTATAAGTCTCTTGCCGAGATGTCGTACTGTTTTTACCTGTCGTGAGCGGGGAAAGTGTACTAGCCTCGACAATGACCCACCTCCGCCATGACAGTTCATTGGTACGTTTGGAACACGCAGCTCTTGTTATGAAATTTTTATCACACCGTGATTTATATACAATCATGAAGCTACAAATGTCGCTTAATATCGAAATTCACGCTACCTCGGTATATCTCCGTTGGAGAATTGTCGCCGAAGGGGAATTTATATAAGTGATAAATGAATTGGAATCGTGGGGACACGAACCCGCGACGAAAGCCTATTCAGCGACTCCAGTTGACGTAAACCATTGAGCCATCAAGAGAGGTATAAGTCTCTTGCCGAGATGTCGTACTGTTTTTACCCGTCGTGAGCGGGGAAAGTGTACTAGCCTCGACAATGACCCACCTCCGCCATGACAGTTCATTGGTACGTTTGGAACACGCAGCTCTTGTTATGAAATTTTTATCACACCGTGATTTATATACAATCATGAAGCTACAAATGTCGCTTAATATCGAAATTCACGCTACCTCGGTATATCTCCGTTGGAGAATTGTCGCCGAAGGGGAATTTATATAAGTGATAAATGAATTGGAATCGTGGGGACACGAACACGCGACGAAAGCCTATTCAGCGACTCCAGTTGACGTAAACCATTGAGCCATCAAGAGAGGTACAAGTCTCTTGCCGAGATGTCGTACTGTTTTTACCCGTCGTGAGCGGGGAAAGTGTACTAGCCTCGACAATGACCCACCTCCGCCATGACAGTTCATTGGTACGTTTGGAACACGCAGCTCTTGTTATGAAATTTTTTATCACACCGTGATTTATATACAATCATGAAGCTACAAATGTCGTTTAATATCAAATTCACGCTACCTCGAGAGTATCTCCGATGGAGAATTATCACCGAAGGGGAATTTATATAAGTGATAAATGAACAGGTACCACTGGGACGCGAACCCTTGACATGGACCCATTCAACGACTCCAGTGGACGTTACCACCGCGCCATCAAGAGAGGTATAAATCATTACCGAGTCTGCTGTACTGTTTTTTCCCGTCGTGAGCGGGGAAATTGTACTTAGCCTCGGCAATGACCCACCTCCGCCATGATAGTTCGTTGGTACGTTTGGAACACGCAGCTCTTATTATGAAATTTTTTATCACACCGTGATTTATATACAATCATGAAGCTACAAATGTCGTTTAATATCAAATTCACGCTACCTCGAGAGTATCTCCGATGGAGAATTATCACCGAAGGGGAATTTATATAAGTGATAAATGAACATGTACCACTGGCACGCGAACCCTTGACATGGACCCATTCAACGACTCCAGTGGACGTTACCACCGCGCCATCAAGAGAGGTATAAATCATTACCGAGTCTGCTGTACTGTTTTTTCCCGTCGTGAGCGGGGAAATTGTACTTAGTCGTTGAATGGGTCCATGTCAAGGGTTCGCGTCCCAGTGGTACCTGTTCATTTATCACTTATATAAATTCCCCTTCGGTGATAATTCTCCATCGGAGATACTCTCGAGGTAGCGTGAATTTGATATTAAACGACATTTGTAGCTTCATGATTGTATATAAATCACGGTGTGATAAAAAATTTCATAATAAGAGCTGCGTGTTCCAAACGTACCAACGAACTATCATGGCGGAGGTGGGTCATTGCCGAGGCTAAGTACAATTTCCCCGCTCACGACGGGAAAAAACAGTACAGCAGACTCGGTAATGATTTATACCTCTCTTGATGGCGCGGTGGTAACGTCCACTGGAGTCGTTGAATGGGTCCATGTCAAGGGTTCGCGTCCCAGTGGTACCTGTTCATTTATCACTTATATAAATTCCCCTTCGGTGATAATTCTCCATCGGAGATACTCTCGAGGTAGCGTGAATTTGATATTAAACGACATTTGTAGCTTCATGATTGTATATAAATCACGGTGTGATAAAAAATTTCATAATAAGAGCTGCGTGTTCCAAACGTACCAACGAACTATCATGGCGGAGGTGGGTCATTGCCGAGGCTAAGTACAATTTCCCCGCTCACGACGGGAAAAAACAGTACAGCAGACTCGGTAATGATTTATACCTCTCTTGATGGCGCGGTGGTAACGTCCACTGGAGTCGTTGAATGGGTCCATGTCAAGGGTTCGCGTCCCAGTGGTACCTGTTCATTTATCACTTATATAAATTCCCCTTCGGTGATAATTCTCCATCGGAGATACTCTCGAGGTAGCGTGAATTTGATATTAAACGACATTTGTAGCTTCATGATTGTATATAAATCACGGTGTGATAAAAAATTTCATAATAAGAGCTGCGTGTTCCAAACGTACCAACGAACTATCATGGCGGAGGTGGTTCATTGCCGAGGCTAAGTACAATTTCCCCGCTCACGACGGGAAAAAACAGTACAGCAGACTCGGTAATGATTTATACCTCTCTTGATGGCGCGGTGGTAACGTCCACTGGAGTCGTTGAATGGGTCCATGTCAAGGGTTCGCGTCCCAGTGGTACCTGTTCATTTATCACTTATATAAATTCCCCTTCGGTGATAATTCTCCATCGGAGATACTCTCGAGGTAGCGTGAATTTGATATTAAACGACATTTGTAGCTTCATGATTGTATATAAATCACGGTGTGATAAAAAATTTCATAATAAGAGCTGCGTGTTCCAAACGTACCAACGAACTATCATGGCGGAGGTGGGTCATTGCCGAGGCTAAGTACAATTTCCCCGCTCACGACGGGAAAAAACAGTACAGCAGACTCGGTAATGATTTATACCTCTCTTGATGGCGCGGTGGTAACGTCCACTGGAGTCGTTGAATGGGTCCATGTCAAGGGTTCGCGTCCCAGTGGTACCTGTTCATTTATCACTTATATAAATTCCCCTTCGGTGATAATTCTCCATCGGAGATACTCTCGAGGTAGCGTGAATTTGATATTAAACGACATTTGTAGCTTCATGATTGTATATAAATCACGGTGTGATAAAAAATTTCATAATAAGAGCTGCGTGTTCCAAACGTACCAATGAACTATCATGGCGGAGGTGGGTCATTGCCGAGGCTAAGTACAATTTCCCCGCTCACGACGGGAAAAAACAGTACAGCAGACTCGGTAATGATTTATACCTCTCTTGATGGCGCGGTGGTAACGTCCACTGGAGTCGTTGAATGGGTCAATGTCAAGGGTTCGCGTCCCAGTGGTACCTGTTCATTTATCACTTATATAAATTCCCCTTCGGTGATAATTCTCCATCGGAGATACTCTCGAGGTAGCGTGAATTTGATATTAAACGACATTTGTAGCTTCATGATTGTATATAAATCACGGTGTGATAAAAAATTTCATAATAAGAGCTGCGTGTTCCAAACGTACCAATGAACTATCATGGCGGAGGTGGGTCATTGCCGAGGCTAAGTACAATTTCCCCGCTCACGACGGGAAAAAACAGTACAGCAGACTCGGTAATGATTTATACCTCTCTTGATGGCGCGGTGGTAACGTCCACTGGAGTCGTTGAATGGGTACATGTCAAGGGTTCGCGTCCCAGTGGTACCGGTTCATTTATCACTTATATAAATTCCCCTTCGGTGATAATTCTCCATCGGAGATACTCTCGAGGTAGCGTGAATTTGATATTAAACGACATTTGTAGCTTCATGATTGTATATAAATCACGGTGTGATAAAAAATTTCATAATAAGAGCTGCGTGTTCCAAACGTACCAACGAACTATCATGGCGGAGGTGGGTCATTGCCGAGGCTAAGTACAATTTCCCCGCTCACGACGGGAAAAAACAGTACAGCAGACTCGGTAATGATTTATACCTCTCTTGATGGCGCGGTGGTAACGTCCACTGGAGTCGTTGAATGGGTCCATGTCAAGGGTTCGCGTCCCAATGGTACCTGTTCATTTATCACTTATATAAATTCCCCTTCGGTGATAATTCTCCATCGGAGATACTCTCGAGGTAGCGTGAATTTGATATTAAACGACATTTGTAGCTTCATGATTGTATATAAATCACGGTGTGATAAAAAATTTCATAATAAGAGCTGCGTGTTCCAAACGTACCAACGAACTATCATGGCGGAGGTGGGTCATTGCCGAGGCTAAGTACAATTTCCCCGCTCACGACGGGAAAAAACAGTACAGCAGACTCGGTAATGATTTATACCTCTCTTGATGGCGCGGTGGTAACGTCCACTGGAGTCGTTGAATGGGTCCATGTCAAGGGTTCGCGTCCCAGTGGTACCTGTTCA
Organism: Macrobrachium rosenbergii; assembly: GCA_039081455.1. NCBI lineage: Eukaryota > Metazoa > Arthropoda > Malacostraca > Decapoda > Palaemonidae > Macrobrachium > Macrobrachium rosenbergii. The sequence continues at coordinate 30,012,833 of JANJGK010000041.1, forward strand.
TTTATCACTTATATAAATTCCCCTTCGGTGATAATTCTCCATCGGAGATACTCTCGAGGTAGCGTGAATTTGATATTAAACGACATTTGTAGCTTCATGATTATATATATATATATATATATATATATATATATATATATATATATATATATATTATATATATATTGTATATATATATATGCTTAAAAAATCACAGTAGATGCACGTGACTTCAGTGTATAAGCGAATCCCACAGAAAAAAGACGGGCAGAAGTTTCGTAGCAAGCGCTTTCACGTTTATTGACGCATTGTCGGGGCACGACGATGCGTAAATAAACGTGAAAGCGCTTGGTACTGAACTTCTGCCTGTCTTTTTCCTGTGGAATTCGCTTATATATTTATGTATATATATATATATATATATATATATATATATAATAATAATAATAATAATAATAATAATATACGAACCGGTTTGTTTTGTCCCCTATATATACAACCAACATAAAGAGAACACTTATGTAAAATATCCCCCAAGAGTCTTCCCAAAACCTATGCCGTACAAATCCTTAAAAGCAATTCCCAATCTGAACAGAAACACTCCACATCCAAGCTTAATTCACTCACTGTCACATCCACTTTTCACACCAAGCGACAACAGCTGCCTTGCTGCCTCGTCTCCTCCCCGAGGCGATTGAAACTACCTCAGTCAACAATCAAAGCTACCATCCTATCTCTTCACAGACTATTGAAACACGCCCTACCTAATCTGAACCCCACGTCACCAGTCTCTTAGAAGGCCTAGTGGTTCATCTAGCTGCCACCACAATATCTGTTACCAGACTATGCTACCAGGAATGACGTAACAGCTTTGCTTACCTGTTAACGCAAGTCGGGTTGTCTTCCCCCTAATGGTAGTCCTGATGATGATCGAGCGGAAGGGTACTGCAGGGCCTCGCCTCTCTCTCTCTCTCTCTCTCTCTCTCTCTCTCTCTCTCTCTCTCTCTCTCTCTCTCTCTCTCTCTCTCAGGACAACAACGAAAACGCTTTACCCAGAATAGTGTATTTAGCAAAATTTAATATGACTAAATAACAAAGGGAATATTAAAATGTGAGTCAATCCCGATAAGACTCGACTGCAAGCAAGTAGCAAAGGTTTAAATGTTAGATCCCAGTTTCTCTAAAAACTATACTGAAACAGTCATATTCTATATCTTGCACAGGTCATAAACAAAATGAGTCTCTCTATTTCTTCCCCACACTGAGTACCTTCTCAACCTCTTTACTCGGTGAAACATCTCGAAGCCACAGTGTATCAGCCAGTTCAAATATGGAGCACAACACACACACAGGTCTCTAACTTTGAGACCAGTTATCAAGTTCTGGGTTGGTCTTACAATGCAACTCTCTACCCAATTTCATCTCATCACTTCTCGGAACCCCACCCCAAAAGACATCCCCGCTGGAACTTGGTTACTTCTGATGGACGTACATGCCGTGTCAGGTCACTTGGTCCCAGGCTTCGAAAAAGTCTGGCACCGTCTCTACTTAATGAGGAAATGCGTCAGAGACTCGCTCAGCATTCCTCAAGAACTTAAGGGGTGGTTTCTCTCTCCATTTGTTCATCCACTATTCTATTCGTTATGTAATATATATTATTATATATTATTATACATATATATATACATATATATATCTATATATATATATTATATATATATATTATATATATATATTATATATATATATATATATATATATATATATATATATATATATATATATATATATATATATATTATATATATATATATAATATATATATATTATATATATAATATTATATATATATTATATATATAATATTATATATGTAATAGGCCGAATCCGAGGCCTATACTTTAAGTCTCTGTTTTAAGAACAGAGGTAGGTATCTCGCTTTTCCCGAGATATTGTATGATAGCGTGAGCCGACATCATAAGTTATTCCTTGCCTAGCTAAATTCTAAGGTCTACTGGAATGAGATACTAGGTACAAAACTAAACCTTTATTGACAGAAAAAATAACGAAATTAACTTCAAATAAGTTACGAAGAATGAAATCGAATGATTCAACATAATTATGGAAATCTTCTAAAGAAATAAGGTCCAACTCATAGACACCCAATTATTTAAGGAAATACAGAAATATTTCACCTGTCATTCAAATCATAAAAAGGTCAATTAATACATTCAGGTGAATTCATCATTAAATGTCACACCACTCCCTTCCTAATAAGAGGAACGTGAAGGAGGGAGGAAGGAAGGAATACCTGTAAAAAAACAAGCGTTATATTAAAACCAGAAAATGTAAAGAAATGCAGAAACACAAGATTTCACTGCAACAGGGATAACGTCTTTACCCATAGTCTGAAAGAAAAATTTAAAATGTTTATGAGCGTTACTCACTTCACCATAGTCCTCTGGAAACACAGATTCAATCTGGGTGTTTTCTCTGTTACACCGAGCACACAATCATGTCACTGAAATACGGATCCCATTGTCCACTCATTCTATGAAGAACTCGCATTATATGGGTTTGTCAACGCACATATGAACACACTCTCGTGACATCGTTCTAGTTCAGAGTACGGTAAGATATGCCTCCTGCAAAACAGGGCGTCACGGGGTGCACGTACTCTCACATTCCATCTTAATGTTCTCTTCAAATCCGGATTAATAACCAGATAAACTTTCTCGAAGGTTCTTTTGCTGAAAACGCATTTCCACTCTACGTGTCTTGTCACCAAGGGTCTCCGAGCACGTTGACTTTTGCTGCAAGCGAAAGATTCAGCATTTTCTTACATGCTGTGTATAGCCATATGATTTCTCGAACTGCTGATCACATCTTTCCAAAGGTCACCTTCGTGACCAGTTACATACATATATGTATATTATATATGTTATATATTATGTATTTTATATATATATATATATATATATATATATATATATATATATATATATATAATGTCTATATATCTATATATATATATTATATATATATATATATATATATATATATATATATATATATATATATATATATATATATATATTATATCCAAACCCGACATTATCCAACACACCTGGAGTAGGGATGAAGGCCCCAAAGATTTACATTTTTTAAAAATCTGGAAAAACTGCTGTTCATTGGTTGGCATGTTTCACAGCTGCAAGAAAATGTTGGTAACACTGGCGACGTTTGGACTGACCGGGAAAGGGTTTTGGGGGATAGAGGAGGTTTGGTTGGATGACTTGGGCTGTAAGGCAGGTCAGAGGAAGGCTCAGAGGTGTTGTTTTGGAAGGTGGGTGGAGCTGGGGAACAGTTTCTGTGGCTGGGAGGGGTTGGGAATGCAGTGTTGGATTGGTGAAGAGGGCTAGTTAGTCCTGACTTGGTTTTTGTGTTTTTAATTGTATGATATAGTAATTTACATTTTATTAACGGATATGTACAGTTTGTGGGTAGTGGTTAATGTGGCTTGTATGATATAGTAATTTACATTTTATTAAAGGATATGTACAGTTTGTGGGTAGTGGTTAATGTGGCTTTTCTTAGCAACATTCACTTCAAGGTGTGACGTCCCTGTTTACACAAGTTAGGCTAGAAGAGATACTAACCATGGCAGGTAACTCTTCTAGGATACACAGAAATCAAACCAGCCAGTAGAAGGGACCCTTTAGCTTTGATAGGCAACCCTTCTAAGGGCTTGTCTGAATGTAAACCTTGGTCTGAAACCTACAGTAGAACTATGCCATAGCCATTGTACTGTGACCTTCCATGGGTTTGGGTTTGAGTTCCCTCGCCTGTGAGTACAATCAGGCATTTATCCTATTATTTTTTGTTCACTCCTGTTTTTCTGAAAAGTGTGTTGGACGGGCTGATGAGAAAGCAAAAGTTGCTTGATGGGTTATCAGGAAAGTTCCTTCGTCTTTACCTGATCTTTTCCTTCTGAGCGTTTTATAATTTCCAAATCCATCCTGACTTTCCTCCCCCAGTTGTTGTGGCAAACCTGATGGATTTCTTCTTTGCCTTACAAGGTGTGCCGGCCCTACCTTGTCGACCAGTTGCTTCTGCTGCCTTTTCAGTGACATATGGCCATGTTTATATGTACTTTCAACAGAATTTTTGTAAATACTGTTGTTGATGATGATGTTTATTTTTACAATGTTACTGTTTTTATGAGAATATTTACTAGTCGTGCTGCTGAGTATTTACTAGTCATGCTACTGATTTTATGATGTTAATTTTAGTTCTTTCAGGAGATATTGCGCTGAACCCTCGACCTGTTGCTCATTACAGTAAGAAAAATTGCGAAGTACTCAAATATTGGAGGCTTAAGGACAAATGTTCTTGATCTTCAGATTTATGCCTGTAACTATGAATAGATTTTTTATCTGAGACTCATTTAAGTAGTAACAAGTCAAAAGCTGAGTTTTTAATCCTGGGGTTTGATGCCCCTGATTTTATTTAGTCTCTCAACATCCCACATGCGCAGAGTATGGCTGTATACACTAAGTCTGGACGACCTATTTATCGTCAGAAAAATTCGGAGTTCAAAGCACAGCGAGTGACGAAATTCAAATTCCACGGATCAACATGGCTGGTCTGCTCTTGAGTTTTGTGTATCCTCCAATTTTGTCCAGCTAATTTAGGAAACCCATGTATATTTCTGGTAATAGATTAGACCTCACATTCACAGATGTTCCAGCTATTGTGAAGTCCAAGGTCTGTGAATATATAGGCACATCTGATCATTGCACCGTTGATATGGACTTCTGTCAATCAGTATATTCATAATGCCATTGTTAGAAAAAAGGTCTGGCTGAAATCTAGAGCCAATTGGGATCACATTATTGAAGCTTGTCAGGCACTAAATGTTTGAGATACTATATTAGATCTTGATCCCAAGAAAAAGTTAAATGAAGTACTTATTGCTATTTTAATGAGTTATGTCCCTAGAAAGGTCATCAAATTCAGGACAAATGACCAGCCATGGTTTGATGATACATGTAGATGGGTTTACCAGAACAAATGAACCATATTCAACACATGGAGACGAAATTGTTCAAATGAAAATTACTTATTTTTGTTGAGTCTCCCTGCTTCGAGTAGAATATACCATACAGGGAGTGATTTTAAAATAATTCCTTGGAGAGGAAACTTGAAAGCATTACTCAGCCTCATCTGTGGTGAACCAAACTGATATCATCTATCTTTGGGTCAGGCTTACCTTCCAGTCCACCACTACTAACAGATGATGGTAGATTGGTTACTGGCCCCAAGGAAAAGGCTGAGCTGCTTCATCAAGCTTTTGAAGCTAAGCAATCAGCTGAGGATGTCCCTCTCCCCAATACTTGTCATCCTAAACCTATTCTTACAAAATTTGCATTTAGCTCTATGGATGTAAAGAAACTTCTGGATAGCTTGGGTGGAGAAGAACCTGATGGTTTCTTTGTTTTTTAAAAAAGATTCTAGTGTGTCGTCTCCCGAGATAAGTAGATTCTCTAGGTTTTTATGCCGCACTTTGTGGTAGAATGCAAGCTTAGTAATAGAGCGCCTATTCCAAAGAGTGGTATTTTTGCAGACTGCAGTAATTGCAGGCCAATTTCTATTTTGTCTGTGCCCTCCAAAGTTGCAGAAAAACTTATTTTTAAGCCACTATATAAATATGTGGAGTCTAAAGGATTGTTAGCTGTTAGTCAATATGCATACAGAAAGTAATTAGTTACCTGCGATGCTCTTAGACTTGACATGCCATTTGCAAGAGAACTTTGATAAGGGTTTTTAGTGGTGCTGTCGATTTAGTAAATCATAAGGTACTTATTTTATAAACTTCAGAGTCTTGGAGTGGGTGGATATGTTATAGGATTACTTCAAGATTTCCTTACAGGTAGGCAGCAGCGAGTTTCTGTGGACGGGATCTTCAGTGAACCAAGACCTATTGTGTCCAGAGTTCCACAGGGTGTTGTTCTTGACCCACTGTTATTTTTGGTGTATACAAGCGATAGTTGTTGACCTGAAAAACAAGATTGCTTAGTATGCCAATGATGCAGCTACTAGTGGGTACAGTAAAGTGTCCACTTACGAGAAATGAAGCTGCCCTTAGCCTCAGTCGGGACATGGACTGGATGAGGGAATGATTTAGTCTGTGTGGTATGATGCTTGAACTCAGTAGAACGAAAACACTATTGGTTAGCAGATCTTGTACAGATTTTCCACTCCATCCTCCCCTGCAGGTGGATGGAACTCTGAGATTATATATGGAAATATGATTGCGTGAGTGTGTTCCAGTATGAGAGCGTATGCCTTTGTGCAGTTTTTAATTTCATTTTCACTCATTCATCACCATACCAAATGAACTATTTGGTCCTAGTGCTCGGCCTCTGCCCTAGACTTGGCATTTCATTCAAATCCTTCGGGCCAGCCCTGTGAGAGCTGATAGTCAGCTCGGTGGTCTGGTTAAACTATTTTAATAATAGTGATAATGCTGAATGAGTCTGAATCTTCAACTATTCTAGGTGTAACTTATGATTCACAGCTTGCTTTTGAGAAACATCTAATGAAAGTTTCAGCAAATACCGCACGGAAGTTAGGTATTGTTCGTAAGACCACATATATTTATAACTGATAAAATCAGTGCAACGTGGTTGAGGTCATTTGTGCTTTCGTTAACAGAGTAATGTTCTCCGGTGTGGATGTCTGTTTCTCCCAGAGGTTTATCTTTTGGATAGAGTGGTTTGTTGTGGTAGGTTTCTCTTTCCCAAAATTATCAGCTATGGCTTGTTCCATCGACGGATAGTCTCTTATTTGTCACTTTTTCATAAGTTGTATTTTATTTGAGATCTTTCACATTCACAATTGATCTCTGATCCCCTTTTCTTGCCGAGAGCAACTGGATTTGCTGAACATAGCACCAGTATGCAGTAAATTTGCCTCGCTGTTGAACTTCTCAGTTCGAAAGGTCCTATATTCCTCACACCGTTCCTCTGTGGAACAGTCTCCCAGCTGAGAATGTCGTGCAATTGGAACTTCTTCAAAAGTTTAAGCAAAGCTGCAATGCATTGCAAAGATGCAAAGCATCACGACCCTAATGCTATTTTTCTTGCACTTTAACGCAAAAAAATTTTTATCTTTTTATTAATTTAGTAATTTATTTTTTCTTTTTATTAATAAATAAGATCTCCTCTTTCTGTATTTCCCTTTACCTTCTCGTACTTCCTAATGAGCGCCTTAATATTCTTTGGAAACTTGAATTTCAAGTCAGTGACCTCTGTGGGCTTGTTCCATATGAATAGTGTTCATCTTCTGAATAATAACGACAAGAAGTATTGAAAGAGAGAGAGAGAGAGAGAGAGAGAGAGAGAGAGAGAGAGAGAGAGAGAGAGAGAGAGAGAGAGAGAGAGAGAGAGAGAGAGAGCAGTAATACACACACAGTCCTTTAGTTTCTATTTGTATTGCATGTTACAGATTCTCGTTTATATGGCGAGAGAGAGAGAGAGAGAGAGAGAGAGATGAAATATAAACAGTGGTGGAAAATGTGTACTGGTATGATAAATGTGGTAATCATCCTTTGAATCAACTAAACTTCTAATGAAATATGATACTGTAAACCAAGCAAAGCAAAAAAAAAAGGGGGGGGGGGTTGTTGCGGGGGGACGGGGGCAACACGTACGTTGCACTAATTCCGCGGCGTGAGTAAACGGGAATGGGACGTGTCGGCGTAACCCATTTGGCGTAGCTGATTCGGCGTGGCCGATTCAGTGTAACCCTTTCGACGGAGAGTTTTTTCGGCGGAGGGTCGTTTTGGCGTCAAATTAGTAACGTCGTTGTAGTGAGAGAAAACTGATCAAAACACACACTCTCTCTCTCTCTCTCTCTCTCTCTCTCTCTCTCTCTCTCTCTCTCTCTCTCTCTCTCTCTCTCTCTCTCTCTCTTTTAATTGCAAAATAGTCCAATTAGGCATAAGCTAGAAATGTCATAGAACTCGAAGCTCGGTTCAGCTTCAAATTTTTCAGTTGTCTAAAGCCTATCATTCGAAATGGCGTCAAATATTTTCTCAAAACGTGGAAGAAGAAAAGTAATACACGATGGAGACCTTTTTATTTTTGACGCAACGAGCAAACGCGATCCTGAAGTCAATTTTTGGAGACGTGAACATGAAGATCGATGTAAAGTGAGTTTGCATATGAAGGACGGAAAAGGTATTCGCTAGTTGAATAAACACAGCCACGAGGCATCTGCTGCAAAAATAGAGGTTGAAAAGATAAAAACAAGTGTTAAAAAAAGAAGTGCTGAAGCTCTCGAGCCACCAACCGTTGTGGTGAATGATGTTTGACTGGCGCATCTCAAGCTAGTTTAGCCTCAGCTCCAGACTTGTCTGCTGTGCGGAAACTCATAGCAAGGAATAGAAAATAATTGAGCGGGGCACCAGCTAACCCAACTCATTTGGAGCATTTAGTTGTACCCGAGTCCTATATATACATTGTTTTCCCCAACTCGGTGTGGAAGGGAAATTCCTATTGGGAGAGACTGGAGAAAGCAATAATAGGATACTACAGTAGTATTTGGAAGAATGAGCTGGCTGCAACATTTAGTCTATTCAGAAATTTGTTTTTCATCAGGTGTATGCTATATCGGCCAAGAAGCGTGAATGAGTTATTCCTATAGTTTATGCTTTGCTTCCTAACAAACCAAGATTAACTTAATTTCGTTTATTTGAGTTACTTATAACCATCGAACGTAATTTGAGACCGACTTCAGTTATTTGTGACTTTGAACAAGCTGTCAATCGTGCTATGCAAGATGCATTTCCCACCGTTTGTATGAGAGTTGCCTCTTCCATGTAGCCCAAAGCATGTACAGACAGACATCTTGTTTCATTGGGTTGTCAAACCGTTATAAAACTGATTCTGATTTTGCTTTATGGGCTAATATGATCACAGCACTCGTTTTCGTTCCATTAGAAAAGATAGATGAATACATGGATGGATACATTAGCAGTAGTTCTTCCTGACGAACATTTACTAGCCTTGCTTCATTGATTTCAGGATACTTATATTGGACCCCTGAATAGAATAGGCGTGGAAACACAAGGATGAAGAACCAAACTTTCGCTCCCGAGATATGGAACCTTTATGAGCGAACTCCACTCAATCGACGTTTGCAATCATAATTATGAGCTTGGAATGCACCATCCCACAGTCTGGAAATTTATTGATGCCTCCAGAAAGTATATGCAGAAAGGACGTGACGCATATCTCGAAAAGTTGACAGCTGGATGATATCCGGCCCCCAAAAGCTGAACAAATGTAGAGATGCTGATGAACGAATAAAGAAAGTCATATTGGAAGTGGAATCATCAGATCCTATTGAATTCCTTAGGGGTGTTGCTCATAATTACAAAATGAAAAAGTAATTTCTAAGATTAAATAGATTGACTAGGTTTTTAACAAATTTTTATATTAGTTTTTGCAATTCAAGTTTTTAATTTATTTCATCAGTGTATAAAATGGAATAATATTTGATTCTAAGAATAAACGACAAAAAAGTCATATTAGAAGTTGAGTCTGTTCATTGTTTGTACCCCTTTTTCATCCTCTTTTCGGAACTCAGGCCTGTTCTGGCTTCCCTCCCCTGCAGGAAAAATATATTATCCTAATAGTATGTTAGAGACAGTAAGTGACATCGAAGTGTTCTGACGCCTTAACGGCCAATAGTCCAATTCGTTCTCTGACGTCGAATCGATGACGCCGAATCAGCTACGCCCAAGGGGCTACGCCGAAACGTACCAAACCCTGGGGAAACATGCTGCAGCCTGCATCCTTTTCTCTTGCCTACGTATGAAATTCGCATTTTAAATATTTTTACGGTGGTTAGAGATGAAATAACAATGGTAAAGTATTCTCTTGTGTATTGTTATATGAGAAAAATCATACTTGCAGTCAGCCACTCTTGTAATGAAGTATGGTATATTAAATAGAAAAAAAATAAAAAGGGGGGTGGGGGGGACAACACACATGCATGCACTAATTTCTTGGTGTGGGTAAACTTGCTTCAGCCTGATTGGTTTTGTGTTGCCTACTTATGAGTTTAGGGTTTTGAATATTTTCACAGTGATTAGAGACGAAACATCAAAAGTGATAAAATATTCTATTGTGTACAGTTATGTATGTGATCATCATACTAGTCAACTAAATTGCATGCACTCATTCGATTCGATGGCATTGTGAACTTCCAGGAGCATTAGTTTTGTGTTTTTATGTTTATGGTACAGCACTAAATCATATTTCACGAAAGGATATGTACAGTACTGAGAGAGAGAGAGAGAGAGAGAGAGAGAGAGAGAGAGAGAGAGAGAGAGAGAGAGAGAGAGAGAGAGAGAGGTGGGTGACTGAGGTATGTTTACATCGGTAAACAAATGAATTGGGAAAATGTTGTTTTGATATTTGAGTAATTTTACATTAAAATGTTAGTTTACCTTTGTATACCCGTTTCACATTTGTATGAAAATAGAAGTACTAATTCCATTAAACATTCGTTTCTTCTAGCAAGAAAAAAAAATGTGCCGATTCTTTCTGAAGGAGGGTCAGTCAGTCAGTCAGTCAGCAGATTCTGAGAACGTAAACATTACAAATAGCTTGACGATTTTTTAAAATGTTCTACATATAACGATAACATATCAATGTAATAATACAGTATGTGTGCTGTAAGTAAAATAACAGTTTCATTACCATCACCTTTATGTAAAGTAGAGTTGTAATATATAGCCTATTTGACATTAATTTTACAAATGGATACTGCGAGAGTAACACTCCGACTACCCCAGCTACTGTAGGTCTTTAGTTCACACAGCCTACACATTTTTATCTTGCCTATGGCAATACAATATGGTAACAACTGATAAGGAAGTTGCTGTATATAAATACATTAATGGTGATAAAATCATGGTAGGCTGTAGGTAAACACAGGTAGGCTACCTGCTACTGAACTGTGTTATTTACTAGGGAGAGAAAAAGAAGTGGTCGCATTTTTTACAGTGTGTTTCTGCAGTATATTTTATTACAGGTATGGGGGAAAAGGTAGGTCATTGCATCAAGTTTTCTGTTTAATAAAGTGTGATGGCTGTTGTTTATAAGCATACTGAGTGTTTACACTTATGTGGTATTGACAAGGTTAGGTGAGGAAGGCTACAGAGTTGATTTTTTTTGCTTGCCATTATTTGGATGTCACCCTCGTCCTTGGCTCTGTTAACCCGGATAATTGAAGAATTACTTTATATATGTATATATATATGTGTGTAATATATATATATATATATATATATATATATATATATATATATATATATATATAAATATAATATATATATATATATATAATATATATATATATATAATTATATATATATATATTATATATATATAATATATATATATGAATATTTTGCAACTTTTCCTTACTACTAAGCCATAGGTCTCGGAAGATTTTTCAGCAGGTGGTCAATTTGATTGAGGTGTATATCAATCACGTAGATATTTTATTTATTTTCGGCACAGGAATCACTTATTTGTTGTCCAGTCTTATTCATTTTTGTTCTGTTTTATATTTGTTTATTTATTTATTTTTATACCTTTATTTCACCATTATATATTTTTATTTTTATGGTTTTAGTTTCTCTTGCAAATACCAGTGAATATAGTAGTACTAGGATATTTTTTGGGGAGGACGCGTTGACTTTATCCCTTTTGATTATTGTAATTGCCATGACACATTATGATGTAACACCGAAACCGTCACCGTAAGAGGCAAGGAACAAAAATGAGTCAACTAATCAAAATATGTGAAATTAAAGGAGTCGGATAAGAAAGGACCACAGCTGGTGATGAGTCAGCTTTCAAGTTTTCTCCTCTAAATGTCTTTATGTAAAATTCTCGCTTTGAGGTTGCACATGACCAACAGCATATATAGGCTAAATGCCTCTTTGTTTTCAACCCGACTGTTCGGAAGCTTCTACACAAGGTATTTGCGGTGTGATTAATTTTATCCAAACTCACAAGGTGTTGGTCGGGTAATAGTAAATTAATTGCATTTTGCAATCAAAGTTGTACAAAGTTGTGGTACAGTAACTGCCTGTAACGGGAGAGGTCTAATTAAATGGGTTTCCACTTTTAAATTGTAATATTAGAAATGATGATGATGTAGAGCGATCTGCGCGAAGAATGCTGCTTTGAAAAAGCTTGTCCAGTCAGGATTCCCACTGACAGTATATTTTTCTCGTTCATGGTTTTGTTGTTTAACTTTCATAACCTGGATCCGCAGTGGCCACGCTCATCGACGTCATCTCGTAAGAATGAGAGCAATAAGAATGAAAACAAAGATGACTAATGTAGCCTGCCCTAAATGTGGCCGTCTGACAAAGGTGTGTCTGACCCTCTGTTTATCAAAGCCACTCTTAGTCCTAAACAGCGAGAGAAATGAAATGTTAAGTAATCTCAAACAATAGATCAATTCGATACTAATCCGTTCTTAGTGTAAAGTAGATTACGTTAGATGCTTGAGGATTTAGGGTTATTTTTGTACTCTGTGCATGGGATTTATATATATGCTGTGGAAGTTCATTGCTGCTTTTCCAGTATATGTGTAACTTCAATGATTGAAATGAATATCATTAATACATCCATATGTGTGTATGAGATTTGTATGTGTATGTAACTGAGTGAAGGATGAGGATTGGAATGAAAGTAGAATGCACGAGGTTTCCTATTAGCATTCAAACCTCCCTCACTCCTTAAAACTAGTGCATAAAAAAATGCAGCTCAATTCTCACTCTTTTCAGTGAGAGCTTTGTAGCAGGTACCAATGTGTTTAGTGTTGTAAATTAAAATATTTTTCATTGTTATTTGTTGGTCATGCACAGAGTATGGCATCAGCTTACTTCACTCACATAATACTAGTAGATAGCTTCCTTGGTACGTATTCTTAAAAAAAAAAAAATAAAAAAAAGAAGCTCTTATAGACATGGCATAAGAGAGGAGATAAAGGATTGTCAGTTTCCTTACGGAATTTTTTTGCTCAAAATTATTATTTTTTTTAGTAAACTCATATCCTTTAACTCAGAATTGTATAAATTTTGTCGCCGAAGTAGCGACCACAGTGAAAGTATGTTGAATATAGTTTTTCCTCAGCTAGCTCAAGGAAATCATTTGATTTCCAAGCTGGTAAGTTTAAAGTTGTGTGAAGCAGCACTCGAAAATCAGGAAATCCGCACATAAATACGTCCCAACCCTTTAGAAAGGGAGAACGCAGTACTTGACAAAATGATCCAAAATATACTGGCAAACCGTAAGGGGTTCAGATCTAAATTTACTGTACTACTTCGTGCCCATCTGTATCTTACTTCATTGGTTTCGACAAAACTCATACACAGATTTTTCTTGTCGGATCTATTATTGGTAGGATGAAGTACATGAAACTATCTTAGTGGTTGGTTGGAGACTTCATTGGTTGCTCTGAGAGCAAAAGCTTGTGCCAGCCACCACAAGGCTTGCTTGCTTAAACAAAAAAATAGGTCCTCAGACTGTCTCATGTTGGAAATAAATAATTGCTGTATTATATTCACATATAATATATTTATTATATATGTATATATAACAGTATGTATGCATATATATATGTATATATATATACACATATATATATAAATATATATGTATATGTATATTCTGAGGTTGTTATGAGTTTAATTTTTACCACGTGACCCTTAGGAGATGCATTAAACATGAAAGTACTTCTTTGTGTATGTGTGTGTGTGTGTGTGTATATATATATATATATATATATATATATATATATATATATATATATATATATATATGTGTGTGTGTGTGTGTATATGTGTGTGTGTGTGTGTATAATCAAATCTATGGTGAAGTTGCACTGCATATTATAACTTACGAATTTTAACTTTATGATTTTTTTTTTCTTTTCAGATGTATCTCCAAAGGTAAGGGATATTATACCATAGTGCTGTTGGAATCTTCTAAATGTTAAATGCAAAAGACCTGAGCCTTAAAAACTTTAAGAAACGTCACGATATTTGAATTCTTAAACGCTGTGTAGATGAGCACAATTAGATTTTGTAACTGATATAAAGATTAAGACTGAGTCAAGGTTTATAAATTACGATCATATTTTGTAATTGATTCGTAGATTAGAATTAGAAAGCTTGTGCTCGCTTCTCATAGGCCTTTACCGTTTTAATCAAATTTCAGATAATCTCCTTTTTTAAAGTAAAATTTGAATTAAGCCCAGATCGTTCTTTCATTTTCAGGGGTATGTCGTGATACATGTAACTGCTATAAATCTTTATTGGCGCGGAAAGTTAGTTAGCCTTTTTTAAAGGAATCCCGGTGATTCATTAGCCTTTGGTCATTCCTCAATTCCAAAGGAGACTGTATTTTCCAAGCGTTTCTTGGTGAAAAAATTTTGCCTGTACTTGGTGATGCACTTTGTAACTCTCGTGTTTTTATCTTGTGATGCTTTACGAACACACGTGGGTCTAGTGTGTATATATATATATATATATATATATATATATATATATATATATATATATATATATATATATATATATATATGCCATTTCATTGAAATTTATTGTTTTTTTTGCAAAATATACCTTGGATGTGATATATGGTGTTTCGCCATTATTTATGCCCTTGATTTTATTTGCATTTTGTATAGTTCTGTAGTTCATTGTTTACATTTCTGTGCCGTACACTGTACCTATGCTTGCAGTTGCCTTTTATTCTTTATTTTATATATTTTGTCTCCAACAGCACTTGGTATAATATTTAGGCTATCCAGAATGACATTTCAAGTGTTTTAATATCATTAAATTGACGTTGCAGGTTAGTATGGGAATTCGCCAGTTTCCAAGAACTTTCAAATTACTGATCGTTTTCTTGTAATTCATAAAACTTTCTAGGATTGCTATGCAAAATACATTACCTTGTCTAACAGCGTTTAATATTCTCAAAATTTTGAACAAGGTCCTGGAACGACATTGATAAAATATTTTTATTCATAAGTTTAGTAAGTAAAACTTTCGAATGATTGTCTTTTGAATTATTTTGATACCAAATGTAAGAGGTCATTCTGGATAGCCTCATAATCTACGGTGTCATCGCTAAGGGCCCCAAAGGTATGGAAATTTCGATTTTTTCCAATTCACTTGACCGTTTCTTCCAGGTTTTAATTGTCATATATGATTATTTAGAATGCATTTTCGAATGGAGTTTTGAGGTGCTCACTACATTTTCAGTCAGAAGTAGTTTATGAACACATTCTTCATTGCGATGTTGGCTTTTCCTTGGAGGGTGACTTCATTTTGCCCAGATTTGATGAAAATAAAGGGGCTTAGTAGGTGTCTGAGGAAAGTGGGATTATTTTCGGCTGCACTCATTTGTGAAGATGTAGTGCGCCTATCCTCTAGAAAGACGGCAGGTCCAGACGCACACTTCTTTTCCTAAG
>JANJGK010000041.1:30033384-30042045 GCA_039081455.1 Macrobrachium rosenbergii
GACTAACTCTCAGAGTTTACCTTAAACGTATACGTGAGCTTGGAATATATCATCAGCAGCCATCTGAGTTGTCTTTGCCCAGCGCCCAGATAACAAAAAAAAAAAAAAAAAAAAGTGCCTTGGAGCCCGGCTGGGAAGTCTCTGCCTTGTTTTTCCAAATCGATGCAGGCTTGGCAGGTTTTCACACATCCAGGTATACCTGAAAGAATAGTCTGGCACCGGTCAAGAAGTCAAGGGAAAAATGGTCTTAAAGATTATGTGGTTACAGCTTAAGATCCTAGCGGTGTGGGCCCTACTCTCCCTGTAACCTCTCTGATTTGAAGGCACAAACACTACCCAAAGAGGGGGGGAATCTAGGATCTAGGTGTGTTCTTGTAGTAGGGAGGTTGAAGGTTGGGGAACTCTATTGTTTTGGTAGACCTGGGCATTTCCGGCCAGGAGAATGGACTGTAGAGGACTCCTCTTAGTTCAAAAAATGGGCGCTAGCCTGGGATTTTTGCCGATTTCTTGGCCTACAATTCAACTGAAAGATGGGTTTATTTCTTGAATAATTTAGTTCTTAGCGGCCTGATGAGGGAGGAATGGAAATTCTTGACAGGTCCCCCCTTTGGAAACGCATTCACACCCTTTCGGGCGTGAAGGTCTTGGCTAAATAGTAATTCATCCCAACTGGGCAGCTAGCAACCCTACATAAATGGGGCTTTGGCACTGCAATAGCTAAGGTGGCCTACCTAACTGCCAAGAGGGGTTCTGAGTTGGCTAACTAACAGTCCTAACCTATCCAAGGGTATAGACACTTCTGCTAACTGTCTCTGATGACAGGAGAACTCTACTCCTAGGCAAATGCACATAGTAAATACCTAACCTAACCAACTATCCTACAACTCTGGCACTGAACGAGTTGGCACTGACGAATGGCACGCAGTGAATTATGATTGGCCAACACTATGATTAACACGCAACAAATTGAAACATGAATAACCTGAAGGGTAAATCACAGTATACAGTTAAGTAAGGGATTAGTTTGAATCTGGAGTGGTTCAGAGGTCACACAGGCTACCTCCTCTGGGCAGGTGCCAGGATCACTCTGAGATGGAAGCGGCACTGTGCCAACTGGGTACGAGTGCCAAGAATGGCTTATGGCTCTGATTCGTTAAATGTATTTCTTCTGCCCCTTCCTCTTCTTCTTGGGGGGGCCTCCAAGGCCTGGCTAGGCCAGTCCTAGGAGGTGATAAGGGTACCGACTCTGAAGAAAGGCCAGGAGCAGGATCAGGGGCAGCCTCAGTGGCTAGGGGCTGGTCTCCTACTTTGGCTGCCTCCAAGGTCTGGCTAGGCCAGTCCTAGGTGGTGATAAGGGTACCGACTCTGAAGAAAGGCCAGGAGCAGGATCAGGGGCAGCCTCAGTGCCTACGGGCTGGTCTCCTACTTCGGCTGCTGCGACAACCATCCTGGGAATAGAACCAGCATCTGCGCACTGGTCGACCAGAGAAGAGGTAGTGTCCAGGCTTGCCAGAGGGTCCTCCTCGGCAGGCGGAAGAGTGTGGGAAGAAGAAACGCCAGGGGTCAGAGACTCACACTGGGCAATGATCATGGTTGTGAGGTTTGGTGGATCTCCTGTACGAGGATCCGGGTCAGGTACTGGATCTGGCACTGGAACTAACTCAGGGCCAGGCACAGGGAGTTAAGATTGACACACAGCTTCCAGCCGTGATGGGCGGAGCTTGGCACTGGCAGCGAATTGGTGTCAGACAAGGCTGAAGGGGGACCTGGGGGAGCAAGACCCCTCGGTGTCCCTCGAGTGATTTGGGACAGTGATTCGTGTCTGGATGGGAGGGCAGGGCCTCTTAGATCTGTGGAAAAGGCTGCTGAGGCTAGCTTGCTGGGGCACTTGGACCATCTTTCGGAGTGCCCTCTTATGTTGCAGGTCCTGCAGCGGTAGTTGGCGATATCCCTTCGTGATGAGGGAGGAGTTTTCTGGTGGCCGCCTGGTTGCGAGATCTGCGGACTAGGCCTAGAATGGGTTCGATGTGGGTTCTGTAATGTCACTCTTGGGTGAATGGAAGGTTTGGTTGACGGTGGTACGGCTGTCTCCCGATCGGAAGAGGTTAATTAGGACTCACCGGCGGAAGCAGTCAGGCAACAGAGTGGCATGGGGGTGGGACATCCCCAGAGGATGTCTCGTCCAAGCAGGAACTCCACTCTGTGCCGAATACGCTTGACGACGTCAAGGCGGTGAATTTTGTTGCTCCAAGGGGTGATCACCCTGAATTCGACTGTGGGGACGGTCAAGAATTGTTCCGTGGGCGATTTGAGCCTGAGAGGTGTCTGGGTGGCGGTATTCGGCATTGCAAGGTGCTATGGGATGGATTGTATGTCTCCCAGGCATCAGCTAAGCAGCAGGCTTCCTGGAGAATGGCTGGCTTTGTGTCACTAAGATACACAGCCAGAGACGTGGGCACACACTGGAAGAGGTCCTCCGGCATGGTCCGGTTGAATAAATCCTTGAAGGTGTTGCGATGCATAGATTCGAATCGGCAGGTCCCAGCCTGAATATTGTGACAGGCCCATTGTGTCCAGGACCAGCCGGCGTTCTTGGCCATACCTTGGAGCCGTTGTCTCCAACTCTCAGGAGTAATTTCGTACGCTTTGGCGATGGCCTCACGGATGGCAGCCATGTCTCCTCATTGATCTCTTCCCAGCGCTCGGTGGGTTGCCTTAGGCTTCCCGTCCAGGTGCTTGGTGAGCAATAAGGCCCTCCCAGCCGGGCCGACATCATAGGTCTCGACGAGTAATTCGATCTCTTCGAGCCATTGTTCTGGCTCATCTTCAGTCCATTTGCCGATGAGGTTATTAACTGTTGATAGGGAGGTATTTAGGGCAGATGGGGTGGGGCTAGATACTTGTTGGGCTGCTAGAGCTTCTGCGCTTTCCTTCTTGGCTCTCTCCAACTCAAGTTCCCTTTCCTTGAAGGCTAGTTCATGCTGTCTTCTCCTTTCTTCTTCTTCGCTCTCACGCTGTCTCCTCCGCTCTTCTCTTCTCTTCTTCTCTCCTCTGCTTGGGTTCTCACTGTCTCCTCTGCTCTTCTCTTTCTTCTTCTCTCCTCTGCTCGGCTTCTCGCCATCTCTGTTTTTCTTCGTACTTTCTTTTTTTGACAATCTGCTCCCTTACAAACTTGTGAAGGACCTGGCCGGTGAGGGCGTCCTCCCTTCCTATATCCCAGAAGTATTGGTGGTCTTCGGTTAACGTTGCTGACGGGGAAGGTGGCTAAGTGGATTAACTGAGCGTTCCTGAAGGAAGTCCGAGTCCTTATGGGCAGATACGCTAGTAAATGGGAGTGATCCTGAAGGCTCTGTGGTCCTTATGGGCGGATGCACTGTTAATGGGATGTTCCTGAAGGAGCCAAGGTGCTTATGAGTGGAAACACTGGTTGTATGACACTCTGTTTCTTAAGTACAGGTGCAATGGCTTAGGAGTGATTATTTTGGTTGGGTGGCACTGTGATGCTGGTGTGCTCCGTGGAGCAATGCAAAATGTCATTGCACGAAACGGCACTGAAGGGAATGGTACTCTGCCTGGGCAGAAGGTAAGTCAGGAGTAAGAAGGAAAGGAGAGAGTTCAGCAGACTGTCAGTGGGAAAGGAAAGGAAAGAAGAAAGATAAGTGCTTCAGTGATTGGGTTGCTTGGCAGTGCCACAGGTGAGTGGCACTGTGAGAAATAGAACTGTGGTGTGACACAAGTGGAGGCTAGTTCTAAGAACTAGAGATCGCTTCCTAACATGAGGAAAGGATGCCTTCTCCCTGACATGAGGAAAGGGAGGATATGGGGAGTGCACTCAATATGCATTTGTTGCTTGCAGCATAAGCAAGTCTAGAATAAGATATACTCACCTCGTGTACAACAGTTGAATAACGTGTAATTTGTAAGGTGTCAAAGAAACGAGCAGGTAAAGGTTACTGCTACTTTATTACAGATCCAGGCAGCTTATATTGCGGCCGACTGACGCCGGGCCGTGAGACAATGGAATTGACTGTGACCTGAGGTCGAAACAATAAACAATAATGTGCAGTGAACGAGTACAAATTACAATACAAAACATACAGAGCTACAATATAGATACAGTCTTGATGCCTGTGAATGAAGAAACATGTGATACACAATGTGTGACATTCGTATAAATACCATAAAGTAAAAATGATTAAAATGCGTGACCTGGCACGTTTTAGGCGTGACTAATTGAGCTTGAAGAAAACGGGAAGTCACCAAAGAAAACAAGCTCAGCGGAGACTTAATTAATGGCGCCGCCGAAACACTATCCTGGCGCCGAATTGGTGACTTTACAAATACTCCCCCCCCAAGACGAGGGACGCGTCTGATTAATCCCTGTACCTGGTGGGACGCTGAAGGGTGCCGCGGCTCCTTGAAGATAACTGAGGGGCCTCCCGCCTGTGAGGCTGCTGTTTGGGCGGTCCCTTCCTGGGGCGGCCGCGCCTGCGGGGGTGAGGGCGTGCTGGAGTGCGTTTGGGCGGAAGGGGTGCTGCGTCGCTGCCGGGACTCTCCGACAGGAAGGCGGGCTTTAGCCGGTCTATGGAAACCCAGTCGTTCTTGCCTGGGAGTGCCAGCCGGAACGCCTTGCTGTTCCGCTCCAGCACGCGGAAGGGTCCCCTGTAGGGCTTAGTGGTGGACGGACAGCGTCGACTCTGACGAAGACGTGGGTGGCGGATGACAGCTGTGGCGGCATGAAGGTGGTTGCTCTGTCGATGTATGAGCGCCTGCAAGGGGCGAACTTGCCGGCCACGTCGCGGAGCCTCTGCAGAGATGGGGAGTGGCGATCATCCGTCACGAGCTCTCCCGGCACCACGAGGGGTTCCCCATAGGTTTGTTCAGCTGCGGATGGGGTGCCGTCGGCTCTGGGGGCGGTCCTCAACCCGAGGAGGACCCACGGCAGCTGATGTTTCCAGTCCTCGGCGGTGCAGCGGGCCATGAGGGATGACTTTAAGGACCTGTGGAACCGTTCAACCAGGCCGTTGGCCGCTGGGTTGTACGCTGTGGTGGTGTGGTGCGTGGTTCCCAGCAGTTGAGCCAGGGCAGACCACAACCCGGAGAGGAAAGCGGGGCCCCTGTCGGTTGTGATGTGGTCCGGGACGCCGAAGCGGCTAACCCAACTGGAGAGCAGGGCCTCAGCGCACGCGCTGGCGGTGGCTTCTTGCATGGGCGTGGCTTCGGGCCACCTCGTCGAACGGTCTACCACCGTGAGGAGGTATCTGGATCCGCCTGATGGGGGAAGGGGCCTGACGACGTCGATGTGGATGTGGCCGAAGCGGCGCCCTGGCTGTGGGAACTCGCCTACCCCCGACTGCGTGTGACGACCCACTTTACTGGTCTGGCACTGCAGGCACTGTTTTGCCCAGGCTGTGGCGTCCTTTTGCACCCCGTGCCAGACGAACTTTTGTGAAAGCAGTTTGGCCGTGGTCCTGCCGGAGGGGTGTGAGAGGCCGTGAATGATGTCGAATACCTGGCGGCGGCGTGAGGCTGGAACCAAAGGGCGGGGCTGGCCTGTGCTGATGTCACAGAGCAGGCTGGGGCCTCCGGGGGCGAGGGTCACGTCCCGCCACTTGAGGGATGTGATGGCGGTGCGGTATGCTGGGGTTTCTGGGTCAGCGGCCTGTTCTCTGGCAAGGTCCTGGTAATCTACACCAAGCTGCACTGCGTTCAACTCGACTCTGGAGAGGGCGTCTGCTACGGGATTTTTCTTGCCGGGGAGGTACCTGACGGAACAGGTAAATTCGGCTATGGCTGAGAGGTGGCGCTGCTGTCTGGAAGACCATGCGTCCCCCTGCTTCGTGAAGGCGTGAACCAGTGGCTGGTGGTCTGTGAAGATTGTGAAGGGCGTCCCCTCCAGGAGGAACTTGAAGTGCCGAACTGCGCGGTACATCGCGCAGAGTTCCCTGTCGAAGGTGCTGTAGCGGGACTCTGCGGGACTGAACTTCTTGCTGAAGAAGGCGATGGGCTGGGGGGCGCCGTTGATGATTTGCTCCAGAACAGCACCGCAGGCAACGTTACTGGCGTCTGTCGTCAGCTGGAGGGGAGCCTTGGGATCCTGGTGTGCCAAGGCGGTTGCCTTGGTGAGGGCGGCCTTCGTCAGGGAAAAGGCCTGCTGCTGGCTGGGTCCCCAAGACAGGGACTTCGGTTGACCTTTTAGGACTTCCGTCAGGGGGGCCGTGGTGTGCGCGATCCCGGGGATGAACCGCCTGTAGAAGTTTACCATCCCAAGGAACTCCTGGACGGCCTTGATGGAGGTGGGTGTCGGGAACTTGGCTACGGCTGCCACTTTCGATGTAAGAGGGCGGACGCCTGTCGGAGACACCTCGTGACCCAGGAATTCTGCTTTCTGGACGCCGAAGGTACACTTGTCAAAACGGACGACGAGGCC
The DNA here is from genome assembly GCA_039081455.1 of Macrobrachium rosenbergii. Classification (NCBI taxonomy): domain Eukaryota; kingdom Metazoa; phylum Arthropoda; class Malacostraca; order Decapoda; family Palaemonidae; genus Macrobrachium; species Macrobrachium rosenbergii. The sequence goes on from JANJGK010000041.1 coordinate 30,039,815, forward strand.
GTTTTCTTGGAGGCGCTGGAGGACTGCTTTGATGTGCCTCTGGTGTTCGCTGTGAGACCTGGAAAATATGAGAATGTCGTCGACGTAGCAGACGCAGAATTTTAGGTCCCCCAGGATGCTGTCCATGAGCCGCTGGAAGGTGGCCCCGGCGTTCCTCAGCCCGAAGGTGGAGAAGGCGAACACATAGGACCCGAAGGGCGTGATGATGGCTGTCTTTGGTATGTCCTCTGGCGCAACAGGTACCTGGAAATAAGATTTAAGAAGGTCCAATTTAGTGAATATTTTGGCCCCGTGAAAGGAGGCCGTGAGGTCTTGCATATTGGGCAGAGGGTAGTGGTCGGGCTCCGTTGCAATGTTGAGCCGCCTGTAGTCGCCGCAGGGTCTCCAGGAGCCGTCCGGTTTCTGCACCATGTGGAGGGGGGAGGCCCATGGACTGGAGGCTTTCCTGCAGATGCCCATCTGTTCCATCTCCGCGAATGCTTTTTTCGCCTCCTGAAGGCGCTGAGGGGGAAGCCTGCGGAACTTCGCATGTGTCGGGGGCCCTTTAGTCACTATATGGTGGTATATGCCGTGCTTGGCTGGGGCCCCGGGGACTTGGCGAAGCTCGGGCTTAAACACCTCAGGGAACTCCGACAGAAGGTGTGCATACTGGTGGGGGGCGACGGCGCTGATGGTGGGTCTGGGTCCCGCCGTTAACGGGAGAGACCGGCAGGAGTCGGTATCGAGGAGGCGCTTGCGCCCCACGTCGACTAGCAGGCCGAAGTGCGCCAGAAAATCGGCCCCCAGGAGTGGGGTTCCTACGTCCGCGACGATGAAGTCCCAGGAGTAACTCTGGCCAAGGATGGAGATCGACAGGAGCCTGGTGCCGTAGGAGAGGATGGGGGTTCCGTTGGCGGCCGTCAGGAAGGCGGCCGGGCCTGGTGTCTGGTTACGGTCGTCTCTGGATGCTGGGAAGACCGACTTAAAGGCTCCTGTGTCGACCAGCATCATCCTGCCGGAGACTGTGTCGCGGACGTAAAAACCTACTGTTTTTGAGGCCCTGGGTTCTTCGGCTGCCATGGCGGCCTGTCCTGCTGGCCGCCGCCACCCCCGTTTTTTGAACGGTTGAACGAGCAGGGCGGCAGGCAGTTTCGGGCGTCCTTTCCGAACCACTTGTGGTAGCGACAGAAGCCCGGGGACCACCGTCTGCTGTGGTTCGGTGGACGTCTGTTGGCGATGGCGTTGACGGGCTGCTCTACGTCCTCTTCAGGCTGGACGGAGCTGACCGGCTGTGTGGCCGGTTTTAGCCGCTGTGAAGCCTTGACGGAGTCTGTGAGGTGTTGTGCCGCCTCTATGAGGTCCTCGACAGGCATGGTGTAGGGGTGAGCGATCTGGTTGCGTACTTCCGGGAGGAGTTGGCGAAGCGCGGCTGTGATGGGAGGTAGGTAAACCTCGGAGTCCGCGGGGTCCGCGTTTAACTGCATGAAGGAGGGGATATCCGCGTCCATGCTCGCTCCTTTGACCCCTTACTGGAGTGGGGTACTCGCGTCAGTACGCACTTTCGTGCGCCGTGTGGTTCCGCTAGTGACGCTGGTGGGGTACGCCGACGAGAGTCAGCACGCTCAAACGCTGGTTACAGCGCCGTGTTTAGGCCGCTAAGAGCGTTTTGGAGAAATCCTGGAGCCAAGACTGAGTCGCCGTGTGAGTCCGCTAATGGCTCCGGGATACTCCGGGGGTCACCACTGTAAGGTGTCAAAGAAACGAGCAGGTAAAGGTTACTGCTACTTTATTACAGATCCAGGCAGCTTATATTGCGGCCGACTGACGCCGGGCCGTGAGAGACAATGGAATTGACTGTGACCTGAGGTCGAAACAATAAACAATAATATGCAGTGAACGAGTACAAATTACAATACAAAACATACAGAGCTACAATACAGATACAGTCTTGATGCCTGTGAATGAAGAAACATGTGATACACAATGTGTGACATTTGTATAAATACCATAAAGTAAAAATGATTAATGTGCGTGACCTGGCACGTTTTAGGCGTGACTAATTGAGCTTGAAGAAAACGGGAAGTCACCAAAGAAAACAAGCTCAGCGGAGACTTAATTAATGGCGCCGCCGAAACACTATCCTGGCGCCGAATTGGTGACTTTACAAATGTTCCGTCCTCCGTTTCACGTGCGAACGTAGTGTTGACGGCGCCCTTCCCTTCCTGGACGTTCAAGTACAGCAGACCCCGACG
>JANJGK010000041.1:30042145-30104645 GCA_039081455.1 Macrobrachium rosenbergii
ATCAGGTCCTCTCATATTCGGATAAAATGCCTTAGCAGAGGCCTTGGAAAGCAACGTTTACATGTCTTCCACGGCCTAACACGTCTCTAACTACGATAGGTCTGTAACCAATCACAAATGTTTAGGCGACATGAAACTCTGATTCAGAGGTGTCCATATTTGTGGAGTACTTACTCTTAACCTCAGTAAATTAACTCACCTTAATAAACGACACTGAAATGTTGACTGAGGACAAACAAGCATGGCTGAACGGAGTTCAAGCTACAATCTGACTGAAAACCTACCAGATTGCATTAGGCCAATCACAAGGGTCCAAGAAACTCCTTTCGAACAAAAGGAGTGAAAACGAGTCCTGATTGGCTGAGAGAGAGAGAGAGAGAGAGAGAGAGAGAGAACTTTTAAAAGCTCAGTGCCTGTATTGTTAAGTAATTAGATAAACAAACACGAAAGCCAGAATAAAAATAATGTTAAAAAGTGTTGCTTCCTAAGAATACCGAAGGGTGAGTTAGCACCCATCCCCCACACCCACCTTTACACACACACATATACACCTTAATGCTCCAGTGGACTGGATCATTCCACTTTTGATTTTAGTCTAACACACAAGCCTTAAACACTTACGATAGTCCTATGGTCACATTGTGGACAGTGTGTGTGAGTGTGTGTGTGTGTGTGTGTGTGTGTGTAAAAAGTGCGGTAGACAAAACTACTTTTGGTAGCCCACTGAATTGATGCAATAAAAAACCATTTGATATAATCGAGGTTCAACGGCGAGGGGAGGGGAGGGGGGGAGGGGAGGGGGGGAGGGGAGGGGAGGGGAGGGGAGGGGAGGGGAGGGGAGGGGAGGGGAGGGGAGTGGGGATTCATTCATACTCCCCTGAGACTCCCCTCCCCTAAACAAACAAAAAAAGGCACACACAAACAAACTCCGATAGCGAAAAATCAGTCCCTTCCTGTCTATCTACCGTCGGATAATTAGTTTTCCATGTAACTATAGACTGCATAAAAGAAATCTTTCAAACTGGCAAATCGTTCACAAAGGGAAGGAACTGACATTACACATTATCGATATCACCGTCCACAGTGGAAGTTCTCATGACCTTTACTGAATACTTCAAATATTAGCACATCAACAGTTGTACTTAGTGATATGAGACAGCTTCCTAACCTTTCAAAACTGTGCATGTGAAAGACAGCTCTTATAAGTATATGGAATGGATACAATATGGGGTTTAGGCCAGAGGCCAAGCACTGGGACCTATGAGGTCATTCAGCGTTGGAAAGGAAATTGAGAGTAGGAGGTTTGACAGGTGTAACAGGAGAAAACCTCAAAGCAGTTGCGCTATGAATCAATTGTAGGAGAGGGTGGATAGCAAGATTGAAGAAAGATATGAATGGAGGTACAGTAAAAGGAATACGCTGCGAAGAACCTTTAGTAATGCCTACAGTGCACCCTGTGAGGTGCACTGACGGCACTACCCCCCTACGGGATATAAGTATATGTCTTCTCACCGTTTCAAAAATGGCAGCTGACACACCATCATGCGATGCTAAAGATTACTCCTAATTCATTGTGGGTATATATATCCCTTGCCAACCTGCCCAAAAAATAATCTCAATACCAAGTTGCTATAAATATTAGAACCGAATCAACCAAGGTCCAATTGACCCACAAAAAAAAATCATTAGCAACCGATATGACTCATATAAATAAGATCTTCTAGGAAACTGGTAACTTCCAGGATCCAGCTTATTTGCTAGAGAGAGAGAGAGAGAGAGAGAGAGAGAGAGAGAGATATTATTTTATGATCACCTCAGGGAGACTCCCGTTTTGATGATACTTTGGCGAGGAACGAGCAACATTTATGTCAGCTGTTTATAAGCTCAGTGCGTCTGCCACCACTATAATAATGAATTTAAGATTAAGCTGGCCATATGCCAGCATGGGCTCTTTCACCTGGGCATCCGTAACACAGGCAAACATGCTGTGTAGTAGGAGTAATAAAACCGAAAATAGAGAGGAGGATATCAGAACAGACTACGAGAGCCGGGGACAGTAAAAGAAAGTGTCATTGCAGTGAGTCTCCGGAAGTACCAAAACGGGTCTGGGAAGGAGGAGACGATGTTTTAGTCAGAGAAAGAGAGTTCAGAGTTTCAGTCTTAAGAAAATGAGACAGGAAAGAAAAAGGAATGGCTTGAGAACAAGAAAAAAACAAAAACGTGGTATATAATAAACATGTATTTAAAATGAAGAATAACAGCCTAAGAGTGAGGTGGAGCGACCAGGGAGGCCAAGAAACATCGAGAGCAAACTGCAGGATTAAAAAAAAAAAAAAAAAAAAAAAAGTTGGCAGGAACCGACATCATTGGACACTGTTCACGAATGCCCTCCTCCCGCCCGAGTCAGATCTGTGTGATCAGTTTTATATATTATAATATATATATATACTATATTTATTATATATATATATATATATATTTATTATATATATATATATATATATATATATTACTATATATTATATCATATATATATATAATTGACGCACTTATTAATTACTCAGGATAAATCTCATGGAGACTCATCCAAATTTCTACCCCGGAGGAAGGAACAACCTACAGTATTCACCACACACCAACTTTAGGCGCAGTCAAGCGTCTGCCAGAAGGGAAAACAAATACAAAGGGAATCTTTTAGAAAACAAACATCGAAATTCTTTATCGCCTAAGTCTAATGAAACGTCAGGTGTTCGAAGATTCCACTGGGACTTTAATGGGCGAATTTGACGCCAAAATGGCATTGTCATTTGTTTCACAGGAAGTACGAAAAATTCTCTTCTGTGTCAATGACAATCAAACGAAAACGAGACCTTTCAAAGAGAGAGAGAGAGAGAGAGAGAGAGAAGAGAGAGAGAGAGAGATTATTTTCAAAGAGAAGCGAGGTAAATGTTGAGAAATACTAGGCCATCACTTAACAACTATCGCCCAGGCTTCAGTACATTGCAGTGGCCCCAGTCACACCACACACACATTCTGTTCAGAAGCATTCATTCTGGGTGGATGGAAAAGTGGATGAATATGAATCTTTTCATTTTGTCGCGTTAAAGGCAACGACCAGCATAATAACTCATGAATTTGTCAATGGTACAAAATTTATATTATTTGTAATGTCTTGTCGTTACAGGTAAGACTGATACCAAACGTGGTGCCTTCCCCCTGTTTTTATCATCACTAACCTACCCGTATCTATAAGGTATTAGGGAATATTTTTTACTTTTGAATGATGGCTGTTTACAACTGGACGGAGAATTAACCACTCGTAGAAGCCTACTAACAACGATGATCCTAATTCCGTAAGCCAAGGATTACCATAATCCTTGACATACGTAAACAGAGTATGCTCGGCAATGAGGCTTTCGCACTGCACACCGATACATACCGCATAAAAGTATAACGTACTTTTATTTCCAGCATGAGTGGACAACGCAGCTGCATTATGAATACGTTTAATCCACGGCTGACCGGACATGTCCAAAACAAACATTATTTACAACAGACACGACTTCTGCGACACACTGGTTCAAGTTATGAGGCGCCTTCGATGTCTATGCACCCTGCTGCTGCTACTTTGTCCATTCCTGTTCCCTGGGACGAAGAAATCGCCTTTTCATTATCTTCGGGGTCCTTTCAATTCAAACTGTCATTTTCTCAAACCCGTGTGTGTGTGTGTGTGTGTGTGTGTAGGGAGGGAGCCGGTGGGGGAGGGGGAGTGCCTGTAGTGACAGGTAGCGCTTTGGAACTCTAGCCCCCAACGCCCATCATGGAGCTAATGTGCTCTCTCTCTCGATGATAATTCCGATTCTTTATTTGTTGCAGGAAAAACTGACGAGTACCGTCCATAAGGAACGGCATGAACCATAAACGTCCCACTTCCCTTCAACGAAAGCATGAACTATATAAGCTTCCATCAGCTGGGCATCACTGAAGACAATTCGGAATGAAGATAAAACCGAAACTGACGATGACGGAAGAAGAAAAAGGGGAAACCAGCAAATATTCAATACCAAGAGACCAGTGAGGGACGCCACCACAAACACCAATCTACGTTCAAGCTGATACTACCCAGCCATGAGATGTTTCGAACTGCAAAACCTTGCATTGAAGGTCATCAAATAATCAGAATCTGACCTGGAACAACTTTTCTGGCGAAAGAAATTAGCCAGGAACAATGAAAGCACGATTTGACGAGTCTACAGTTCAAACGTGCGTGCGAATCTGGTAGTTCTAGAGCAAAATAAATACATAAATAAATACACTATTCCAGTTCCTAATCAAACCTCAGATTCAATGAGGCAGCGAAACGCGACCAACCAGGAGCAGCCTTGCACAACAGGGCATAGCTCACATAGATAATGGCATCCTGCAAGAACAGACTGTCAGGGTCTGAGCAGCTATGCTCCACCACCCTCTCACAAAGAACCTGAGAATGTCCTCTAAACAACAGTCGTCCTCTCCTCTCAATGATTCGGTATTATTCGGACTATCAGCTGGCAAGAAGCACCCAAAATGGATGGCTGTCTCGAGTAGAATTCGAGCGTTTTCAGGGACCAGTATCAAGGCAAAAAACAGTTCCAATTGTGTTCACAGCGTCTATTCAAATCAGTTCAGAGCCAAGAACAAGGTCGAATATCGAAAGGAAGGATTACTATCAACATGCAGCATAAGCAAATGAATATTCGAACAGGAGTTAAAAATGCTATATACGCACCTCGTCAGCTCCAATACACAATAAAATCCCCTGAGGTAGACAAGTCTCTGAAAACCTACTGAGGTAGCAGGCTACATCACCTGCGTAAGATAAACTCCATGATTGAAAACACGCCAAATAAACAACTTAAGATGGAATGAGCTACTGCAGATGGTGGTACCAGCTACTGTACATTACTTTCTGTCTTTTACCTGTCTTTAAACCAACTATATATACAGCTTCATCCCTTTAGCCTTTCTTATTTCCACAACTAAATTCAGAGGTGATAATGAAGCTCTGTCCCACGATTTCTCTAGATAAACTTCACACAAACTTCGCCCAGTGGAAAAATTATCAGTCCCTCACATTTGAAGACGAATTGTAATATACAATATTCCTTTCAGCGCGATTGTTTTGTGTCTGTTGGTTGGGCAGAGTACAGAGGTCCTCAGCATGCCTACTACCACTACTTCTGCTACTCCCGTGCAATTTCCTGAGTAGAAGGTTATCCAGTCAAACGCTGAACACATCATGGCTCACTCAATGACCCAGATAATTCGTTCCCGCCATTTGGATATTGTGTCTCAAGAGTATTATCATCCTCATTTTCAAGTGAGAAATGAAGCAAGTATGGCAGGATTAGGATGAAGGTCAATAGGAATGGTCGGGAAATAGAAATATATAAATAAAGATATAGACCAGATGGCAAGTCTGGAAGAAGGTACATTTAGGAGAGAGAGAGAGAGAGAGAGAGAGAGAGAGTCTGAAGGATTCCGACAGGTCTAATCATCTCTCAGCAAACTAGTAGTTTATTAGACATCGAAGACTTACTACACATATAAAAACTGCTATAAAACTTATGCGATCAATCAAGTGAACTCCAAAAATTGGACTTAATGGCTACCTACTCACAATACTTGGTAACCTAACAGGTCGAAAATTATCTTACCGAAATATTCGAAGAGCAGCCCATGTACACAATGCATTGAACAGGGAATACAATCCATACATTAACAGGTAACCGTATACAATAATTTGCGAAATGTCTAAGCATCTAATGATCCCTGAGAGAGAGAGAGAGAGAGAGAGAGAGAAAGAGAGAGAGAGAGAGAGAGAGAGAGAAAGAGAAAGAGAAAGAGAAAGAGAAAGAGAAAGAGAAAGAGAAAGAGAAAGAGAGAGAGAGAGAGAGAGAGAGAGAGAGAGAAAGAGAAGAGAAAGAGAAAGAGAGAGAGAGAGAGAGAGAGAGAGAGAGGACCACTTCCTTCAGTAAACTAATTTTGGAACTAGGTAGGGGACTGGTTCACAGGTTCAATTGGTGTATAATGGCGATGTTTATCGGCAGCTCTCTATTCCCTCTCGAGCTTGTCACTCAAAAGTAACTTTTAATTCCATCTGCGTATTTTATTCAGTTCTCGAAATAAAACGCCTACTCGATTCATTCATAAAATACCGTACAGTCAGGTTATGTATTCTGCCAGTAAGACAGAAAGATAACTACTTTTCTCTCCTTACTGTTGGAGTCTTCATCTCGCTTACTGCCATTCAAGCAAGCAACAGAGAACAATTGTTCGAAAATTTCTCTAACCTTTTAACCAAAGCACAAGATAATGCTAGTAGGTTAAGCAAGCAAATGCACCACTGGTTGATCGTTGCTTGATTAGTTCAATGTTCTCTGGCATCGGGACAATTTAGGTCACTGACGCCAATATCACATGAGAATGAATTTTTTGTATAAAGCCTATGAAAATAAGGACCAGATTACATATGTAAAAATAAAATCTACGTATAGCTTTTGCAAAAGACCTGTTTCTGATACAAATCTAAAATGTCCCTGGCATTATACACAACTTCTTCCTTAAGAGGACTTTGGCTAGAATGTACAAACCATTCTTGTCTCGGGCCCCTGAGAGGTTTCTCCCGTGGTCCCTATGACTGGGCCATTCAATTAGCAAATGTTAAAATTACTAGAAATTTCAATGCATTATACGACTTTGAATGGTGTAGTATGACAATGCTACGGAGCTTTTACTCACCACAAGCTAATTTGGTCGAAAGTCCCTTGGGAAATTTCGAGATAAACGACCCTTTAGCTATCTCGGTTCTTAGTGGTTGACAATTGGCTCGATTCGAAGCAAAACTAAGTGACATCTGACGAAAGAAAAGGCTGAAATATTCATTTTGTTATTATTACTGTGCTTGGTGTCATTTCTAATATACTGTACGATTATGAGATCTGTCAGGTGCTACTAAAAATAAATTCACATGTGCTTCGAGTTTCGATATAATTTTCTGGCAAAATGCCGTATTATCATCTTAGAACATAGATTTAGGCCAATGGCCAAGAGCTGGGACCTATGAGGTCATTCAACGCTGAAAAGGATATTGGGAGTAAAAAGTTCTTAAAGGCGTAACAGAAGGAAATCTCAAAGCAGTTGAAGAAGCTCTATGAATCAATTGTTAGGAGAGGGTGGAAAGTAAGATGGAAGAAAGAGAATATGAAAGGAGGTACATTAGTGGAATGAAAGGGGGTTGCAGCCAGGAGCCGAGGGCTCGCTGCAAAAAACCAAGAGTAATGCATATAGTGCACCGCGTGAGGTGCACTGACGGCACTATTTCCCTACGTTGAACAAGATGCCGTGCACTAAAAACATTGCAAAAAAATTAGCAAAAATACAGGTGTCATTCCTAAGAAGTAGTCTCAGTGTCTCTTGCATAGTTATACATAATTATTCATAAATTCACTGAATAGAATGAATTATGAATTACTGTATGCTTATGATCATCATACACGTTAGGTTGTTATTCTTCAAAAATCACCAAGATTTTTAAAATACTCAGATAGCTACCAGGACGGTACGTGCTGCCTAGTATGGGTCTCTCTCTCTCTCTCTCTCTCTCTCTCTCTCTCTAAGTTGACGTGACTGTACGTCGTTTTAAACAGGTTATCAAATATGTCAAAATTTCAAATATTTCACTTTCACTAAATCATTATATATAATGATGATGAGTTCGACGATTTAATAAGAGATTGGGATAAAGTTGAATAGGTCATTCATTCAAAATCTTCGTAATTCTTGAAATTTATGAATGGTTTTCGAAAGCATTCCTTGCTACGTCACTTGCTGTATTGAACAAAATACTGTTCATCATTCCAGTTTGTCATATTCCCGTTTAAGTTCGATGAATTCTCGAAAACCGTTTAGACAAATGGTACCTAAACCAATCCTGGAATACCCTTGACAAGAAACTGAATTTTGAGGTATTTCCAGATTTTAAACTGTCATCCCCGGGGTCGAATCAACTATTAAGCAAGTAAAAAATGAGTCTTCGGCGCAATCGAGTTTTCTGTACATCGTGTGATCAAGCCCCCCCCCCCCCCCTCACCCCGAAAATAGACCTATCTATCAGTGGTCTCGATATAATGCTGTATGAACCGCGTTCCATGAAACTCTAACCACGGCCTATATCGTTGCCAGACGCAAGAATATGGCTAAATTTAACCTTAAATGATATCAAAACTACTGAGGCTCGAGGGCCGAAATTTGGTATGTTTGATGATTGGAGGGTGGATGAACAACATACCAATCTGCAGCCCTCTAGCCTCAGTAGTTTTTAAGATCTGAGGGCGGACAGAAAACGAGCGGACAGGAAAAGTGCGGACGGACAGACAAAGTCGGCACAATAGTTTGCTTTTACAGAAAACTACTAGAAAACCACTCATTTTCTACCTGCCCTTTGACTGACTGACAGGCGCTCAGAGATTTCAAAGGTAATGAAATCCTCAGCATCTCAATTCTTGTTCTATGATCTAGGATCACTTTTCTCATCAACAGGTACAAAAGGTACTTAAGTACAGGCTGCTTGTATAAGCAGGAGAGCCTATGCTGGCATAAGGCTCCTCATTATTGTTCTGTGATCAAAGACCACTTTTCCCACCAACAGGTGAACAGACACTTACAGGCTGCTCGTATAAGCAAGAGCCTGTGCTGGCATAAGGCCGTTTAATGCAGCAACAACAGCAACAGCAAGGTAATTTATCGGCATTAACAGCAAGGTAATCTGTCGTCATTATTGATTATCAAATGCCTATGATTATTTATTACACTGACCTTCTACTGGAAACCTCCCTTACCTCATAAGGTCCGGTCCTGGTCGTTTCGGCAGTAAGTCACATAGGCCGTAACATCCAAAACAATGTAAAACGTTGTTTATGGTATTTACCCTTATTATTTATGTTTACGTACATCCCCAGGGGCTGGCACTAAACACGGCGTCCATTTTGCACGTAAACGTGCTTACGGCCTAAATGACTTACGGCCGAAACGACCCGAACTCATAAGGTCCTGGTGCCCGAATCTGTCCGTCCGGCTTTCTCCTGCAGAAGGCCACGGAGAAGCAACACCTTTGGCCCACAGAAAAGCTTCTCTGAAGGGCCAACACCAAACTCCTTCCTTTGGATATATGACAAACCATTCGGGTGACCAAAAAACTCTAAAAAAAATTCCATAATCTTGACTTGTGGCACAATATTCTGCGGACGAGGAAAAAAAGCGTTAGACTAACCTCAGTCCATTCCACAGTTTACCTGAAAACCTCCAGAAGAGCTCTCAGCCAATCACGAGAGCCCATGCATCATCAACTCCCTTCACAAGCAGAGAGGATTGAAAACCGACTCCTGATTGGCTGAGAGGACAGACAAATGAATCTGGAAATGCGTCGACATTTTTCGAGAAGGTGATAAGGTGCTCTAATAGTTTTATTAACTGTCTTACGATTTAAGTAATGCTTGAACTCTAACAATTGTGATTTATATTTATAATGAAAGACGCTTATATTGTTCATATTTTCATCTCATGAAAATTCATGTGCCAAACGCTCTAACGGTCTAGAAGTCAAAAAGGCTCTCTCTCTCTCTCTCTCTCTCTCTCTCTTGTAGCAGTTCACTGTAATAAAAAAATGTATTTAATGGATTAGCCTATATGTATACAGTTTACGAGAGAGAGAGAGAGAGAGAGAGAGAGAGTCTCTCTCTCTCTCTCTCTCTCTCTCTCTCTCCTATGTAGCAATTCATTATAAAAAAAAATTTCCTATTCTATTGCACTTATTTCAACATTTCACGAGAGAGAGAGAGAGAGAGAGAGAGAGAGAGAGAAAGTTAGCTTATTAAAATAAAAATTGTATTTGAAGCATTAGTTCATATACATACAGTTCACTAGAGAGAGAGAGAGAGAGAGAGAGAGAGCAGTTTTTTTTTTAAAGGACCACACCACTAATTCTTCATACTGACCCAGCATTTAAAAAACCCAAACATTCATTTGTATTTATTGCAATGTGAATAAAATATACGTAATTTTTTCCCCACCACTTTGAGAAACTTATCACAAGAGCGGTTGGAAATGTTTAATTAACTAGTTAAGGTTAGAAATTAAGAAGCTGCTTCTAAATAAAAAAAAAAAAAGAAACAATCACTTTCATCCGTTAAGGCCTACTCATGGCGATAATAGGGCCTATTCTCAGAAATGCCCAGAGCTGCTGGAAAACTTAGGGCAACAGCAACGCCGATAGCAACACCAGCAACATACATAGTAAGTCTCAAATCAAAAGAGACAGACAGACATAGAGATAGACAGACACTGAGGCCCAAGACGTAGAGAGAGACAGACAGACAGACAGGTGCCAGTGGACTTTTTGGTACCTATAGGTCTATATGAGACCAATGTTTCAGTTGCACATTCATTCGTTACCCTTTTACAATTATGAAAATGAGATACGACTTTTACAAATATTTCATATGATGATCGTAGTTGAGGCAAGTTTTTAGGTTGCGTTTGTGTGCGCGCACGCGCGTATGTGAGTGTACCATACGGCATGACCTTGATGTTACCACACACCACCAATAATCAGTTCATTTAGTTTAATTTTTACTGTATAATGAAATTCATGAGTGTTTTTTCACCGTTTTTAACAACGAACGTAATTATTATCTATAAATTTCTACGTTTATATGAACCTCGCAAACGATAACTTTTCATTATGAAAAGAATTGTAAGGTTACATTTGCAAAAGCGATTCATTCGTCCATAGCGTAAAATGGACTTGAAGACGAAAGTTTTACCTGACTGCGTCTTCACCTTAGAATTCTCGGATCACCGGCTGAGATACTAAGGAGACCACCATGATTTCAAGTCATCAAAATAAAATATCAACTATAAGTACAGCTCTACTCACATCTCGGATAACTATGTATAAAACAGGAGGAATGGCAGCCATTCATTGAGAGTTGAAGTCAGGGTTGACTTTATGCGAACGCTGACGATGGTGTCACAAAGTGATAAGATGATGGATGTACCCCAGGCGCCAATTAGACTCACTTCACATAATTACGATTAAAAAGAAGCTGATTACATGTTAGGAGAATGTAGATTAATGCAATATACTTATAAACCAACAGACAGGAGAAAGCTATGACGAAAAACAAGTGACTCAAGAACTATGTGAAGAGTAAACCACCTTGCTTAAACCACCGGACAAGGTATATACAAGCAATGACTGGCTCTCTCTCTCTCTCTCTCTCTCTCTCTCTCTCTCTCTCTCTCTCTCTCTCTCTCTCTTCAGTTATACTGTACTGGCACCATTCATACATACACTTCCAGAATTCAGTGAATGATCTAGAAGCCACTGACAACCTTCGGCCTTTGGATACCTTTGGAAATACTCAGTCCCTTTGGAGAATTTTCCAGGAGTGGTGTTTTGATTCACTCAGCATGGAAGCCGGTGGCATGCAATCTCACTAATAATTGCACATAATTTCTCACACGCATGACAACCTCGTCTTTAAGGATAATGCCACGTTCATTCAACCGTGCAAGACAAACCATTACACCAACGGCGGTCGGGGTACCTCAGGGATCTTCTCTACGACCCATACTTTTTTCATGCGCACAGAAATATTTGTTTACCAGTTCGCAGAACACGCTGGACACGTCGTATGCTCGGATGAGGAGGGTGGAAAAGAGGATCAAAGCAAGTAAAAAATAATACAAACAGATGGGAAAAGGTGTGGAAAATTGTCCGGTAAACTAAATGAAACACAAAAAACCGTAGATAGCAATCTTGGGCACTTAGACTTCTACACTTGGGGAGTGAAAGACTTCTACACTCAGGGAGTAAAAGACTTCTACACTCAGGGAGTAAAAAACTTCTACACTCAGGGAGTAAAAAACTTCTACACTCAAGGAGTGAAAGACTTCTGCACTCAGGGAGTGAAAGACTTCTACACTCAGAGAGTAAAAGACTTCTACATCAGGGAGTAAAAGACTTCTATACTCAGGGAGTGAAAGACTTCTACACTCAGGGAGTAAAAGACTTCTACGCTCAGGGAGTAAATGACTTCTACGCTCAGGGAGTGAAAGACTTCTACGCTCAGGGAGTAAAAGACTTCTACACTCAGGGAGTAAAAGACTTCTACACCCAGGGAGTAAAAGACTTCTACACTCAGGGAGTGAAAGACTTCTACACTCAGGGAGTAAAAGACATCTACACTCAGGGAGTAAAAGACTTCTACACTCAGGGAGTAAATGACTTCTACGCTCAGGGAGTGAAAGACTTCTACGCTCAGGGAGTAAAAGACTTCTACACTCAGGGAGTAAAAGACTTCTACACTCAGGGAGTAAAAGACTTCTACACTCAGGGAGTAAAAGACTTCTACACTCAGGGAGTAAAAGACTTCTACACTCAGGGAGTAAAAGACTTCTACACTCAGGGAGTAAAAGACTTCTATATTCAGGGAGTGAAAGATATCTACACTCAGGGAGTAAAAGACTTCTACACTCAGGGAGTAAAAGGTAACTAAACGAAAATCTTGAGAACCATCTAGATTAAAACTGGACTCTTCAATAGCTTAAATGTTCCCGGTTCTAGAATCTCCACAACGCAAAACAATCAGTAGAAAGAAGCAAAGCTCGCGCGAAATTTCGCTACAGAAAATAAAATTTATGAAATCACAACTTTCGCTTTACTGAAGAGCGCAGAACTGACGGTATATGTGGTAGTACTAACTGAGTAACACACAGGAGTTAGTCAATAAAAAAACATGTGTGAAAAGCGAACATTATAACATGTGACAAAAAACAAAAACCTTTAAGTATTCCGTCTTCAAAATAATGGCGAAATCCCATAAAACTAAGACCAGTTCCTTTGCCGGAAAAATAAGGAAACCCCCCCCCCCTCTCTCTCTCTCTCTCTCAGATCACGAGACCACAAAGATATCGCGAAATTGCTTCAAATACTGATGAGTGGACCCACCCAGTCAGAGACCAAACGCATCCCTCCAACTTCAGCGACACCTGACGCTTCTCCTTGCGAGATGAAGAACGCAGCCTCCTCATCTTCATTTTGCGAGACGAATTGAGTCAAGGCAGCCAGAGGAAAATATAAAAGGTCTTTGTAACAGCGGAAGGGTGGGTGGACGTTAGCAGATAGCCCAGACAGTGTAAAGAGCATATGCAAGTATATATAGATGTAATGTGCGGTACGAATGACAAAAGGCCGAGGGAGAGTGAAACGGAACGGAACACCTGGAATTGAAGTATATAACCGATAATATGTCGAAGTATGATATTACACACGTAAAGACACCAGAGTAGGACTAGGGATTTACGTAGAGGTCTGAAGGACAGGGGATATAAAATATGGCAAATCACAATAGGATACATGACCATACGAAACCTTGACGTCAATCATTATAAAACAGCAGAACGAGTACGATAAATTTGTACACCGTCAGAACTGGAGTCAGTGAATGTTTTTTCTAAGTCAGTCACTCACTGACTAGGGACTAGTTTCCCTTGTTCCCCCTTTCAGTACAACAATACGAATTATGTATCTTTCAGGTAGAAAACGGTGAGTAGGGACAGAAATACCAGAATTACAAAGGCTCAAGAAGAAGAAGAAGAAGAAGAAGAAGAAGAAGAAGAAGAAGAAGAGGAGGAAGAGGAAGAAGAAGAAGAAGAAGAAGGAGAAGAAGCAGAAGAAGAACCTAAGTGAGTGACCAAGAAGAACAGGAGAACCCAGGAGGAGGCACGCAAATGTAAACACCTACCGAATGCTCCCGCGAACAGAACAACATTCCATTTCTTTAGAACCTTTTTTGTTGCTGTTGTTGTTGTTTTGTTGTTGTTCAAGCGAGTGCTGACATAAGACCTTCTTCAGGAGTTATAAACTCCGCGAGAGCTACTTTCATAAACGCGAGAATTGGACTCTGTGCCTCTCCTGACCTCACGTGACAACAACAACAGGTCTTCAGTCTGTCCCCTCAAGACAATGAATGAATTAAGTCCTGAAATAATAATAAGCAGCATTCAAAAAAAGAACATTTGAGGATAAGCAGTGCCACATTTAGAACAAATCTATCAGTCAATAAATGAAAAAGCACTGACGGGGCTTATATTGAACAAACTATATATATATATATATATATATATATATATACATGTGTGTGAACATATGTCCACGCACATTTACATACGCATGCACGTGCACAGATTCCCTGCCTATGCAGAGTATACAAAAGCAACACTTCAAGGAAGGATAAACCTGAAAGAATTGTCACATTGGGCATGGGCCGCCAGAGGGCGGCGGTGCGAGAATTCAGTGAGGTGAGAGAGGCCCTATCTAGCATTTCGTAGAATATGTCAGGACCTGATTGACTGAACGATTGTCGTCGACTTATCTTCGTCTGCCTTTTGATTTTCTTTCCATTTATGTGTTATTAGTGACTCTGGAAGCTTAGTAATATATTCTTTTGAGATTTGTTCAGTGACTAATAATAATAATGGCATGTTTTACAACCATTCTACGGAGGTCAGGCTTGAGTCAGACTTGCTACTTCACCGATGGCTATCAGTCCTACCAACTACTCAACATACAACATAGAGAAACTAAAAAAAATACCCTAACTTTACAGGCTGACAAACACAATTTTTATTACTTGCATCAACATACAGAAAGAAACCTACAGACCTACACATTGCAGCTGAGGGCAAACTCCATACAGAATATTTAGTTGTGAAATAGGAAGCAGTGTTTGTTAGCAATATTCCTAGGAGCTTCGAGATTGTCTCAATATTGTCAAAATAGTCTCAATATAAATAAAGTTACCAAACAAAGTGGTCCTCAGACGTCACTATATGCAAGATAGCCCAAAATAACACACAAATCACAAATTCCATGTTGGTATTTATGAAAACGAAGATGTCTGAGTAACATTGTAACGCGACAGTGTATCCAAGTGGTTAGCTTATTCCAAGTTAACAGCTCTTTTTAAATGTCCAGTGAGAGTAAAATGGAATTGAATTGACTTGAATATAGAATTTATGCCAAAGGCCAAGCACTGGGACCTATGAGGTCATTCAGCGCTGAAGCGGAAGTTGACAGTACAAGCTTGAAAGGTGTAACAGGAGGAAAACCTCAAAGCAGTTGCACTATGTTTCAGTTGTCTGAAGAGGATGGAAAGTAAGATGGAAGAAAGAGAATATGAAAGGAGGTACAGCAAAATGAACGAAAGGGGTTGCAGCTAGGGGCCGAAGGCACGCTGCAAAGAACCTTAAGTAATGCGACTGCACTGCCTCCCTACGGGGAAGAGTAAAATTAAAAAACTAAATGTATATACCAATTAACTGGATGAGGCTAGCTTTCTTCAAAGGTTCTCTGTTTAAACCCAACGCCGTGGGAAATGAATAAAAGGGAATAAATAAACTGGGAACAGATAAATGGGTAATGAAAAATGAGTTTGCAAACTCGGGAGGCACCAAAGACATGGCTGGCCCATGAATGGACGAAAACGGAAGGAAGAATACAAAGAACAATGAAAAAATTTCGCAGCTTCATGGATGACCCGCGAATTGTCGAAGCAGCAGCCACCCCAGAACCAGAGAGAGAGAGAGAGAGAGAGAGAGAGAGAGAATGTGGACATGACGCATTGTTGTGACTCAAACTTTGTCTTCGCTGACGTAGAGACTTATTCATTAATTTCGTCTCGTCTCCTGTCCCACCCACGCCCTTTAAATCAATCGAATGGGTGGTCTTCTGAACGACACTATACATCGTTTGCGCAAAAAAACAAGTAAAAATTGCGCCGAACCGAAGTGTCTTCGGCGCAATCGAGTTTTCTGTACACCGTATAATCAAGGCCACCGAAAATAGATCTATCTTTCGGTGGTCTCGTATAATGCTGTATGAGTCGCGGCCCATGAAACTTTAATCAAGGCCCGGTGGTGCCCTATGATATAGCGTTGCCAGAAGCACGGTTATGGCTAACTTTAACCTTAAGTAAAATAAAAACTACTGAGGCTAGAGGGCTGCAATTTGGTATGTTTGATGATTGGGGGAGAATGATCAACATACCAATTTGCAGCCCTCTAGCCTCAGTGGTTTTCAAGATCTGAGGGCGGACAGAAAAAGTGCGGACGGACAGACAATGCCGACACAACAGTTTCCTTTTACAGTAAACTAGAAATGGATAGAATCCATTTAGATCTGAACACGTCTGACAGTCAGGGTCCATTCAAAACAAACTCGTTCTGGCGACAAGAAACGAACTGAACGAGAATCATGACACCAATATGCTTTACTTTGAACGTCAACTTCTGGTAGCTGGGTGCTAAAATAGATAGAAACAAAAGCATTAATTAAGGAAGAACATTGATGATATATTGTACTCAGCACAAACATTGAGCACTACCTTCTTCCTTAGTTGAAATCTGGCTTTCAAGCAACAAGGAATTACACCGGTAGCTTCACCATTCATATTGCTTCGATTTAAAGCATTTTCATTTTCGATAGTTTATGTAAAACAGATGTCGTTGCTTCCGGCGCTATTTCTGGTCTGAGATTCGACTTCTCGGCATTGCAATAACAAAGCTACAGTATACAAAGAGGCCTAGGCAGAATTTCAGTCAGGGGAGGAGGAGAGTGAGGGGTGGGGGGGGGGAATGCTTAATTTAACTACATGCAAATATTAATGTAATTTTTGTGCCCATAAACTACTGATATTCTTTGGCAATGGCTTTGAATGACAGAATATGTGCTAGAGCTATTCATTCCGTGGATTGTGTAATGCAGTATCGTGTTCCGCTCACTTATGTGACTGATACGTTACCTGACAGTGTTACTGAAACGAGAGTGTGTTAGTTGGGCATTAAAGTGCCACGTGGCAGTGTCATTGAAACGAGAATGTGTTAGCCCTTCAACTGTTAATTATAGGAAGAATGGCCAGCATGAAAGACTTGGAAGGATATTCTCTATTCTTCCCTCTCGAGGAACCCTACAATATACCCGGTAATCGCCTTCACTAGGCACTATGGCCTTGTAGTAGAAAGGGTTTCCAATGAAAACCGTCGCAACCGAGATCTTCGGTTTATCAAAAATTATGACAAAAACCCTTCAACATTTCAGTTAAGATACAATAGGAACACCCATAATGAAATAACCATTTATCCTACCGTCCGCGTATAATGAATATCATAAGTTCTATTTCAACGACAGGTGGGAAAATAATATCCGTTTTCATCATCACTCGAGAACCAACAGTGATCTCTTTCTCATAATATATACTTCTTGTTGCACTTGACAAGGACCTATAAGAGGTCCTGTACAGTTATAAATCAAAACCCAGGGCTTTCATCCTACTGCCTAGGCACTCGGATCGCCCTCTTGCAAGTAATATTGTAGATCTACTGTAGGTAATAGATACACTCCGGGTATTTAGCGAGATATGGCAGTTTCTTATAGTATTTTGGTTGCTTATTTACAATTTAACGTTATTTTTGGGGGGTCGGCTGTAATTAACCTGTAATTAACCCCTGAAGTCCACCCAACAAGGGGTTTCCATACGCGATCTTCACAAGACAGAGCACGGCTACGTCTGTTTCCAACGGTTCATATCCCGTAAGGCAAGTGCAATAACTTGTTAACGTATGGGTAACGCCCCCCTACCCCCGGGCCAGTACTAAACACGGCGAAGGGACATCCCATTTGGCCAACAACAAACGAATGCATCGCCAGTTTCAGAAGTCCTAAAAGTGTAGAAAAAAACCAGTTTCCAAGGTTTCCACTTGCCGGACGGGATATGAACCGTTCGAAACAGACGTAGCCGTGCTCTGTCTTGTGAAGATCGCGTATGGAAACCCCTTGTTGGGTGGGCTTCAGGGGTTTATTACAGGTTAATTACAGCCGACCCCCCAAAAATAACTGTCAAATTGTAAATAAGCACCCAGAATACTATAAGAAACTGCCATTTCTTGCTAAATACCCGCCGTGGGTATCTATTACTTAGAAATACCTCCAGCTCCTCTACTGGGAACGGTCGGCCATATAACCATTCCTCTGGGCAGCTTTCAACCTGGTGATTTAACACCTTCATAAATTTATTATTCTAGTCTGAAACCAGCAACCTTGCTCGGTGGATGGACCCAGATTACAACAAAAGATACTGTACCTTTTTCACAACAATGTCCCAAACATCAGGAAACATCCCAGAAACAGAGCTGAGAATCCCGCGGCCGAACCGCAGTCATAACACTACACCCTTTTTGCTTTTTCCATTCCACTGAAGTTCCGGCTGCCTGTAACAATCCTTGGACCAACCACCGCCGTCCATGATATTTCTCGTCAAAAAAAAAAAAAAAAAAAAGGAACCGACCCCCTCTGATTGGCTGAATAACAGAAGCTTATTACCAACTGAGATTACGTCACCGTCAGAACACCATAACTTGGAAAATATGTGAAAAATCAATGCACTGGAGCTTTCACGTGCAATTTGATGAAAAAAGCATTTAATTATATATCTGATGCTTGACTGAATACGTAGCTCAGTTAAGATGGGCAGCTTTACCCGAAGAGTGAGCCAGTGCCCCTCAAACATTTAATTACATTTAATTACATAAGACCACGATGCAGAGGCGATGCATTAGCTTAGCCTTGTATCCCATATAAAAGTACTTTCAGTACTATCTTTCGTAGTCAGAGAAGGTCACAAATACGGCGAAACGCAGCAGACTAAAACAAAATCAATTTTAACTCCTTTTACCTTGGGTTACCTGCTCTAACTGAACGGCCGTAGGAACCACCACCACCATATTTGGCAATCACACTGAGATAGGAAATTGTCCTCCCTTCAGGGGAAGTCGTTTGACGAACAGGTTGAAATGACTTACCCTTCAAATCACATCAGATACAACCGTAACGGATATATGTGGCATTGAACTGAAACCTACAGAAATGACTGTAGATCATATAGGTTAAACCATGACAGTCATTCTGTAAATACTTGAAAAGAACCTTGGAATAAAATCTGATGACAAATATCGTGCAAGTGTTCACTGTCACAGAGAGAGAGAGAGAGAGAGAGAGAGAGAGAGAGAGAAATTATAATAAAGAGCCTACTTTTTCCAGTTTCGAAGCTCTTTGTAAAATGGGAGCACCTTTCTGATCACCTTATACCCGACTTACCAGTAACCCAGAATAATAAGACACATGTTTTAATGATATATATTCTTCTATAACTACGTCCCCCACCCTCAGCAGGCATAAACCCTACACCAGATTTACAGTTATCACAGTGTGCTATAATGGTACTTAAACCATTAATTTACATATACATATTATCGTCAGCAACTGACCTTCCTTTTTAATCACCCATAGCAAAATTCCACAATATTTTTCCTGGTAAACCTTTAACTGCAATAACAATCGCAAAATATACCTCCATGCTCATTACCAAGAAATATAGGTAGTTCTTCCTTAACAAAATCAGTTACAATAGGAACTTCAAATCACGGCAGAGATACGAGATTCTGTCGATTAAATCGCATCGCCCTAGACGGAGGAGGACTACTTATTCAATTTCCCTTCGAAGGCTAAAACCTGAAGGCAAGGGTGCAATGAATAATTTCAACAAATACCTGGCATTACCTGGACGCAGACCCGCGTGTAGCCTTGTTTAAAATTCCATATATATTTAAGTCATAGAATATTCCCTTTAAATAAGTGATATCAATACGATAAAATTCTTGCTAAATATTAAAGGTACGTAGTCACAGAACACACTACAGTTCTGGAGTCAATCACAATATTGCAACATTTAATTCCGATACGTAATATTGCCGCTAACGAAAAAGCTCTCGTTTTCCCACGTTCTCTCAGGCCTACATGAACATAAGCTGATGTAATGATGCTAAAAACATCTTAAAGTACAGATATACCTTCAGCACAAGCAGCGGACATTCCTTTCAAACTATCCATACTTATAGACTATATATATACTTTTTCCTGTAAATGGCTTCGTACACTAATATTGAATTCATATTGACTTACCTAATCCACGGCAAAGATAACACAAAAATAAAAATGACATTCACCTTCATTTGTCACGAGTGCCCTTAGTCATTGCCCAGAAACACTTACTATGGAAATAACACCAAAGAAGTAGGAATTTTCTCAAGCATCAAATTATTTTCTTCCTCAGCACTCAAATTAACCCCCACCTCGCCTCGAGCGAGAAAGTCAACTTTGTTGGCAGGTGGACTTACGGTAATTAAAAGCCAGACGTTTTTCAGTATGTGGACGAATAAAATGAACCTGCAACAACGCCTACGGGATTAATATTGTCTCAAACCCATGTTTGAAATTTTGACAAAATCGAAAACCCTCCTTTAAAATTGTCTAATTTGAAGTTTCTGGTGAAAGTGTATAAACAAGAGTTTTACAAAGGAAGCAGAACCGCAATTGATCCCATGGGAGTGTGACATTTGAACTGAACTGAATCTATAGGCCAAAGGCCAAGCACTGGGACCAGTGAGGTCATTCAGCGCTGAGACGAAAATTGACAGTAAAAATTTGAAAGGTGCAACAGGAGGAAAACCTCACAGCAGTTGTACTATGATTCAGTTGTTAGGAGAAGGTTAAGGAAAGTAAGATGGAAGAAAGAGAATATGAACAGAGGTACAGTAAAAGGAACGAAAGGGGATGCAGCATGAGATGCACTGACGGAAACTCCCCTCCTCCGGGGGTGTAACATGCAGCAGGTCCTTTTCCAGAAGAGTCCTACTTTGTAACATGCAGCAGGTCCTTTTCCAGAAGAGTCCTACTTCTGTGCTTCTCTGGACGTCATCAGTAAGTTACAAATGTTGGTGGATTGCAGCAAATGCTGATTAAGGCACGGGGCTCGCGGCTTCACCCCAAACCAAATTTTTGTTTCAACTGATACCGAGTGCTAAGTCTGAGAGGTTATACGGCTAGATTTTAATAATTCTTTCTCTCTCTTTCTCTCTCTCTCTCTCTCTCTCTCTATGCGTCTCGGGAGGGAACTGAGCAACATCCCCAAAGGCAAATAAAGAGATCCAGAGAGAGAGAGAGAGAGAGAGAGAGAGAGAGAGAGAGAGAGAGAGAGAGAGAGAGAGAGAGAGAGAGAGACTGACGCATAGTTTCACCCCCAGTATGGTTCGGATGACCTCATCGAGGCCCTCTCATGTTTGACTAAATGCCACACATTTTTATGTAGTACGGATAGTTTAGGCGACCCACAACAGTTGACTAACAGTCAAGTCTGTTGTCAAATCGTGGTGATTATTCAGTAGACACTTAAACATTACCTGAAATAGAGGAACTTAATTTAAATTGGGTATTTGTGATATTAACACAGCAAGTGTTAGCATCACTTCCCATGATGTTCCCATGGGGAGGAAAACATCGATGCGTCAAAATAACTCAGTTTTGACAGATTTCTCGACACCAACGTCAAAATTAACTATGACCGTGATATGCGCCCTTTAAAATTGATTTTATTCTTTAATTTTAACTGCACTGTTGAACATGCTGAGTTAAGAGCACATAAAAGCGTCCACCGCTACAACCTACTTTTGCCACTTTTAAAAAAAATTAGTAAATAAACATTAAAGTTTACCAATATTCAAAAAGTTATATTTTGCTGAGTTTTTGAGATAAAGGAGTAATTTTTTTGTGTGATGAAAGCTTATGATATGAGGAATTGCTTGGCACTGGATTGAAGATAGCTCGCAATTTCCTGCAATTGCAAGTAACCTTTATCAACCAAAATTTCCTAATTAATCCCATTAAAAATAAAAATAAACCACTTAAATGGTGTGAAATGATGAATTAAATAATAATGTTTATAATCCATACAAATAAACATGCAAGCAAGTGTATGATTGCATGCTTGCAACAAAAACAAATTATTACAAAAACAGTAAGTTGTTCATATTGTTATTGTTATAGAAGGAATAAACCATACAAGAGACTAAAATACAATTTTTTTCTGAAAGCAAGCAACCAAATCAGAATGCTAGCTTGCTTTCTTGCAAGCTTGCAACAAAATACATTTTTTCTGAAAGCAACCAAATCAGAATGCTAGCTTTTCTTTCTTGCAAGCTTGCAACATAAGTCATGTTGCAAAAAATAACCAATATTCTAAATTTTATAATTATTGTTGTTTTAGAATACACAGAACGCTACAAGAGACTAAAGTAACAGTGACTTTGCAAGCAAGCAATGAAACAAGGTTGCCTGCTTGCAACATACGTCATGTTGCAAAATATCACCAGACTGAAAGTATGTAGTCTATGGAAGTGAGAAGCCCACAAGAGATTAAAGTAACAGTAACTTTGCAAGCAAGCAACCAGGTAAGCTTGCTTGTTTGCAGCGAAAGTAATGTTGCACAAACAACAGATTAAAAAGTAGAAAAACATAATTCCGCAATTTTCATAACATCGACATCATAATGGGGATTACAAGATAGTAATGCATGTATAGTATCATCCACAGAAACATCCGAAAAAACGTCGTCTTCTGCAGCTTCTTCCTGCAGCAACTTTTGCCAATGTGACTGACTGCTTTGGCACTACTTTACGGTTATAAAAACCAACTTCAGGCTGCACACCTGCATTTGAGGTTGATGCACACGGTGATTCACTATTTACTTTCATTTGAATGCATATTTGTGTTAAAATAGCCCAAATTACGGCAAAATAAGCAAAACGACTAGAGCAACAAAAGACCATCCACATTCAAAAAATCACCAAATAGACTGAACAAGTTGCCAACATGCTTTGTAACATTATTTTGCTTTCGTTCTTTCTGAGTTTTTCTTCTTACCAATAGTTGTATGATACGTTTGAAACACTAGAACACTATCAATAGTATCAATAAACGCTTAAAATACTATAATAATGGCGATAGCAATGTGTATTTTCATTGAGCACCGTTGGTTCACCTGACTAAGGTTTGTTTACATCAGCAAGGGCAGCCAACTCTTCCAGTGAGTATTACAAACACGTTCTTTTTACTATTAAGTTTTTCCCTAAATTAGTTTTTTATCTCTGATAGCTTTATTATGTTTTATTCAAACAAAACAAAAGCAAACTAATATAAAAAAAACATTAATAAAAGTAATATGAATGAAAGAAATGATAAGTATTGGAGACCGTAGGTTGGCAGCAGCTGAGTGGTGAATTGGTGTTGTAGCAGTTCTGTAGGGCTGAAAATCCTACTCTTTTTCAACCAAAAACTAAACCTACTTGTAATTGCCACATGCAACTTTTGCTTATACCATTCGAAAGAGGAAAGATTGGACTTCCATTTTCTTTGATAAAATGGAAAACTGGCATTTGTGATGAATGCTTCTTGTAACGGTGGATGCCTTTTAATTTGTAAAGAATGTTTTCCTTCTAGTTTCACTCCTGACTCCTCACAACCTGGGATTGGAGGGGGCATTCGGTTGCTCACTGCTCAGAGGTCCGCACCAAGTCCCTCATTCCTTCAACACCCAACCATGAAACTGTTGACTGTCATTACAAACAGAGTAACTCTTAGCAAGCTACCTTGTGGGACACCTTCTCCATGTAAATAGGAAGAGGAAACTGCTGATCTTACGCCAACTTTCAGGTAGGGATCTGACAAGAAATCCTTTATGAATTAAGACATTGTCTCCAATGCCCTCATGAAGCCAACTGCTTTAAAAAACAATTCCAAAAGCATTTTGGATCTCTTTAGATAATAGTTGGTCTACAGTACTTCTGTACTTTCAAAGCCAAATTACCTATTAGATAACAGATTCTTGTTTCCAGACACCAGATCAATCTGTTGTTATTCACCATCCTTTCAAAAGGCTGACATACACAGCCTGTAATAGCTAGTTTTGGGTTCTTGCCTTTGGCAAAATTCATCCCAAACATCTCTGCCAGTTCTTTAAGACCAGGTATATATTAATTCAGCACAAACGGAAATTGATGGTAAAAGGTTTGAAAGGTATAACAGGAGGAAAACCTCGCAGTTGCACTATGAATCAATTGTTAGGAAAGGGTGGAAAGTAAGATGGAAGAAAGAGAATATGAAAGGAGGTACAGTAAAATGAAAGAAAAGGGTTGCAGCTAGGGACCGAAGGTAAGCTGCAAGGAGCCTTAAGTAATGAAGATCCAGAGGCATCTCACCAGCATGCTCTAGGGTGGGAGATGATTTAAATGCTCGTGTACACAATCTTACTCCTCCATGATGAATTGAATTGAGCATTTTAATGCTATTTGGCTTTGCAGAAGTGTACAATTCACACCCATACGTTAATTTTGAAAGAAAGGCTTTATATAATCTAAACATCTGAGTTCGGTCAGCAGCCCACGCAGTGTGAGACAGAACCTTCAGCATTCATTGCTTTCAAGCATTTTTTCTCAATATACTTCAGATATGGAATCCAGGTCGGCTTGCTATCAAAACTCAACCCAAGAAACCTTGTTCCACCAACACACGGAATTCTCTGCCTATGTATGAACAAATCCGGATCAGGATGGAATCCTCTTATACGGTAAAACTGCATGGTAATCGTTTTACTAGCAGAAAATCTAAAACCATTCATCTCAGCCCACTATCCTTCATCATCAATGCAGAGCTGAAGGCAGCGTTCAGCCACTGCAATCCTTGTTGCTGCAAGGGATATCGAAAGGTCATCAACATAAATGGTACAAATTTTATCTGGGGGAATTATTTTGGAAACCCCATTGATTGCTAAGACATACAAGGTTGCACTTAAAACACTTCCCTGTGGTACTCCTTGTACGAATACATCCAACATTGTTGCTCCAACTTGAACCTGAAATAGCCTATTTTTTTTTTTAAATGCCTTGATAAAAAAGATGGATTAATTTATGGATTTTAGGCACACATGCCAAGCACTGGGGCAACTATGGCCATTCAGCGCTTAAAATCTAACTTCAATTTAGTTAAAGTTTGATTTTTGTTAAAATTCATTATAACTATAAATAAAGATAAATTCATTATAACTATAAATTTAAGATAAAAAATGTACCGAAAAAATATTGAGCCTTTAATACGAATTAAATAAATCTGTAAAATCTGATACAAGTTAAATTTTGAAATAAAGATTCATTTTCTTTAAAAATACCATTAGTTTACTGATATCTTAATTATTATCTAGTACCCCAATCATGAAACTGTCATAGTGCGAGGTAGCTCTCCTTTCTTGGGTAAAATTTGGGCAATCAATTAAAAAATGCTTTACTGTTAAAACTTCTCGACAGGAACTACAAATTGGGGCCTGTCTCCCTTCTCCACTTTGCATTAAGTACCTATGCGTAGCATGCAAGTGTCCTATACGCAGCCTTGTTAAAATAATGCCAATCCTCCAATCTGCATGATCTGATGACTGCCATCTCTTAACTTCATATTACCAGTTATGTTTTCCTAACAAACTTGCCACTTTCTGCTTATATGCATTTGAATTGTTTAAAATCAGAGTATGGGAGATTTTTGAGTGCCTGAATTTGTAATCTTATCGATTCTGTAGCTGCGTTATCGACTCTCATTCCCATTTATACCCACACGAGCAGTTACCCAACAAAAGCTCACCCGATACGCTTGCGGGAGTACAGGAGGGCAAAGCCATTCCTGTACTTCTTGTGCTATGTAGGTGGTGGAAGGGAATCATCTGTTTCACGGACGATGAAAGACTACTCGACTCAGAATATATAAAACTTTTATCACTTTCCTTTATTAAAATCATATTTTACAGCTTTAAGAACGGCATATAATTCATCCGTGAATATCGCACAGGAAGGGGGCAATTTCTTCTTGATTCCATAATTTCCTACTACTGCTGCGCAGCCAACTCCATCCTCCCACTTTGAGCCATCAGTAAATATGCTCTGTCCTCTTTGCTGGAGGGAATGCCATACAAATTCCCTTCTAACCTCTTCATTGGAAATATATTTTTTGCCTCCAACAACTGGGCATATATCAACAGGTGATTTGCACCATGGTGGAGATTTAGGGTGTGCAACCTGTGCTATTGGTGTTGTCGATATGCCAACACCTCTACTTTTTCTTTTTCAAGTCTTACCTCCAGAGGTTTGGGTAGTCGGTGTCTACGAGTATTTGCTACCCGATCTACTGGGGCTTTCACACACTTATAATTTGGACTGCTGTTAGAGGTTAAGGATTTGGATATGTACCTTAAGCTTAGTTCTTCCCCGCAGATGGAAAGATGGGGTATGTCTGAGTGTAGTAAATATTCATTTAAAATAATTAAAATAGATCCACCAACACCCAATGATCTTAGCTTGTAGGTAAGTGTTTCACGATTCACATCAGTGTCTGTCCTGCCCACAGTGACATTCTATAAGAATGGGTCTCAGCTTTTGTTCACACACAAACCAGTTGTTGTTGTTACCAGTGCCTACTACCACTTTAGATTTTTCTCTATCATGCACAAAACAAATACAGATTTCTTCATCACCTGCAGTACTACTGCAATCATATATATGCCTATCACTGCTGACAAACAGGCTTCTGTTCTCAGCTTTGTTTAAATCTTCGGCTGAAATCCCTTACAAACAGATGGCTCCAAAGGGAAACCACCCTGCGAAGAGAGGCAAGTCACACAAAACGTAATAAACTGATGAAAAAATATGAAGTAATGAAAAAATCTCCGCTTGAACTTTTCACGTCCCAATTGCATGACATCCTCTGGGAGACTTCTCCACAGTCCAACGGATGTGAGGAATAAAGGACCTCTGGAACTGAGAAGTTCAACAGCGAGGCACATTTACCACATATTGTTGCTGCTGTTCAGCGAATCTGGTTGCTGTAATGAGCAGATAAAGGGAATCAGGGATCAATAAAAAGTGTCAAACAAGAGACCATCCGTCACTGGTCCAGGTCATGACTACTAATATTAGGAAACAGAATATAAGTGAATATAGAATTTAGGCCAGCGGCCAAGCACTGGGACCTATGAGGTCATTCAGCGCTGAAGCGGAAATTGACAGTAAAAGCTTTGAAAGGTGTAACAGGAGTAAAACCTCGCAGTTGAACTATGAATAAATTGTTACGAAAGGATAGATTCGATCAAGTCCGTATAGACGCTAATTCCTTTTCTTCTTGATTCCTGGGCATCAGAAAACTGTCTTGTCATATCAGACATTAATCATTTAGAGTAATGTCTGATATGAAGTAATAGAGGTGCCTCTTGAAGGGTGAAGTAATAGAGATGCCTCTTGAAGGGTGAAGTAATAGAGGTGCCTCTTGAAGGGGGATTACTGAAAGGGCACACGGAAGCTGTCCAGCCTGAACAAGTTGAAAGAGTTCCCTCTCAAATTATATTCAAAGGCTTCCTTCCCTCCTCCCAAAGAAGTTCAAATTTCCCCACCCACATCAATGATTTCCCAGCCAATTCTCATTCAAAGATCTCTCCAACAAACTAAACACAACACCTGCCCCAATCCCAAAAAGAAAAATATTCCTCCTCTAAGTATTCCAATACTTGTCCTCTCAAAATTTTCTAAGAAAACCATCCCAAAATAAATTCAAATACAGGTCTCTTACTCAGCACTGATCCACCAAACCAACACAGATTCCAAGTTTTCTCATTTTCAACTTCAAGCCTAATCTTTACTCAAAGTATCTCCCATAAAAACACTTCAAAGCAGCAATAATCTCAAGCAATATCATAAGATACCAAATACATAACATTCAAACCTCATTCCCCTGTGCCTACTTACAAACTTGGAACTTACACTAAAATAAATTGGTACTTCTTCACTTAAAACTCTATGAGGTCTTTATCTTCATCCATTTCTTCAAAATTCTGAGTATTTTGGGCATCAAAATAACTAACTTAACTACTAATATTAGAACTTACCAAGATCCTCATGGGCCGACTCAGTCATGTACCAGTTACATAACTTTACCTAACCTTGGCTCTCTGAAATTCCAACATTTCTTAAGAATATAAGTGACCTGCCTAGGTTCGACAAATCCTTGCGCAGTGAAATTTCCCAAAATAATGTATACTGTTAAGTGACCTGCCTTGGTGCAACATAATCTTTGTTCAGTGAAATTTCCCAAAGTAGTGTATACTGATAAGTGATCTGCCTAGGGGCAACATAATCTTTGTAGAGTGAAATTTCCCAAAATAATGTACTGAATATAAAACTAACTTATTGAAACTGCAATAACTGTCATACTTACAGAACACTATCTAGGACTGTACTTGGAAGATGCTCATTAAAAAACAAAAACTAACATTAAAACAGGCAGTGGCAAGTGCCCTCAGAATACTCACTTGTTGCTTAATTAGTCCATATTTCATGTGACTGAAGCAATGAGGTGAATCTTCCCTCCCAGGGTCTTCCGACTCCATATACATCATGTAACCCCTGACAGGGTGTTGGTGCAACACTTGCATTGCTGGAGACCTGAAAAAGATGCATGACTGATCACCTTGCAATAAAATACTGGGTTTGGTCAGAACTCCTGATTTTACACACTTCTGTAAGGGATGTAATATACAATACTGAACAGACCTCTTGTCACTGTCTTGCATTATATGATGTTCTAGAACTCTTCTATCTCTAACTATATGTACTTATGCAGACTTTAAAGAATACACTACAAGTTGTTTTACTTTATCTTACATAAAATCGGCCAAGTTTTTCAAACATTTTCTTCATTATATATATGCATAGTAAACCTGGACTGATAGAAAATGCTCCCAATTCTTTCTACTGGGGAATCTGTGTAAAATAATAAGTCAAAGACTTCAGCACATGATGAGATGAATATTTAGCAGAGATCTCATCATTGCCATACCCCACACAGCCCAGCAGTTAATCACCACCAAACCAACCTCTACTGTAAAGGATCTGAATTTTCCTCCCAGCCACAACAAAGATTTCCTTCTTAGGCCAGTTAAAGACCTGTCCAATGAAGGAGTTCAAGGATTTACAATCAAACATTTCCTTCACAAGGTAATCAAAGAGTTCCCTTCCTCTCTGAAGGCATTTCCTTTTACCTCACAACTCATTCCTGTCTCTTCCTACTAAGACAT
The DNA here is from genome assembly GCA_039081455.1 of Macrobrachium rosenbergii. Lineage (NCBI taxonomy): Eukaryota > Metazoa > Arthropoda > Malacostraca > Decapoda > Palaemonidae > Macrobrachium > Macrobrachium rosenbergii. Next base: position 30,071,302 of record JANJGK010000041.1, read on the forward strand.
CAAATTTCACTGACAAATTAAACAAAGATTTCCCCTGGAAAACCGTTCAAGAACCTCCCTCCTAAGCCAAGTTTACAAATTTCCATCCCAAGGTGATCTTTCAAATATTCTCATTCCTATCCAATATTTTTAAATATCCTCTCTAATGTATTCCAAAGTTTCCCTTGAATCATATTCAGTAAAACCCATCCAAAGGCACTCTTAGAATTTCATCATAAACACACACACACACACACAAAATTTTCCTTCGGAAGTTCTCAAACCTACCTCCAAGGTGGTTCAAATATCCATCCCACCAATATGGTTATAAATAAAAACATTTCACTCCTGGGAATCCTTAAAAGTGTTCCTGTCCAAATTACATTCAATGGCCCCTCACCCATCCCTCCCAAGGAGTTCTTATTTCCCCTACCAACATCAATGGTTTCCCTACGAATTAGCCTAACATTCAAAGATATCTCCCTCCCAACCTCCCCCCCCCGCCCAAAAAAAAAAATATCGTCCCCCAAAATCCTCCCCAAAAGCATTCTAAGAAACCCACTCCCAAAAAAAATTCAAATAGAGGCCACTTACTCAACACTACCCACCACACCAACACACGTTCCCAAGGATATAGTATAGAATAATGAGCTTATCTTCGTGCCTCTCAACAAATTCTGTCTGTTAGTTATGAAGAATCCAGAGGTCCACACGAAGCTGTCACCTCCCTTTCACGTGTTACTACAAAGGCTACCTTGAGGGAGTCGCCTATGCTAGCACAGAAATCTCTCTAATATTGACGGACTGCAATGTGATGATTGTAAGAGAGCACTAATAGACAGGCAGACGAATATCATCACAAGTTTAACCGAAATCACTTCAGCCAAGTAGGAAATAGGAGTTGCAATGGGCAGGTAATTGATAAAGAGTGAATCTCCTTTCATGCACGCCTATGAATAGTATGCCTACCTCCGAACTAAATTTGACAAACTCCTAGAATTATGAAAAAAAAAAAAATACTGATGCGCCGATAGGAAGAAAGTGTCTCCTTTTAAGCACAAAAATGCACGATGATCAACCTGTGACTGAAATCCATTCAACCAAGAAACTGGTGTGATGAAAGGGTGAGTGCAACATACAACTGTGTCACATGATCTCGGTTCATACATGACTGCGCATGATGATCTGCCTTGGCACCAACTGAGACTGAAATCCCTTCACCTATGTACGAGTTATGTCAAGTGTTCCAGACTAACTGACTAGACAAACTTCCAGGCACATCTACGCAAGATAGCCTACCTTTGCACCACGTTAAGACTGAAATCCCTTCAGTAGTAAATCCGACAGCAATCACTGTAACTGTGTAGGAAGAGTTTGCAACGACATCGTATCAAGTGACATTTACTGATGTACTGACATGGGTGATCTTGCATAATGGTCTACCTTCATACCACACTTGAAATTTCAATATTCAATGTACAATCTTCAAATACTGTAAAAGTATTGCATCTCCCCATCTCCCCTACCAGGCACCCGGACCAACCCCTTTCTCAGAGTATTACGAATGATGATTTACTGAAATCTCGATTGTGGGTCCTGCAACGGTAATAAACACGTAACAATTTCCCCTCAACATGTATTGTGAAATCTCAATTCTTACAAGGGCAGTTACTCAAGTATGAAACCCATGGTCACAGTTCGTTGTTACCATTCATGAAAGGGTTTATTACTGAAGTAAGCACGCCATATAAATTCTCCACCTCTTACAGATCAAAACTTTCAAGCCAAAATTACATACAAAATTTTCAGAACTTAGACAATTTCACTTTTTGGAGAAGTGAGTTTACGAAAAAAAAGCTAAGTATAACAACCAAATAAATAAATAAATAAATAAATAAATTCCTTGGTTAGTCATACAAACAATTTCCCTTCATGTTTAAGTACAATCTGCTCTATTACCTGGCCTGATTGAAATCCCTTCATCAACTAGGCTGAATTATAATAAATCAACCGTGACAGAGAGGCAGGCAGACAGATTATCTCCTTTCTTGAAAATGTGTGTGTAATGATCTACTCTTGTACAAAGATGATCTAAAATTCCTTCTTGAGCAAGAGAAGCGCATTTCATGAAAGCTCAAGCAAAATAGAAACGAAAGAGAAGACAGAAGACGTGACCACTATCTCCTTCATGCGCCTCTATGCATGATTAGTCTACGTTTGTACAAAGTTTGACTAAAATTTCTTCAAGTGTTTACCAGTTATGATGACAAGCTAAGGGTCAGACAGAGCAGAACATACATTCTTCTTTAAAGGTAGCTCACGAGAGGCAACCTAGGGACAGGTCACCAAGCTGTTGCAAAATACCACAGGGACTGATATACACAAAATCAGTGCCAACCACCCCCTCTCCGTCTAATTTAAGACCAGGGAGGATTTGTTAGTGGTTGCTAATGACTTATGCCAACACCTGATAGTCTATCCTCATACCAAGTTTGACCAAAATCCCTTAAACCATGTTGGCAAGTACATAAAATTTCTTCAATACCGAGTATCAGAGAATAAATACTTTGTACAACTCTCTCATTCATACTACCCCTGGAACACTATACCTGAGCGACTTATGAGTGAAAGTCCCAACATAATTGTATGGTGTAATCACAAAAAAATTAAATATGGACCACTTTGTAAACCATGACTGAACACTTTGTACCCATTCCTCGCTCACACACGGTACCCTAGGAAATACAATTGCAACTTACCATTATGGACACCTTATTGCAATACTGCACAATTTCACACATTAGAAGTCATGAGGACCACCCTTTCTTCTGCTTGTCTAGGATTATCAAGCAGCCTCTTTCTCTTGGCAGGAGGCGGTGCAATCACATTAGCCCAAACATCAAAAATAGCTCTCATGACCAAGGCCACCCCACAAAATCATTTTTGGGGTCAAGGTCCACTCTTATTTCTTCAAGTGCTGCATCCAGGCTTCGCCTAAATAAGGTAATAGTTTAACCATTCCAGTTGGCATCTGAAAAAAGTTTCAAATATTCAAACACCTTAACAACAATAGTTCCCCAAACACCATTTACTATTATGAAAAGTATTTTTCAACAAACTGATGCAGATATTATTATTAAAGTAGTTTAACCAGACCACTGAGCTGACTTTCAGCTCTCAAGGAGCTGGCCCTAAGGCCCTGTCCACACTAGCGGGCATGCCCGTCGGACACTTCCAGCTGTTTATATTTTCTCTCGCTTCTGAAGCAGTGTTACCAGACAATCGCATCGTTCTGGCTCCGTACCTGGTCGGTCAGTATAGTGAAGCGGTTATGGGAACAGTGTTTGCCCGTCGGGCAGTGCCCGCTAGTGTGGACAGGGCCTAAGAATTAGAATAAAATACTCGGTCCAGGCCTCAGGCCAAGCACTGGGACCCAATAGGTCAATAGGTCATTCAGAATGATGATGAACAAATTAAAATGAAATTAAAAACTGCACATTGGAACATACTCTCATACTGGGTCATATACACACAAATACATTTACTCACGCTTCCTTACAAACACACTAAAAAAGTATATTAAAATTCAGAATAAGTTAATATTAATTTTTTTTTTAATTCGACGAATGATACAAGGGTTTTCGTGCTTTTATTTGCTTATTTTTATATTTTGTTAATTAAATAACAGCTCCTCATGAACATCAAAATCGGAACGACTGAAAACATAAAAGATTGACAAACTTTCCTTCATTGATTTATTTTCAAAAGTTGAAAAGGCAATTGTCACCAAGTAATACATTTAAGCTTTTGTTGAGTTTTTTCATTTGAGTATTGTCTTTTTGCCTCTACAGTTAAGTTTATCTTGAAATAAATTATACCAAGCTGTACCTCAAAAGAATGTGATGTCCCAGTTTGATGTACTGCAAACGCAATCACCCTGTTGGATGAAAAGTAGCACTGGCTTCATGTATTCTACAGTCCTGAAATGCAAATATAGTAAATACTTATTAAATAAACTACAAAGTCTTAAATCACATTAACCCCAATTTCTAAAAGTTCAACTCTATACAAAAAAAAATATTGCATATTCATTCTGGATAATTTGCATTTTACCTTCATAAACAAAACTTAATATCTTTCATACAAATAAACATTTTAGGAAAACTGGTCTGTTTGTCGGGGTATGGTGGCAAGTGAGTGAGTGGGTGGGGCACCACCTAAGAACTAAGTTAGGTTAAGTTAGGTCCAACCCTGTTTTTTACTTTATTGGGCCAAAGGTAAGGACCCAGTGCCCTACGTTAGGTTAAGTTAAACACATCCTTGTATTTCACGTGTTTTGGGTTTTCCCTCAACCAAAATCCCTGGTTTCCCAGTGTTGCTGTTGAACTGAATGTCCAAACGTTCAAAGCACCATTTAAAGTGGAAAATTAATTTTCAGCTCCCAAAGGGGCTATGGTTTAAAGCAAAAAATTTTCACCTCATTATAGTAGTCTTACAAACTGTAATGCATTAGTAGCATTTGACATGGGTATTTTCGTCTTGAGCACTTGGGTGTTGTAGCCTTTGGTAAAGCGTTCTGCTCAACTATAACCAAAATAACAGTTTTAGCTTTTTCCCCCCCTCTGATTCAGAAGGGTCATGAGTAAACACCACCTCTCCACCAGGCACAAATCTATTCAGTTTTGTTGGTTTCTGGTCATATAAAACTACAAGTAAACTAGCTGACGGGAAGGCTCAAGACACAAGATTAAAATTTTTAATTACAAAATTCCCAAACTTTTAGGTGAGATTGGATGGGCCATGAAAGCTCATATCCTAAATTGACAGCAACAGCTGTGATTATACCACCCCCCCCCCCACCATTACAATATAAGGATTCGAGGAGAAAGACTTCAAGGGATCTAGCTACAAGCTGAACAAGAGGTCTGAAATAAATCTGATCCTCCTTACATTTGGGCATACTAGATTAACCTGTATTTCCTTTTGTATTGAGCCAGTGTGATAGTACCCTATCCTATGAGCACAACCTGCTAAGCTGTTCCAAACCATTTACAGAGGAATTACTATTAAGATAGGATATCTACGAGATGCCAGGGTTTAACAAAATATAAACCTTTTTGGGTAATTCTAAGCCGGCTGTCCGCCGTGAACTAGACTATGGCAATTGACGTTTTTCTATGTTATTTTACTTGCTTTACAAGAATTTAAAGTAATATTTTGTCGGCTGGCTGTAACTACACTGTAACTGACCTTTGAAGACTACACAACGTGAATTACCTAACGCGGGGTAGGTCTAAGCCGGCATTCCGTGGCGAGCTCCCCACCGCCCTTCATAGCTAATACGGCTAAATTGTAACCAGTAAACACCCCTAGGGTACGTATTAGCTATGGAGGGAGGTGGGGGGCTTGCCACGGAATGCCAGCTTAGATCTACCCTGTCGGTAGCTTCAAAGGTCAATTACAGTTTAGATACAGCCGGCCGACAATATATTACTTTAAATTCTTGTAAAGCAAGTGAAATAACATAGGAAAACGCCAATTGCCACAGTCTAGCTCACCGCGGACAGCCGGCTTAGAATTACCCCTATTTGTACATACTTGCTGATATTCATTTTCTCACCGAGTAAAACTTTTAAGCTTCATGCCTTACAGAAAATCCAAATGAACTTGGTGTTTGGTAACAGAGATAGGTCCAAGGCCTCAGTCTAAACCTCATAACAGGTCAATCATCAGTCTACCCATGGCTAGATTTGGAGATAGCAGCCTATTAATTTAAAAAAGAAGTAACCGTTAGCAAAAAGAGCTAGGTTAGGTTTCAAATGTTGACCAGGAAAGACAGAGAAATAAGAGACGTGCTCCAGCTTTGGCCTTTGGAGGTGGTAGCACTAGCCTCCTAGCCTGGCTTTAAAGGCTACTGGGACGATATCATTAATCTTGCGTTTAAAGTGAAATGTAATTGGTGGGCATTTAATATTATAACTGACCATAATTTTACTCAATATCCTATATGAACACGTTTTGTTTAAACTTCTGCCATATTTACAGTACATTCTGCACTGGATTGAATCTTTTATGTTAAGACTAAGTATCGATTAGCTATGACGAGGTTAAGCTGAGGTACCAGTATCTATGTATAAGCACACTTTGATTAGGGCCTATTCCTCAAATCCAATATGAAAAAAGTGCAGTTCTCTAAAATATTCACCACCAATTCTCTCGTACAATTTCAAATTAAACACGCTAAAATTGTCTAGGACAACGAAACAAAAACCTAAAACCTCACCTCCTTAACAAAATCGCTACTACGATTAAAGGACAATACAAAGGGACGGTTTGCGGTGTCCCTTCAAACTGACGCAAAACCAATCATTGGTCTCCAGGGGTCATGGATCAGTTAGTCGGGGCACCTAGTATTGCGAAGTCTGAAATTGCGAGCTCCTTGTGTAGAGGTTGCCAGATTCCCATTACCTTGAAAGCCACCCAAATTTTTCCATGACTTACTTGCCTGGTTTTAATACGAAAGGCAAAGTTAAAGACAAATTCAGTAAATTAGACATTCATCTTCAAAAGTGAATTAGCAAAATGAATAAAATGGGCTACAAAAATTGGCTTGTAATCTGTAGATGTTCATAACATCGGGTTTATATTGAATGCTAAATTGAAAGCAACAATAAATAAATATTCAGTGATTAGTTATTAGCTACTGGCTTGCAGAAAAAAAGGCTTCATTCAGCATAAGCAAAAAGTGCAATAGCAATGAATCTTCATCCAAAAATCACTGGAAATTTAATCGTCAGTTCATGCAATGCGGACAAAGGAAAAATGACCAGAGGCTGTAACTAAAACAGAGTAAATAATCAACAGCACTTTCAAATAGTCATTCTGACATAAACCCCAGAGAGAGAGAGAGAGAGAGAGAGAGAGAGAGAGAGAGAGAGAGAGAGAGAGAGAGAGAGAGAGAGAGAGAGAGAAGCATTTTCACTTTTTTTTTTTGCTGGAAAAAGATTCCTGAATGGAGTAATAGTGTTTTTTTTTTTTTTTTTTTTTGCTCACATGACCTTAACTGAATCTATGGACATTCGTTCATCGAATTTAAAAACCGACGTTACAGAGTGAACAAAGATAAAAGTCCAAAGTTGCTATTTATTGCCTTTGCGGTTTGAGTGTGATCAGCTCTTGAATCCCAGAAATTCGCAGACGCCAACTTTCCTTTCCTCGCTCTCTCTCCTCTGAAGAGCTGAACACACTCAAACTGCAAAGGCAATAAATAGCAACTTTGGCTGTTATCTTTGTTCATTCTGTAACGTCGGTTCTTAAATCCGATGAACGAATGTCTGCAGATTTTTTTCCCAGACATTTTGCTGCCTTATTCCTAAAACAAAACTAGTCCACGTCATGTAAACTAACGGAAAGTATGGAAATTATGAGGGTATGAGTGAAAATCACAAATCAAATGAATGTGCTAGAAGTATCTTCAAGTGTAACAACTGTGGAAAGAAAGGCCATAGTGATACTAAACATAAAACATATGATGGCAATAAGTGCACAGCGTATCAAGATTTTGTCAAAGGTGAAAAATAATGCGGATCATGGCTTTCACTAATAATCTTCTATGCAGTTTAATAAACATACAGTCCGCAGGAAACAAAAACTAACATTATTAGCCATGCAAGTGAAGCATATAGGCTATTTGAACCTAGAACAAATTGTAAGTCAGGCGAGAGAGAGAGAGAGCATTTGTACAATGTGCACCAAGACTATCCAACAAAATACCACCTGAAGTGAAGAGCATACAAAAAGAAAGGAAATTTAAAAGGGAACTAAAGACTCCTATTCTGCAGGAGCTACGATACTGACGAGAAAACACTGCAAGACAATTATAAAATATAAGAAGCACCTTATTTTGAAAACGTACAAGGTCCCGCCAGAGAGGGAATTGTCCCTGTGGAGGGCTCTACAGGAAACCGAACAAAGTGAACCAGTTTGAGCTCTACTGACGGGATGGTATCGCCTCAAACTATTTCCGGATACCTTTTTTTTCCATTGAAAAGGGAACTTTATTACTGCGTCAAGAGGAAAATACTTTGCCAGTCTCTCTCTCTCTCTCTCTCTCTCTCTCTCTCTCTGTCCTAATTGCAAATGAAGCGTTCAAACGTTTAAAACCAAGGTCAAATTTCGTCCCAGAACACATGACCATTTAAAGTAACACACAAAGTTTCTAATCTCATTTGAATAATGCCTTCAGCGATTGTCCTGACTTGGCCCTGATAGTTTCCCTTTAAATTGGCGATCAACTGTTGGTCGCGAGTTCGAATCTCCGACCGGCCAGTGAAGAATAAGAGGAATTTGTTTCCGGTGATAAAACTTGGAACTATAACCTCACAAAAACAGCCTAAAATAAAAGAAATGAACGAAATCATGTGGAGAAATACTGAAAAAATGAACGATCTATTTTGCAAAGAGTCAAAGGACCCAAAGCATATTAATGACACCTCACGTAATTCATCCGTCAACGAACCAAGAAAATATGAATAAAAATGGCAAATGACAACGGATGACTGGAGTTCACTTCGAGTCAATGGGAATGAATGAATGGATGAATGAATGAATGAATAAATGAACGAGGGAATGAACGAATGATTTTACGCTGTCAGGAAAATAGTAAGAAGCAAGGTGTGTGTGTGTGTTTGGGGGGGTGGTGGTTGTGGAGAAGGCAGGTGTTGACTGTTCGTACAAGAGCAGCGGAAAAGGCATTGAATCAAGTCGCGAGAGATGAAGGACACCAGGAGGGAGGGACAGGGGGAGGGGGAGGGGAAATGCTGGGGAGGGGGAATGGAGGGGAGTGTGTAAAAGCAAAGATGAGGAATTTGAAGTTATTCGGGCAAAATTGTAAGGCATCTAAAAACAGAGAGAGAGAGAGAGAGAGAGAGAGAGAGAGAGAGAGAGAGAGAGAGAGAGAGAGAGAGAGAGCGCGTAGGACGTCTTTTTTATTCCATGTAAACCAAAACTGAAGACAGCAAACTTGGACGTGAGCCTCACAGAAATCGTGTGAAATAAATACAGTACAGTTCTTGGCCGAGTCTGAAAATACGCATTTCTGCATCTAATCTGGTCATTTTCTTTAAACAAAAGGTTCAGGACCGTCAATTTAAACTCCAGTTCATTACAACAAAACAGAAAAGACTTTCCTGTGGTACAGAAGACTGATTTCCGTGTGTGACATAACAGAAAATTTCTCGTAATCGCAAAGCTCAATACAGGAAGTCAGAAGTTTAATTTTATGCAAATACATCTAAAGGAGTCGAAGTTAAAATGTCAAGTGTAAAAATCAGATTAACTCCAGTAAGATTTGAAAAACGAATGAATTTTCAAGATATTTTCACATTTTTTGTTCTCACCTTAATTTGAAACCAGAGGCTAAAAGAAACTTATCTGTTTGCATTTTTGTCAGCTGAAATCTATATAAATTCCTTCACGGACATAATATATTATCTTGAACTTTATTGAACGTTTCATTTTGAGTGAAAAAAAGGCAGCACACTCTGAGAAAGACGGGAAATGAAACCCAAGCAGACAAACAGACAAGCAAATAGAAATGACATGGAAGCCAGAGAGAAAAGCAAGCAAGGACAATAAATAAGTAAATAAATAAATATATAAATAAATAGATAAATAACTAAATTGGAATATACAAAAATCTCGGTTAATTCATACCATAGATTTATCGCATAAATCAGATCCCTGCTACAAGCACTAATAAAGACTGAAAAGGACGACTAAAACAGACAGGCAGCAAGACAGGATCGAATAATTATTAAGAAAAAGTAAGAGTGAAATCAAAACTCCTGCGTAATGTCAACTTGCTATCCCCTCCGCCCGTCTGGCAAAACTGATAAGACAACATCGAGCAACATTTGCGGGGCGAAATCCCACCGATTATTGTCATGGGGGGCAATTCGCCGCCGGGAAGGAAAATCAAATGAGGAGTATAGGATACTCTGTGGGCAGGGTAAGTAAGAGGCACTATTCTCGTGTTGATGGTTTACTACAGAAGCGTCTTAATCCCAAGGTGGGTACAGGGCAACTGACGATCGCGCCAAAATCTTGGCGCGGACGGAGTTAGGTAATGCGTTGCTGACCATAGACATAACATTCGATTCAGTAGTATTACTGATATCAGTAACATGATGCACACTTATCCTACATCCGCCCCCACCCCCCAACAAGCTACGTATTACCGCAAAGCATGGGTGTAATTAAAATTCAAAATTAGAGACAAACAAAGGATATCATAATCAAGGAGAGGCAAAATAAAGAAAGAAAATCAGCAAGGAATGGTTAATCGGAGCAAAACTTAATAATAGTTCAGCGAACAGAATGCAATCTATTTTCCACCTTCGTAGTCCTTCATCTAAGCTGGGCGTTTAGTTGGCCTTGAACTACGCCTAGCATGGGGCGGGGGGCTGCCGTGGCCAGCATATACCTCCTGGTCCTGGGTACGTGGCACTGCCCCAGCTGCTTCTATAGTAGGGCACTGGCTCTTTGCTATTATGTATTTCAAGTGGCGTCGATTTCTCCTCGACATTCTGTCAGTCCCATCTATTTTGATTAAATACTGTCTACAGTATATGGGAGTCTTTCCATTACCAACCGCGATCGATCCCACTTCTTACTGACTGCATCCTGTACCAGGACTTGGTTGCCTACACGTAGGTATGGCAACTGCCTTGCATGCAGGTCATATAATTCTCTCTTTCTGCGAAGTTTTGACCATAGCCTTTTCTTTCTCTCGTATCGTTGTCATCCAATGATTATCCAAAAGCAAATATTCATTCGCCACTGGGATCGAGTCCCGTAACTGCCTCCCCAACGTTAATTGCACGGGGGAGTTGTCTACATCTCTTAGGGAGTATTTCTGTATTGCATAAGGGCTTTTGCTGTGGCACCGGTGTCTAGGCTACCGTCACCCCTAACATTGTCCCTTATCATACGCTTAGCAAAGCGCACGGCCGCCTCAGCTCGCCCATTCGATTGGGAGTATTGTGCTGACGTGATACGTAACTGCAACCCCCATCGCTTATAAAAGTCTAACATCTCAGCACTCGCCAAGTTCGTCCCCCCATCAGTGGATATCTCCTCGGGGTCCCCCAACGACAGAACCACCTCCGCAAAACGGGGATGATCGTCGATGAGGTCACACCATTGCCAAAGTACGACAGTTCCAGCCACCCAGTTAATCTGTCTGCATATGCTAAATAGCATTTATTATCTAACTGAAAGAAATCTGCTACAGCTTTCTGAAATGGATACACTGGCGGTTGGGTGGGAATGAATGGTTCTCGTTGTTGGGATGGCGAATTCTCATTGCATGTCGTACATTTAGACTCTGAAACATTACATCAGCCTCCATCCCAGGCCAATACACCGACTGCCGTGCCCTACGCAACACTGAATCAGCGCCTTGGTGGCCTGAGTGTAGGTTACGTGCCACAGTTTCCCTCAGGGCTTGCGGCACTACCAAACGTATGTGCCCCTCGTCGAAAGCATAAGTGACCAGTCCATTGATATAGCTAAGCCGTTCCCTTACCTGAAAGTATGGCTTTAATGCAGCCTCAACCAAATTCCTACTTTCTGGCCAGTTGTCGTCTCTTACCTTTCTCAGTAACAACTGATAATCATCATCTTTGCTAGCAATTTTCGCAACATCTCCACTGTCGATTAATATGACGTTACTATCCACGTCACGGAATGACGCGATCATTGCCGCAGACGTTATCCCGCATAGATACCTCTTCTGCTTCCTCCATATCTGTCTCGCTCGCTGATGCCTTTAGACTCAGGTACCGGGACAAGGTGTCAGCGGCAGTATTTTTTTTTTACCTGCCACGTATTTCACTGAGATTTTATACTGAAGGGTTTTTTCTTTCAAACGGAACAGTCTGGGATTCTCAATGTGCTTCAACTGCCGATCGCCAAACAACTTAATTAACCAACGGGCGATGGTCTGTTACTAGAAACAGATTGGGGCAGTCCAGCAAAAAGAGACAAGCTTTTTTCAGACACCAAACCACAGCCGCCGCCTCCACCTCGATAGGGGCGTAGTCAATTCCTCTTTTGAAAGGAGCCTGCTGCCACACAGGGCTAGCTTCCAACCCCCTTGACAACAGAAAGGTGCACCATGACATATGCAAGAACAGTATTGCTGTAATACAATAAAGCCCATCCTTTCTTTACTCCAGTCAGTCATAACAATGGTTGGTCTTGTCTTATCATAATAGTGTAGACCCTCAGATATTAATCTACACAAATCATTTTTAACATATTCAAATGTAGACATCAAAATTTCATCCCAGTACACCTTTTTATTGGCCTCCTTTTTCAATAAATCCCGAAATGGTTCCATAACAGGTGCCGTTGCGACGCAGGGAGCCAGCTGATTGACCAGGTCAAACCACGACTAAATATCGGATATGGTGGGCTGGTCAAGCGTTGGGAACTTCTTTATAGCAGCCAGTTTATCCTCCGAAGGCAGATATTTATCCCACCCAACATTATAGCCCACAAAAATCACGGCCCTCTGACAAAACTGGAATTTATGTAGGTTAAGAGTTACACCATTCCTCTCACATGCTAACAATAAATGAAAAGTATGCTAGAAAGCTTCTTCTATGCTAGAATCATGCAACAGCATATCACCATCAATACATTTAAACTTCCTCGGGATATCCACAATTACATCATCAAATCTTTTGGCAGAGCAGTGCCCCATGGGTGTGCGACAATACTGATAACTCCCCCAAGGGGTTATGAAAGTCGTAAGCTTTCGACTTTCTTCGTCCAAGACTACCTGATGGAATGCGCAGTGTGCATCAACCGTAGTCTTAAAAGTATGCACCGAGACACTTGACACTATATCAAAGGGGCAGCCAAGCAAGAGACAATCAGTTGGTTCCCATTCGCCCTCTCCTTGTTTTTATTCTCCTTTTGTTCATCCCTCCACCAGACCCCCTTTTCGTTTCTTTTTTTTTTAAATATATAACATTATCTATTTCTCTGTTATATCTCTATGTAAATGTACAACTCTTCACATTCTTCTGAGATACAAAAACACCGTGTCGTCCGCTGCTAATATATAAATAATAATAAAAAGAAAATTCTAAGCATGAAGCCTGTCTTCCCTTCGTATGGAAAGTCTGTAAATGACGGATGAGGATCAAGCCCTGAAAAGGACGCATGAGCCAGAAGCCTCCCTAAATCACGAGGCCTGTTTGGCCTCTCCCTTATTCTAAAAAGGTGATTCAACGCAGATGCTCCTCAGTTAGAACAGCTGATAGGCAGATGACTGCGCATGCGTGTTGGTCACTCACACAGGCCTTTACGTGTAGTTTAAAATACTGCTAATAGCCTTGTAATGTCTTGCTATGCAATTCTTAATTTTCCTAAAAACATTTGTTATTTTCCTCATTTTCAGTCATTTTCCCTATATTAAAACCTCTTCATATATATATATATATATATATATATATATATATATATATATATATATATATATACATACATATATATAATATATATAATATATATATATATATGTATATATATATATATATATACTGTATATATGTGTATATGTATATACAAAACGCACAGTCTCGATATTTCTTCTTGTAAAACTGAAAACTTGCGGATCACGAAAGCCGCGCTTAGGCTTGCCCTTATTCGAAGCAGACCAGCCTTTCTCACTGCTTACTCCTAGTTTAGTAAGCAGAATGAAGGTAGTACCTCAGTCAGAGATTAGAAACAGTAAATACTGTCTCGATATGGTCTACGCCAGTTAATGTATAACATTAAAGAAATATGCACTTAGATATGAGAAGCACGCAATAAATTTCTGCAAGTACAAATATAATACAAAGTGACCTCCGAAAACTACAGCAAACAGCAACGTCAATATCAGGTTTGCGTGCCACAAATTTCTCTATAGGTGACAAAAAATCTCCTTTAAAAAAACAAAATTCGAAAAGGAAATGAAACCAACCAGCACAAGCTCCTTCATGAAACGCCACAAAGTCTGCAGGTACAGGAACTGAGAAAGGATATTACGAATGAAAGAACAAAAAATCTACGTTTACCAGAAAGATTCGTTGCAGAATACAAAAAAGATTACTTTAAAAAACACTTCTAAATACTCAGACGTGTCACACTACCTCAACGAAACCAAACATTACGTTTATATTAAACACTAAAGAGTAACCTGGACTTTTAATCAATGAAATTCTGTCAAAGATGAACATTGAGCTGAACTGAAGATAGAATTTAGGCCCAAGGCCAAGCACTGGGACCAATGAGGTCATTCAGAGCTGAAACGGAAGCTGACAGTAAAAGGTGTTGAAAGGTGTAACAGGAGAAAACCTCGAAGCAGTTGAAGCTCTATGAATCAGTTGTTAGGGGAGGGTGGAAAGTGTAATGTTCATTTATTTATTATTCTTCTGTTTATATCTACTATTGGTTTAAGAAGATTCTTCTTTATAGATGTTGATCTTTCCAACTTTATTATGTAGCAGCGTAGTATCCAGGAGGTCTTAACAGGCCTGACGCAATAATGGCAGTTACTATAATCTTACAAAGTTTTTGTGTAAAAGGGGCATAAATGCTCTCTCTCTCTCTCTCTCTCTCTCTCTCTCTCTCTCTCTCTCTCTCTCTCTCTCTCTCTCTCAAAACAGAAAACAGATAGTGATTGCAAACGACGAGAAATCGGATGAAGCTAAGGTGATGATTGCAGACATAGACAGTAATGTTAAGGACTCGGTAGTGAGAAGTTTCGCCGATGACACAAGAATAAGTAGAGAAATTACTTGTGATGAAGATAGGAACTCGCTACAAAGAGACCTAAACAAAATATATAAATGGGCTGAGGTAAATAGGATGGTATTTAACTCTGATAAATTTGAATCAATAAACTATGGTGATAAAGAAGGAATGCTACATGCATATAAAGGACCTAAAAACGAGAAAATCACAAATAAGGAAGCAGTTAAAGACCTTGGTGTGATGTAGAATAGGAATATGTTATGCAATGATCAAATAGCAATACAACTGGCAAAATGCAAAGCAAAAAGGGGAATGTTGTTCCGGCACTTCAAAACAAGAAAAGCCGAACACATGATTATGCTTTATAAAACGTACGTACGTAGTCCACTTGAATATTGCAATATAATATGGTACCCACACTACCAAAAGGATATTGCACAAACAGAGAGTGTACAAAGGTCCTTTACAGCTAGAATAGAAGAAGTTAAGGACCTTGACCACTGGGAAAGAGTACAATTCTTAAATTTATATAGTCTCGAAAGGAGAAGAGAACGCTACATGATAATCCAGGCATGGAAACAGATAGAAAGAATTACCGAAAACATCATGGAGCTAAAAATATCAGAAAGAGCAAGCAGAGGTAGATTAATAGTGCCCAAAACTATACCAGGAAAACTGAGGAAAGCACACAGGACATTAATTCACCACGCACCAGCATCGATAATGCAGCGTCTATTCAATGCGCTACCAGCTCATCCGAGGAACATATCAGGAGTGAGCGTAGATGTGTTTAAGAATAAGCTCGACAAATATCTAAGATGCATCCCAGACCATCCAAGATTGGAAGATGCATTAGCAATTCTCTGGTAGACATCAGAGGTGCCTCACACTGAGGGACCTGGGGCAACCCGAACGAACTGTAAGGTCTGTAAGGTAAGGTCTCTCTCTCTCTCTCTCTCTCTCTCTCTCTCTCTCTCTCTGTGGGAAATGACTGTAGGGAGATTTCGTCAGTGGAAGTAAAGAGAGAATGAATGCCTAAAAACATATATATTGAAACCCAAAAATAAGAAAATTTAAAAATAACTGGATTATAATCTATAAACAAAGACAAAACGCACTACTTTGATTATAAAACATATACCATTATTGAAAAAATGAATGACCCCCGCCCTTAGGATCAGAAAATTAAAAGCCTCTTCTCTCCAGACATTTATCATTGTGTCTTATAAACAAAATGTAAGACATTTTCGTTTATTTCTGCAATACCCTGCTATACTCTTTATGAATTCCAACCTTATGAACTCCGTTAATATTTGCCTGAGAGCGACATTTACTGTACTGCACCGTTCATACTTATTTTTGATGCTGCAGATGATTAAGTTTGGAACCAACACTGGCCCTCTCGTCGCACGGTGATAAGTTAGAAATTGAACATGAATAAAAATTCATTAAATTTAACAGTGAATTTTAAGTGCAGTTTGATAAAGTAATGTCGCTAAAACTATACATAAATGTAACCCCATAACAAAAACAAAATTCCTTTGAAGGGTACTTGGCACCAAACCACATTCGATATCATATAACTGCTACATATTACGTTGGAATTCAATATAATTTGGGCTTTCATTTTCACAATTTAAAACTAGTACGGGCGTATTTTACGCTGTTCCCTGCAGAACATTATATGAAATATTCTAACAAAACATCAGTTAGGTAAATCAAACCATTATTATTTATTTTTACGCCAACGTGGTTCAACCGAAAATGGCTGTCATGCTCGCCAATACATAAACCCCTATGTATATACCCTTGTCTTATTCCCATTGGGATTGGTGCTTCAAGAATATTAATGTGGAAGTAAATATCTTTGTCAATGACACACAAGCACCATCCAAAGTCAGCGCTAATCTTTCCTATATTCTATATTCATCTCTCCGTTTCCCCTTTACCAATATATCGATACACGGAAAGCACTTGTTTCCGTAACGATGAGGTGTAGAGAGAAAGAGGGCGTTTTATAATATTTATTATGTTATTTTTTCAAAATGATTATCGAACCCATACTTCATTTAACTTCAGTGAAAGTACTGAAGTACGAACAAATCCCTCCAACAATGCCTGTCTCTCTCTCTCTCTCTCTCTCTCTCTCGTATATATATACTGTATATATATATATATATATATATATATATATATATATATAATATATATATATATATATATATATATATATATATATATATATATATATATATATATATATATATATATATATATATATATATATATATATACAAACGTCCTTTGATATCCAATTCACTCTACCTCGGGAATAACATTTTCATATATGTTACCGAAGGGGAATTTTTTTAGTTGATAATAAGTTCGTCGTCTCGTGGGCTTGAACCACGGAAGACAAGAACTCAGGAGTACAGTGACGCGAATTTTAACCACACGGCCAACAAGTGAGGTATAAGTTGATACCGACTCCCACCTACAAATCCCCGTCGAACTCAGGTATTTGTATTTAGAATCGATATCAACCTACCTTTGCCATGCTAACCATGTAGTGCGTTTGTCGCATGCAGCCATATTATGAATGAATTTTTATCACATCACCGTGATTCATGTACAAGCATTAAGCTACAAACGTCCTTTAATATCAAATTCACTCTACCTCGGGAATAATATACTTTCATATATGTTACCCAAAGGGGAATTTTTTTAGTTGATAATAAGTTTGTCGTATCGTGGGCTCGAACCACGGAAGACAAAATCTAAATACAAATACCTGAGTTCGACAGGGATTTGTAGGTGGGGGTTGGTATCAACTTATACCTCACTTGTTGGCCGTGTGGTTGAAATTCGCGTCACTGTAGTCCTGAGTTCTTGTCTTCCGTGGTTCGGGCCCAAGAGACGATGAACTTATTATCAACTAAAAAAATTCCCCTTCGGGTAACATATATGAAAATACATTATTCACGAGGTAGGATATTAAAGGACGTTTGTAGTTTAATGCTTGTATATGAATCACGGTGATGTGATAAAAATTCATTCACACACACACACACACACACACACACACACACACACACATATATATATATATATATATATATATATATATATATATATATATATATATATATATATATATATATATATATATATATACATATATATATATATATATATATATATATATATATTTATATATATATAATGAGTGTGTGTGAACTTATATATATATCACTTAACATGATTTTAAGCCTCTTCCATCACTCCACCTGCCTGGACACCTCACCTTGAAGCTCCCAGGAAAGTGGCAACTTATGTAGCTTTATTTGTTGCGCTGCGACGAATTGTCCAGCAGTCGAAATGTGAGGTGGCCCGCATGTCAGGATATTGTCGGATACCGGGTGCAGCGAAAGCCGTGCACAATGGTGCAGATGCGATGCGTGTCGGAATTCTGTTTTGCATAGCGTTTTGCCAAAGTAGCAATCAGTGCTAAATGGCA
This sequence comes from Macrobrachium rosenbergii, assembly GCA_039081455.1. NCBI lineage: Eukaryota > Metazoa > Arthropoda > Malacostraca > Decapoda > Palaemonidae > Macrobrachium > Macrobrachium rosenbergii. The sequence goes on from JANJGK010000041.1 coordinate 30,089,609, forward strand.
TCGCGCTTCTCGAGGGCAAGAGAGGGTGTCGCTTGATGCGAGGCCAAATGGAGAGGAGCAGATTTAGTGGAAATGCCTCGCCGATGATTATGCTAAACCGAAGGCGTTTTCACTTGGATGATCTGATCTCGTTTCGTGTGAAGATCTATGGTAAGCAGGAAAGGTAAGTATACTGTAGGTGCTTTAGCAGGCTTCACACATGTTAGAATGTGTCGTTATACATAGATTCACACATTCATATATTTACACATGCTTACATATTTATGTGTGATATTTTGAAGGACTGTAAGACAGGCAATTATCTAAACAAGCTTTGATGAACAGGAAAATGTATACAACAAAAATCATATAGCTGCTTTTTATCTAGACTGCACTGATAACATCAAATGATTTAGCCTCACAGAGACACATAATGTTTATCTCGTATAAGATTATATGTATATATATATATATATATATATATATATATATATATATATATATATATATATATATATATATATATATATATATATATATATATGTGTGTGTGTGTGTGTGCGTGCTGAGTGATAATTCAAATGTCCTATTATATAATATTATATTAGGATTTTACCTTGCCTTTTAAAAGCTCTTTATTTGAAAATCCGTTTAAAAGAACATTTCTTGGCACTAAAGTAAAGTTACCAATGAAGTTTGGTTATTTAGGAAAAAAAATTTTTAAATCTTGATATATACAGTATGTGTGTAGGCAGCATCTTCACGATTAATTAAAAGCATGAGATATGTAACTTGTAACATATATAAATAAGATACCTGCTGCACATTATGATAGCCAGTTTTCAGATTGTTTTTTTTCACGAAACACTTTAAAAGATATTGTTCGAAATTCTCTCTCTCTCTCTCTCTCTCTGTCTCTCTCTCTCTCTCTCCCTCCCTCTCTTTCTTTCTCTCTCTCTCTCTCTCTCTCTCTCTCTCTCTCTCTCTCTCTCTCTCTGTGAAACAGCCTTTCCTTATAACCGGTTACTCTTTCCATCCTTTTCCAAGTTCAGTCTTCCGTAGCCCCAGTAGGCGCCCCTCGCCCCCTCACCCTCTTATCTCCCCTGTCTTCTGAGGTGAAGCTACAGTATTTCCCTGAATCAAGCGGGTTTCTTGTTTCCCAAAGCGGAAGCCGCCGTCGCTAGGGGGTTCTCCCTAGCAGTGAATCTCTGGTATGAACCAGAGTCAACGGAGCAACAAATACTGCTGAAGCCTAAGACGTGGTCAAGACAACGGAATGGCAGAAAGGAATATGAAGATCTGGAAGCAAGTAAATTCAGTATCTTTATGGGAAGCCTCGGATGTGCTAACGTGAGCATGAAGAAAGTAGAATATGAAAAAAGACGAACCTGAACACTTTTAGTATATGCAGAAAAGACAACATGTTTCTTGATATGACAAATATTAACGAAAAGAAGCAAGCCTTCGGAGACTGATAGAATATGCATCAGGTAAATCCTCTACATCCATTCTTCGAAATAACATAGCTTTCAATGTTGTAACAAAAATAACCTATCAAAAAACGTATAAAATGAAATTTGTTTATAAAATGAATCAAAAGGATTATGACATTCGTGTAAAGTCTTCATTTGATTAAACGTCTGTCCTTTAATCTTAATATCTTATGCTAATCAAGTTATATAGAAAGATATATTCAAATGTCGATTTTCACGTTAAATTATTACTATATTTGGAAAATAATGTCATCCGCGAGGTATTGTATTGCATCAAAACTTTATAATAATGACCGTAATTAAATAACGGCGAAGTCATTACCATTCAAATACAATGATAAATGAATGTGCATTATCCTCCACAACATTTACCAAAAGCCAAAACAAAATCTCACCGTGTGCTGCCTATTTATTATCATACAAAAAATTTTAGTGGAAGATAGTAACTTTCATTGCAAAGCTCTAATTTGCAACTATTTTAAATTCAGTATATTGTCATAGCACTAAAAACATTTCAGGGGTAATGTCAACAGCGAAAATTATTGTTTAGAAAACAACTAACGGTTCCGAAGCTTGCAAAATCTGCCATTTGGTCCAGCCTCCCTTCCTCTTTTTTCTCGTTACACAGAAATAAAAACAAGAATGAACTGAATTTGTATATGCTGTTTATGATGAACAGCAGGAAGCATTCCGTATGTCTCACTTTCCGTTGCATTTCCATAATACTGGACAGCGTCCCATTAAACACAAGTCATCTACTTTGAACCGATCAATATCCCTGTCTAAACAGTAAATATTGTTTATTCATACAGAGGTATACATATAAATATACACATTATATAAATACATGTGTATACACACACACACACACACACACACACACACACACACACACATATATATATATATATATATATATATATATATATATATATATATATATATATATACATATTATTGCTGCCGATAGTATCCACTATTTAACCATGTGTTGAAAGTCTTTATTTAACCTAATAAAAGAAGTTTTCAAATTAGGATAAAAAAATTGAAATGATCTGCATATTTAAATGAAAATTACTGATAGGAATAGACGTGTAGTTACACAAAAGACATAGAAGGCACCTTAAGAGGATGCAAATAATTCAGCTTCCCAAATCCACATGTTTTCCTTTCCCGCCCATATTATATTCGCAAAGAATAAATGGTTGGAATCGTGGTAATTAATCACCCGATTTACTTACCCCTCACACAGCAAATCCAGCGGGTCTACAAGAAATAAAAGTAGTTCCAAAAATCCCGCACCTGCAAACGAGCTCATGTGGTTCCTACATGATAAAATATTATACGTTTCCTTTGATAACATACGTGAAATTTCCTTACATCTATTGAACGCTATACAATTCGTCCACCACAGGCAAGCAATAATACTTCCCTGGCACGCAACAAATGAAGCTTTCCTTAAATCTATTGTTTATAATACAAGAATCTAAGGAAAAAAGAAACACTCATGTGCCAAAAAATAAAAAGGAAATTAATAAACCTAACCAAGAACCCAAACAAACTTGTTGACTCAAATTCGAACAAAAAACCGAACCAAAACTAGATTCCAGTTCCAATTCCACAGGTAGAGGCGATTCAGGAACAACTTCTGGAGGGGAATCGAACTCGGGAGGAACTTTCTCATGAAAGGGAGGTCGCAGGAAGACGCCGGAGAGATCTGGAGGAGAGCTGGAGTAAAATATACACAGAAATGGAGAAAAAAAACGTGTGTAGGAAAGACAAATACGAATAAAGTAAAGCTGGAGGAAAGGCAGGAGCATACGTCGAGAGTATAAAAAGATGGGGTAAGTTTGAAAGCACGAAAGAAACAGGAAAAATAAATATGGAAAAAATAAAAAAGGGAAGAAACTAGGAAAATAAAATACAGGAAAAAGGAGAAAATAGTAACGCAATTAGAGAGAGACACAGAGAAACAGACGTGTAAAACAGGGAAAAGGAATTACACTTTCGGGTAAAAACACAAACAAATGATACAGCACAAACTATGTAAGATGAAAAGGAAATGACACCAATAAAACTGATAACATACATGGAGAGAAATCATAGAATAGACCCACAATCACACACACGGAGTGACATAAATGGAACCTGGTTAATGAAGGAGAGAGAACGAGATAAACAGAACCTTCAGAAGATGAAGACAAGAAGAATTCAACTCTCTGCACCTCTCGTAGTCCCACCTTCCTCAAAAGGTGGCCAAATTCACATTTAGGGCGACATCATCATCTGGTTTATTAAGACATCAAAGGAATAAGCCACTTTAATACATTAGAACGAGTTTATTCAATCTCAAATTCTCTTCAGATGAATGATCAGACTCCCTTTTATCAAACCCTATTTCATTCTTCAATTGAGACCTAGAATTAATTTGTTTCTATATTAAGATTAAAAGCAACTGCGGTCCGTCTTTGTAACAATCCTAAGGACGTCATAATAGATGGCTTGTTTACAAAGGAAAGCTTTCCTGGTGTTCATTATAAGCATCATATACGAATTCAACTTGTTCTTTTTTCTATTTCCTTTTTATTTCTGTGCAAGGAAAAGAGAGAGGAGGGTCGGAATGGACTATCTTGCCGATTTTGCAAACTTCGTTTATGACCCCAAAAATGTTTGCAGTTCCATGACAGTATACTGAATTAATAAAAGTTGCAGACTAGTGTTTTACTGCGAAGTTACTCTCTTCCGCTAGTATTATTTCTATATGATAATAAATAGAGAGCACACGATGAGATTTTGGTTTGCCTGCGGGTAAATACTGGGAATGTTAAAATACACATATTTATTTCTTTTATTTAAAAGGCAATGACCGTTCACCATGATTTAATTACGTTCAATTTCATGAAGTTTTGCCGCAATGCTATACCTGGCTGATGAGATTATATTCCAAAAACTATAGCAATACTTTAGTAAGAAAATTAATGATTGAATACCTCTTCCTATTTGATGTAATTAGCAAAAGATTATAAGATTCAATGATACTATTTCTTTGAACAAGATGAAAGCTTCACACAAATGACATATCATTTTGGTATTCTAGTCCCGCGATGGCACAAAAAAAAAAAAGAAATAAAAAAAGAGTGGAAAGGAGAAAGCATCAGGTATGACCTAAACAGGTGACATACACATCTGTTCAGAAAGTAAGATATAGTAGAGTAGAGCAAAACAGAAAAAGAAAGACGTCAGACTTAAAACCACTTTCATTTAACTCAAGATCCAAAGTTCCGCGAACCTGATCCGTCAGTCATAAAACCTCCTCGTCTACCAACTTCACAAGCTCTAACCATGAAAATCATTTTCAGTAATTTCAGACTTTCTCCCTCTTACCGTTTCAGTGGAGATGCTTCATCACCACATATTTACGGTAATTCAAAATATTTTGTCGTTTAGTTCTCAATCTCCGACTCATCTCCCTCTACCTATCTCTGGGATTAAAATTCCCCGAAAATGGAAATGGCAGATGCGATTAAATATTCATCATCAAGGTCCACCGTATGGGGCTGTGTGGTCCAAGTTACCTGGCGGATGATTTGGGCGTAGAGCGCTGGAGGTTGAAATGACTGCAGAAACTAGCTCCCTTTTTGCGCCTGCGCGTCAGGGTTCGTTTAAAATCGAGCTGCTCTCTCTCTCTCTTTCTTTCTCTCATGAGAACTTCAGCCAAAATCCGAAAACTGAAGGAAATTAGTTTTATGTCACAAGGTGGATTGGTATCAACTTTCATGTGTCAAGTTCGAGAAATATACGCAAGATTTCTCATCAACTCTTATCCTTCACTATAGCGCAGTGATTAAAGCGATGAACTCGTTTCTCCTTTGGAAAGGTGAAATTCTTCTTTTCATTCTATACTCTGATCTTCTAAGGATTTCAGGAGGAATCATATCTAATAATGTGTTCCTGGAATGAATGCGTAGGATATTACTTGTGGATATTACATTGCAGTGAGAAGCTCGGAATGTGGTTTTTAAGACAAGTGAACTTGATAAGGAAGAAGTGATGATGAATAGGCTATTGAGGAATACTTGATGGGATTTGCACGTATATATAGAGAGAGAGAACAAGAAGGAATCAATAACCATGCAAAAGAGTTGGTTTACTTATCGCAGTGAAAATGTTGATTTTCAAGAAATTTTAATTACCTAATTTTGATATGGAATTATTGCTAAGTTAATGGTAATTATTACATCAAAACGCGGCCACATGTAATTTTCCTCTTCAATTTCAACTTGTAAACAAAATTCCGAATTTCATAGATTACCCCTAATGAGACCATTTCATACAGATTATCCCTAACGAAGCTAAATGCTCTTTACACGAGACCATTCCTAATAAGCATATAACACTGAAGTCCTAAGGAAGGAAAAAAGTTTCACTTTTATTAACGAGATTCCCGGAACAAAGTTAATCCATCTTCATCTAAATTTTCTGCGTCCTTTCTCTTCAGAAAGTTTTTTTTTTCTCCCCTCGAGAGACCTTCCATGTTACTATACTTTTTCTTGGTGGGTATGAGATGCCATTAAAATAAAACAAATATTCTAAGGAGCTCCACTGGGTTACCATAAATTTTCGAAGAGGAGTTGGGAAGACTGAATAATTAATGCACGAATATGGACGTACTTGATCCCAACAAAATTCAACTGAGAGAATGTCAGTCAATGAAAATCAAGATCTATATTTTTCACTAACAATAACCACATGCAGTAACCGAACTGGTTCCGTTATGGAGTGACCCAGTTAGTCACGAAGAATTTTTTTTTTTTTTCACAACAACGGTCCTTCACAGATATGTGAAAAGGAAAAAAAAATTGTTTTTTAATTAAAAAGCTCTTAGTGAAAATTTAAATTAGTCAGTTTTCGGAGGAATTCCGTAGCAGATGGCAGGTAAAGCTTCACGTTGATCGTCTTTCTTATATTTCTAGATCTAAAAGGGTTTATTACTTATACCTTCTCTAGATTCTTCTTCAGCTCACCAAAAGTATCAAACAGGGTTAGCTTTAGTGATACATATCCACATACGCACGCACACACACACACACACACACACACACACACACACACACACACACACATATATATATATATATATATATATATATATATATATATATATATATATATATATATATATGTAATAGGCCGATCCTGAGGCCTATACTTTATTTAAGTCTCCGTTTTAAGAACAGAAGTTGGTATCTCGCTTTTCCCGATATATTGTGTGATAGCTTGAGCCGACATCATAAGTTATTTCTTTCCCTAACTAAATTCTAAGGACTACTGGAATGAGACACTAGGTACAAAACTAAACCTTTATTGATAAAAAATAACGAAAATACCTTAAAAAAAAACGAAGGATGAAATCGAATGATTCAACATAACTATGAAAATCTTCTAAAGAAATAAGGTCCAAATCATAGTCACCCAATTATTTGAGGAAATACAGAAATAATCCATCTGTCATTCAAATCATTAAAAATGTCAATGAATACATTCAGGTCAATTCATCATTAAATGTCACACCACTCCCTTCCTTGAAGAGGAACGTGGAAGGAGGAAGGAATACCTGTAAAAGAACAAGCGGTATATTAAAAACTAGAAAATGTAAAAAATGCAGAAACACAAGATTTCACTGTCACAGGGGTAACGTCTGTACCCATAGTCTGAAAGAAAAGTTTAAAATGTTTATGAGCGGTACTCACTTCACCATTGTCCCCTGGAGACAGTTTCAGTCCGTGTGTTTTTCTCTGTCACCCAAGCACACACTCAAAAAACGGTTCTCGTTGTCCCACTCATTCTGTGAAGAACTAGTATTATATGGGTTTTGTCAACGCACATATGAACACGCTCTTGTGACATCATTCAAGGTCAAAGTACGGTAAGACACGCCTCTTGCAATGTGTGGCGTCACGAGGTACCTGGTCACACACGTACTCACGCACCCACTTGAATGCTTTCTTCAAATCCGGATTTTATAACCGGTTCGCCTTCTAGAATGCTCTAAGCTGAAATCGCATTTTCTCTCCTCGTGTCTTGTCACCAAGGAGCTTCTGCGACTTCTTGTGGTATGCGAATGATTCAGCACTTCTCTTACATGCTGTGCATAGTCAAATGATCACTCGAACAGCTGGCCCATATATATGTGTATATATATATATATATATATATATATATATATATATATATATATATATATATATATATATATATATATATATATATATATATATATATATATGAGGCCTATGGGGTGTTTTGGCAACAACATTTCACTTCACTGTTGTGGCACAAGGGACAGAGCCCTCCCCTCCCACACACAAAAACACACCCTGGGGCAAGTTGTCAAAATACAATATTTCTTATTTCTTGCCTTTATTCAGTGTTCAGTGGAGATGCTTTTTATTCTCTTCTAACAGAGGAACATGTCTTACCCTTCCCTCCCCTTACCCGTATACGGGTTAGTCAGCTAGTGTGTGTACAGTATATGTATATATATATATATATATATATATATATATATATATATATATATATATATATATATATATATATAATATATATTAGATATGATTTTTTGGTGTGTTTGTGTCTGTGTGTGCGAGAGAGAGAGCGACCAAGAGAGAGACACAATTGATTTAAAATATTTTATTCATTATTTGTTGTCACTGGTGGGGAAACTAGATTTCTAATCGAAATATGTTTTAAACCACAAACTGGAACATTTTATGTAAATTCGAGAGATATAAAATAAAAGAGGTAGTTAGCATACATGTTTTAGAACTATATATGAGTGCCTCAACTAAAATTACTATTTTTTGAATCATACCCATGGCTGACTTTTAGTGAATTTTTAAAGTTTAATGAGGTGCTAGTTATGGGTATAAACGCCATACTCTAAGAGAAAAACAAACACCTTCCACTATCAAATGATCAATTTAAGGAATATTCCTTTCATTTGGTAACTAACATGAATTACCTTTCAAAGGAAATGGTTCAGTGCTTATAAAAGTAAAGATTTATTGAGAAATCATTAACTATTTAGCCATATAAAACATAATTATGTTCATTCTATAAGCAAAGACGTAAATGATCTGAAGACCTCTGACGTCATCAAGTCCTGTTGGTGGAGACTCCGAAGATCTTTCCCCGGACGGATTCAGAGCCTACACTTGTTTCCGTTTAACACCTCTTTTGGTGTATATATATATATATATATATATATATATATATATATATATATATATATATATATATATATATATATATATATATATAAATATATATATATATATATATATATATATATATATATATATATATATATATATATATATATATATATACAGAGGTGTCAACCGGAAATAAATATAGGGTAACGGCATCGCCTGAGCAAGTTCAGGCCTCCAAAGGCCGGAGTCCTTCCTGGAGACACTGAATCCGGGGAAAGATCCTCGGAGTCTCCACCGACAGGACTCGATGACGTCAGAGTTCTTCAGATCATTTACGTCTTTGCTTATTGAATGAACATAATTACGTTATATATAGCTAAATAGTTTATGATTTCTAAGTAAATCTTTACTTTTATAAGCAGTGAACCATTTCTGTCGAAAGGTAATTCATATACAGTACTGTAGTTACCAAATGAAAGGAATATTCCTTAAATTGGCCATTTGATAGTGGAAGATATTTGTTTCTTAGTGTAAGGCGTCTGTACCGGCAACCAGCCCCCTCATTAAACTTTAATAATTCAATAAAAAAAATCAACTATGGGCAGAATTTTAAAAATTAGTAATTGCATTTAAGGTATTATTGATATATATTTCTAAAAACATATGTTAAATACTTCTTTTATTTTATATCTCTCGAATTTACATGAAATGTTCCAGCTTGTGGGTCCAAAAATATCATTTCAATTAGAAGTCTAGTTACTTTCCCCACTGGTGACAAAAAATAATAAAATATTTTTTCAAAAATTGTTTTTTATTACACCTCCAGGGGCGTCAGTCTGTCTCACTCTCTTGGTCGCACGCTCTCTCTCTCTCTCTCGTACACACAGACACACACAAAAACACACACACACCATAATAATCATATCTTATATATATATATATATATATATATATATATATATATATATATATATATATATATATATGCGTGTGTGTGTGTATGTAGTGTGTGTTAAGAGATTTATAACACACACACATACTATATATATATATATATATATATATATATATATATATATATATATATATATATATATATATATATATATATATATATATATATATATATATATATATATATATAATATATATATATATATATGTATATATATATATATATATATATATATATATATATATATATATATATATAATATATTATATTATATTATATATGTGCAATTCTATGAGGATTTATCACTAAAGTTAACCCTGTTCGACACTTTTGGTGAGTTAGAGAAGCATCTTGAGGTCAAGTATAAACCCTTTTAGGTCTAGAAATATAAGATAGAAGATCAACGTGAAGCTTTACCTGCCATGTGCTACGGAAGCAGAGGAAGGAAATCCTCCGAAAATTGACTCGTTTAAATTTTCCTCGAGAGTTTTTAATTCAAAAATATATGCATTTTCTTTTTTATATATGTAAAGGACCATTATTTAAAAAAAAAAAAACCTTTGTGACTCACTGGGTCACTCCATAACGGAACCAGTTAGGTTAAAGAATTTCCTTTTTGTTTTTTAGCTCACAGGGAAACTAAAAGTCCGATTGAGTAATTCTTAATAAAACTGCTCTTCAAAGTGAAAGGAGGTATTTTTGTAGTCTTAATTTGAAAAGATTTGAGAATGCATGACGCTGATGTCCTTATAATTTTTTCGAGTCATTTCATTTTTTTTAATTAAATCGTAAGTAAAAAAAAGAGTATCATTAAATAAGCATTAATAAGAAGCATTCTCCATGAGCTGAATAAAAAGAAATTACAATAGACCTACAATAACAAAAGACATTGATAAATAAGGCAGTAAGCATATTTACGTAAAATAAAGAAAATGGAAACAAAATGGAATAAGAATGGTAAAAAAATTACTTCCAGAAAATGAAAACTTATTTTTAATACATACAACTGAAATGAACTAGTATGATTGCCATAATTTCATATAGATAAATTTTTATATCAGTTATATAAAATTCTTTCTGTTTTTATTTTATTTAGATATGTTTCTTACCTCTTTTACCCATGTCCTATTATTTTAGAGTAAATCATCCGTTTGACCAAATGTCATCAGAGCGTATCTTTGTGAAAAGGGAGGGGGGGGGGGGGGTGGTTAGGAGGTGCATGTGTGTGTGTGTGTGTGAACGAGTATTGGTGAAAGAATATGGAAATCTCTATCGTGTTCAACAGTCATCTCTAGGTTTTTATGAAATCTAGGTGAACTGAATAAAACACAACTTTTCAAAGGATGCAAACCGCAAAAAAGCAATCATGATTACAGATGGAGTAAAAGTCATCAAGAAGCGAATACTTTGTCTTCAGTTTTGTAAACATTCCGTGGCCCTTGGGTAAAATGAGACAGGTATTAAATCTTTGCAAAACCTCCGTCAACTATGGAAAAAGGACAGAGTTTACGTTTCCTCAATTTTGTTCATAAAGTTCAAAAGGAACAAATAAAAAAAATATGAATGCCTAAAACAAGGAAGAAAGTACGGAACAGAAATGAATAACTGACAAAAGTACCAAAGTAAAGGCAGAAATGAAAGCTGGGAATGTTTAAAACAAGCACATAATTAGAGAGAAGACTAATGTTCACGAACTCTATCACGATATCAAACAACAAAATAAACGGGGAAACTCAGCCGAGTTACAACTCTTGATTGACACCGACTTAGTCACATTAAAAACCGTGTTTACAAGAAACCCAAGTTGCTCCGGCAACTTGCTATGAAATTTAAATTGCTCCGATGCTAAACATGGCGGGGGGGGGGGGGGGAGGAAAATTGAAGGAGGAAAGTAAGATGGAGGGAGAGGACGGGTGAGGGAGGGGTTTTGAGGGAGGTAGAAGGAAATCATAAAAAGGTTACTCAGGCAACTTGCTATGAAATTTAAATTGCTCTGATGCTAAAAACATGGCGACGGAGAGACGAAAAATGGAAGGAGGAAAGTGAGGAGGGAGATGGCGGATTAGTTAGAGGTTTTGAGGGAGGTAGAAGGAAATCATAGAAAGGTTGCTAAGGCAATTTGCCATGACATTTAAATTGCTTTGATGCCAAATATGGGGAAGGGGACAGGGAAAAAGAGAGGAGGAGGAAAGTGAATAGGGAGAGGCAAGGTGACGGAGGGAGGGAGGGAGGGGTTTTGAGGAAGGTAGATGGGAATCATGAGAGAGAGAGAGAGAGAGAGAGAGAGAGAGAGAGAGAGAGAGAGAGAGAGAGAGAGAGAGAGAGAGAGTGGAAGTGGAAAATACACTCGTCAAGAGGCCGAGATGCCATAAAGAATCCACTCGGGGAGATTTCATCGTGTCCTCGTGGACGTGTATACAGCAGGAGAGATGGATGACCTCCCTAACGTCCAGAACACTCGAAGAAAATACAAGAAAAAGGGAGAATAAACGGAGGTGATAAAACGAAAGGAGGAGAAGAAGAAGAAGAAACAGAGGAGAAGCTCAGATTTATGGATAAATAACTGGAAAACAGGATACAAAAGATTCAAAATAGTAATCTCAGAAATTATCATAGGTTGACAGCAGCTTGTGTACGAGGGAGAAAGAGAGAGTGTTTGCCTGATCAGGAGTAATTATCTGGCATGATAAAATCCCGAGATGTATCATATAATATGGGAATACAATGTGAGCATTTCATTCATTGAGGCAAAAAAAAAAAAAGTTTGCAACAACAAGAAAGACTTAGTAAAAGTACTCTGATTATTTTTATCATTATTATAATTCTAACTGAGTAGTTTATCCAGATCACTGATTCACAAAAGACCATAAAGTGCAAAGTGAGAGCGGGATAATTAAATAAATTGGTGATGATTTTATTCACAGTATCCTGAGATTTGATGTTTGATCAACGATGTTTCACTGAATATAGCTTAGATAAACGGTAAAACGCAAAGGCAATCAAACGTAGCCTATAACAGCTATAAAATGTAGTGAAATGCCGGTTACAGAAGAAATATGTGTGCATGCGAATAAAAAGGAAAAAAAACGTCAAGTACGGAATGCTTGCTCTTTATCTTAATTAAGGCCGCTATTAACGTTCAATTATACCTGGGCAGTTATGCCTGTGGAAGCAAAAAGTTAGTGGGTTCAGTTTTCCTGCACAGGTCGACTGTACCTGCGCAGTTATGCCTGCACAGTCGGCCTGTGCAGGCAAAATTGAACCCACTAACGTTCAGTTATACCTGGGCAGTTATGCCTGTGGAGGCAAAAAGTTAGTGGGTTCAGTTTTCCTGCACAGGTCGACTGTACCTGCGCAGTTATGCCTGCACAGTCGGCCTGTGCAGGCAAAATTGAACCCACTAACGTTCAGTTATACCTGGGCAGTTATGCCTGTGGAGGCAAAAAGTTAGTGGGTTCAGTTTTCCTGCACAGGTCGACTGTACCTGCGCAGTTATGCCTGCACAGTCGGCCTGTGCAGGCAAAACTAAACCCACTAACGTTCAGTTATACCTGGGCAGTTTTGCCTGTGGAGGCAAAGCTGAACGTTAGTGGGTTGTTTTTCCTGCACAGGCCGACTGTGCAGGCATAACTGCGCAGTTATAGCTGAGCGTTAGTGGTGGCCTTTACATATATAAAATCAAACGTTGTTTCAGATGTTGTTGACTTTAAAGTTTGCAATATTTTTACAATGAAGCATTACAAGTATTGTCTCGAAGATAAGTACTAAACATACATTCTGGCATGAAATGAGATATATTGCAACATGATATTCGCTTTGAATCTTACTTTCGAGAAAATGAAAAGTTCATTTCTGCCAAGATTCAACAGTCAATTCTGGTTACCAGGCCATTTTATCCATTTTCGCTTCAATTTTAAATGGCTCGTGATCTCCAATTCCAGCACTTAATGCTCTCCAACAATTTAAACAATGACTGAAATAGATCCTGCAGTACTCTAAAACACAATCCTCCTTTTTCCTTCTCTCCGGATTAGTATTTTTCTGCCCTAAAATGGAAGACTGCAGTATCTGCAAAAATACAAAACTGGGAAAAATGGTGGATACTGCAATTTTCCTTTGCCTTACTACTGATTTTGCAGATACTGCAAATGAGACCCACTAAATAAAGCACTGAAGAATCATTCTGAAACCCACTAACTTGTGTATTCGTGTTTCACGAGCCCAGTAGGTGGCAGCATATCTCAGTTTCGGAAACTTTGCAGATATATACTGCAGTTTTCGGGCAGCTTTCCCCAGATGAGATTAGAGGATCAATCCCTCAACGATGCCTCTCTCTTTCAATTGCATAGAGAAAACCCGTCCCAGCAGCTGACGTTATCAGACAATTGGACGATGTTTTGTGGCCACTTTCACTTGCGGCTGATTTCCCTCGCGTGCCCTCACAGGCAAGCAATTCCCAGCCACAAGCAGGGAAGCCTCCCGGTCGACTGGCCCTTGGGGACGTATTTGCATTCGCTTCGTTAAAGGTCTGATCAGTCAGATCCTTAACAGTATTTGCTGTAGGACCTCCAAAGTTCAGGATTCTGGATTAGAGCCGAGATGCAACCCTTGCCCTAGCATACATACATACATACTCAGTATGGATGATTACCCTCATAAAATAACCATTATTAGCTTCAAGTGCGAAAGAACTATGATAAGTGGTTTATATAAAGGTTAATTATTAAAGTGCTGTGTTTAGCGGATTAGTTCAGAAATTTATATGACCAGAGAGAGAGAGAGAGAGAGAGAGAGAGAGAGAGACTCAATGTTATGTTTTTCCATCCTCAATGTGACAGAACCATACTTAGTAAGGTTGTATATCATTCCATAGGAAAAACTTCCATTTTTTTACGAAGAGAGAGAGAGAGAGAGAGAGAGAGAGAGAGAGAGAGAGAGAGAGAGAGAGAGAGAGAGAGAGAGAGAGAGAGAGCATTCCATGGAAAAAACTTCCATATATTACGAAGAGTGAACTATGTCAAAATAATACTTCGAATAATTATTGTTTAACTGAAACGTAATAACGTCATAAAAATACTAAAATATAAAAAAAAACCTATACTTGAATGTAATTTTCTCTCTGAAGAAATCCTCATCTCTGCTTACTTACATGCTCTGAGTGAGCATGCAAGTAAGCTCGTATGTTTACGTATATGTGTGCATGAGTTTTTATGTGTGTATGTGTTTTATGTCCGACTGACAAGTGTCTTTTTACGAGTCACTCCTCCAACGTCGAGAGAGAAAGAAGGAAGAAAGTTTTTGAATAACTGAGAAGAAGAAGAAGAAGAAGAAGAAGAAGAAGAAGAAGAAGAAGAAGAAGAGGAAATAATGTCCCTTTATTTGGAAATTCCTTG
>JANJGK010000041.1:30107145-30109645 GCA_039081455.1 Macrobrachium rosenbergii
AATAAAAATAGATAAAAAAAATAAATAAAAATAAATAAATAAAAATAAAAAAATACATAAAAAATAAAAAATAAAAATATATAAATAAATAAAAATAAATAAATAAAAATAAATAAATAAAAAACTAAAAAATAAAAATAGGTAAATAAGAATAAATAAATTAATATAAATAAATAAATAAATATAAATAAATGAAAATTAAATAACTATATAGAAGAAAATAAATAAATAAAATACATAAACAATAAAAATAACTAAATAAAGTAAAATTAAATCAATAAAATTAAATAAATAATAAATAAATAAAAAATCGATCAATCAATCAACAAAAATAAATAAATAAATAAATAAATAAAAGTAAATAAATAAAAGAAAAATAAATAGAAAAAATAAAAAAATAAAATAAAAATAAATAAATAAGTAAATAAAATAAAAAATAAATAAAAATGAATAAATAAAAAAATAAAAAATAAATATATCAAAATAAATAAAAATAATTAAATTCAAATTAATAAAAAAATAAAGTATATAAAATAAATTAATAAATGAAAATAAATAAATAAAAATAATATAAATAAAAATAAATAAAAATAAATAAAAATAAAGAAAAACATATAATTAAATAAATAGAAATAAATAAATAAAAATAAATAATTAAAAATAAATAAAAATAAAAATGAATAAAGAGAAAAAATAAATAAAAATAAATAAAAAAATAAAATAAATAAATAAAAAATAAGTAAAGAAGTTAATATATAGTTAAAAATAAATAAATAAAAATAAATAAATAAGAAATATATATATAAATGAATATACAAATAAAAATAAATAAGAATAAAAAATATATAAAAATAAATAAATAAATAAACAAAATGAAAATAAATAATAAATAAATAAATACATATATAAAAAACAAAACAAATTAATAAATAGAAATAAATAAGTAAATAAAAATAAATAAATAAATAAAAATACTTAAATAAATAAAAAGACTTAAATAAAAAAAACTTTATTTTTATTAATAAATAAATAAACAAAACAAAAAAATAAAAAATAAATAAATACAAAAAATAAAGATAAAAAAAAAATGAAAAAAGGAATAAATAAATATAAATAAAAAAATAAATAAACAAAAATAAATAAATAAATAAATGAAAATAAATAAATAAATAAATAAATAAATAAATAATTAAATAAATAAAAATAAATTAATAAATAGATACACTAATAAAAAATATAAATAAATAAAAAAATTAAAATAAATAAACTAATAATAAGTAAGGATATATAAATAAAAAATAAATAAATAAAAATAAATAAAACCACTAAAAATAAACAGAAATAAAAAAAATAAATAAAAATAAATAAAGATAAGTAAAAATAAATATATAAAAATGAATAAAAACAAATAAATAAAAAAATACATGAAAAATAAAAATAAATAAATACAAATATATAAATAAATAAAAATGAATAAATGACAATAAATAAATATAAATAATAAAAAACAAATATTTAAAAATATATAAATAAAAAATAAATAAAAATAGAGGAAAATAAATGAAAAATAAAAATATATAAATAAATAGTAAATAAAAATGAATAAGAAAAAATAAATACTATATAAAAATAAATAAATAAAAATAAATAATTAAAAATAAATAAATAAAAATAAATAAGTAAAAATAAATGAGTAAAGATAAATGTATAAAAATAAATGAATATATATAAGTAAATTAAAATAAGTAAATAGAAATAAATAAATAAATAAATATAAATCAATAAGATAAATATATAAATAAAAAAATAAAAATAAATATATATAAATAAATAAATTAATAAATAAATAAATAAATAAAGACAAATAAAAATAAATAATAATAAAAATAAATAAATACATAAATAATAAATAAAGCAATAAATAAATAAATAAATAAATAAATAAATAAAAATAAATGAATAAAAAATAAATAAATAAATATAAATGTATAAAAAATAAATAAATAAATAAAAAAATGAATAAATAAAAATAAATAAATAAAAATAAATAATTAAATAAATAAATACATTTAAATAAAAACAAATACATAAATAAATAATAAAATAAAAATAATAAATAAAAATAAATGAATAAATAAAGATAGATAAATAAAAAAATAAAAATAAAATAAATAAATAAATAAATAAATAGTAAATAAAGCAATATATAAATAAATAAATAAAAATAAATAAAAAAAATAAATAAAAACAAATAAAAAATAAAAACATATTTCAAATAAATCGATAAATAAAAATAAATAAATAGATAAAGAAATAAATAAATAAAAATAAGTAATTAAAAATAATTAAATAAATATATGAAAATAAACAAATAAATAAAAATTAATAGCTAAATAAAAATAAATAGATAAATAAAATTAATAAATAAAAATAAATAGGTAATAAAAATAAGTAAATAAGAATAAAGAAATAAACATAAATAAAATTAAATAAATGAATA
>JANJGK010000041.1:30124645-30132145 GCA_039081455.1 Macrobrachium rosenbergii
AAAAATAATTAAATAAATAAATTAATAAAAATAAATAAATATATAAATAAAATATAATTAAGAAATTAATTAAAATAAAATAAATAGCTAAATAAAAAAAAATAAATAAATAAATAAAAATAAATAAATGAAAAAAACTAAAAAAGTAAATAAATAAAAGTAAAAATAAGAATAAATAAGTAACTAAACAAATAAATAAATACCAAAAAATAATGAAATAAATAAAAATAGAAAATAAATAAAATTTAAATAAAAAAATGAATAAAATTAATAAATAAATCAAAATGAATAAATAAATAATTATATAAATAAAATAAAAATAAAATATAAATAAATAAAAATAAAATATAAATAAATAAAAATAAATAATAAAAATAAATACATAAATAAATAAATAAATAAAAATAATTATATAATTAGTAAATAAAAATAAATTAATATAAATATATAAGTAAATTAATATAAATAAATAAATAAAAATAAAAAAATAATTAAAAATAAATAAAAATTTATTAAATAAGAAAATAAAAATACATAAAAATAAAAAATAAATGAATAAAAATAAATAAAAATAGAAACAAAAAATAAATAAACAAATAAAAAATAAATAAATAAATAAATGAAAATAAATAAAAAATAACCATATATAACTTAATAAATAAGAGTAAAAAATAAAGAAATAAAAAAATAAGAATAAATAAATAAGTAAAAATAAATAAATAAAAATAAGTAAAAATAATTAATAAAATTAGATAAACAAATAAATAAATGAATAAATAAAGAAATAAAGAACAATTATTTAATAAAAATAAACAAAAAATCAAAATAAATAAATGAAAAATATATAAATATATAAGCATGAATAAAAATAAGTAAAAATAAATAAATAAATAAAAATAATTAAATAAGCAAAAATAAATAAATAGATAAAAAATAAATATAAATAAATAAACAAGTTAATAAATAAAAATAAATAAATAGAATGAAAAAATAAAAAGAAATAGAAAAATTAATAAATCAAAAAAGAAATAATAAAAAAAAAAAAAATAAATAAATAAATAAATAAAAAATAACTAAAAATAATTAAATAAAAACCAATAAATAAATTAATAGATAAATTAATAAACAAAAATAAATAAAAAATAAAAGTAAATTATTAAATAAAAATTAATAAATAAGAGTTAATAAATAAAAGTTAATAAAAATAAATAAATAAAAAAATAAAAAGAAATAAATAGAAATAAATAAATAAACAAATAAAAATATAGCTAAAATAAACAAATAAATAAATAAACAAATAAATAAATAAATAAATATATAAATAAATAAAAAAAATTAGTAAAAAATAAATAAATAAATAACAATAGATTAAAATAAATAAATAAAAAATAAACTAAAAATAAAAATAAATAAGTAAATAAAAATAAAAAAATAAAGATAAATAAATAAATAAAAATAAATCTAAAAAATAAATAAATAAAAATAAACAAAATAAATAATAATTAAAATAAATAAATAAAAATAAATAAATAAATGAAAATAAAGAAATAAATAAAAGCAAATGGATGAATAAAAATAAGGAAATAAAAAAATAAAAATAAATAAATAAAAATAAATAAAAAAGATTAATGAAAATAAATAAATAACAATAAATAATAAATAAATAAATAAAAATAATTGAAAAATACATAGAAATATAAATCAAATAAATGAATAAGTAAATAAAATAAATAAATAAATATATAAATAAAAAATAATGAAAAATAAATAAATAAATAAACATAAATGGAGAAAAATATAAAAAAATAAAAATAAATAAATATATAAAAATTAAAATGAATAAATAGATATAAATAAAAAAATAAAAATAAATAAATAAAAATTAATTAAATTAATAATAAATTAAATTAATAAATAAAGAAATAAAATCAAATAAATATATTCACATAATAAATAAAAACATAAAAGTCAATAAAAATCTATAAAAATAACAAATAAAATAATAAATAAATAAATAAAAATAAATAAAAAATAAAAATAAAATAAATAAAAATAAACAAATCAATGAATAACAAAATAAATAAATAGAAATAAATTAATAAATAAAAATAAATAAATAAATAAATAAGAATAAAAAAATAAAACAAATAAATAAATAAATAAAATTAAATATAAATAAAAATTAATAAATAAAAAACAAGAATAAATTATAAAAAATAAACAAATAAAAATAAATGAATAAATAAAAATAAATCAATAAAAATAAATAAAAAAAATAAAACTATATACATAAATGTATAAAAATAAATAAATACAACTATATACATAATTGTATAAAAATAAATGAATAAAAATAAAAAAATAAATAAAAATAAATGAATAAATAAAAGTAAACAAAAAAATGAATAAATAAATAAATAAAAATAAAAAATGAATCAAAATAATTAAATAAATAAATGAAAAAAATAAATAAAATATATATATACAGTATATATATATACAATTAAATAAATTAATAAATAAATATAACTAAATAAATAAATAAAAATAAAATAAAATAAATAATTAAATAAAATAAATAAATAAAAGTTAAAAATTGAAAAAAAAAAAATTAATGAAAATAAAAATAATTAGCTAATTAAATAAAAGAAAGTACATATAAATAAATAAATTAATTAATTAATAAATAAAAATAAATGAATAAATAAATAAAATTTAAATAAATAAATAAAAAACTAAAAAGTAAATGAATAAAAAAATATCAATAAATAAACAAAAATAACAAAATAAATAAACAAATAAAAAATAAATAAGTAAGTAAAATTAAAAATAAATAAATTAAAAAAAATAAAAAAGTAATAAAAAATAAATAAATAAATAAATAAAATAAATAAATAAAAAAGAAATAAATAAATAAAAATAATAAGTAAATAAAAATAAATAAATAAAAATAAATAAGTAAATAAATATAAATAAATAAAATTACATAAATAAATAAATAAAAATAAATAAATAAATAAAAATAAACGAATAAAAACAAATAATTAAAAATAAAGAGATAAATAAAAATAAATAAATACAAATAAAAATAAATACATAAAAATAAAAAATAAATAAATAAAAATACATTAAAATAAATAAATAAAAATAAAAATAAGTAAATGAAAATAAAGAAATAAATAAGTAAATAAAATTAAATAAATAAATAAGAATAAATAAATACATAAATATAAATAAATAAATAAAAAATATTAATAAATAAATAAATAAATAAATAAATATATAAATATAAATAAAAAATAAAGATAGATAAAAATCAATATATATATATATAAATAAATAAAAATAAAAAAATAAATAGAATAAATAAAAATAAATAAATTAATAAATAAATAAAAATAAAAAATAAATAGAAATAAGTAAATAATAAATAAATAAAAATAAATAAATAAAAATCAGTATATATAGATAAATAAAAAAGTAAATATATAAATAAATAAATGAATGAATAAATAAAAATACATAAATAATAATAAATAATAATAAGTAAAAATAAATTATTAAAAATAAATAATAATAAATAACTAGAAATAAATAAATGAATAAAAATAGATAAAAAAATAGATAACCATAAATAAATAAATAAATAAAAATAAATATGAAAATATAAAAATCAATAGAAAACAATAAATAATAAATAAAAGTGAATAAATAAAAACAAATCATTAAAAAAAATTATAAGAATTAAAAAATCAATAAAAATAAACAAAATTAAATAAATAAAAAATAAATAATTAAAAAATCAATCAATAATTAAAAATAAAATCAATAAAAAATCTATCAATAAATCAATAAATAAAAATAAATTAATAAATCAATAAATAACAATAAATAAATACATAAAAAATAATAAATAAAAAAAATTAATAAATAAGTAAAAATAAATAAATAAATGAAAATAAATAAAAACAAAAAACAAACAAAATAAAAAAAAATAAATAAGAAAAAATGAAAATAAATAATTAAAAATAAATTAATAAATGAATAATAAATAAATGAATAAAAATAAAAAAGAAATAAATATAAATAAATGAAGATAAATAAAAATAAAAATAAATAAATAAATTAAAAAATAAATTAAATAACACGTAAATATCTAAATAAAAATAAAAATAAATAAAAATAAATAATCAAATAAAAAACAAATATATAAAAATAAAAATAAATAAATAACTTAATAAAAAACAATTAAAAATTAATAAATAAATAAAAATAAATTAAAGAAAATAAAAAATAAATGAATAAAAATAAATTAAAAAAATAAAATTAAATGAATAAACAAATAAAAAATAAATAAATAAAATAAAGATATAAAAGTAAAAACTGATAATAAATAAAAAATAAAATATAAATAAATATATAAATAAAAGTAAATAAATAATAACAAATAAATAAATAAATAAAAATGAATAAGTAAAAATTAATAAATAAAAATAAATAAACAAAAATAGATAAATAAAATTAAGCAAATAAATGAGCAAATAAATAAATAAATAAAAAATAATAATAAATAAATGAATAAAAAAGTAAATAAATAAAAATAAATAAAGATAAAAAATAGACATAACTGAATAAATAAAAAAAAGGGAAATAAATAAATAAAAATAAATAAACAAAAATAAATAAAAAAAATAACCAATGAAAATAAATATAGAAATGAGAAAAATAAAAATAAATAAAGAAATGAATAAAAATATATGAATAAATAAATAAATAAATAAATATTAATAAATAAATAAATAAAATAAATAAATTAATAAAATTAAATAAATAAAAAGCAATAAATAAATTAATAAATAAAATAATAAACGAAAATAAATAAATAAAATTAAATAAAAAAAATTAATTAAATAAAAGTTAATAAATAAAAGGAAACAAATAAAAAGAAAATAAAAATAAATAAATACAAATAAATAAATTAATAAATGAAAAAATAACTAAAAAACAAACAAATAAATAAATAAATAAATAAATAAATAAATAAATAAATAAATAAATAAATAAATAAATAAATAAATAAATAAATAAAAATAAGAAAATAAAAATAAAAATAAATAAAAATAAATAAATATAGATAAATAAACTAAAAATAAAAATAAGTAAATATAAAAAAAAATAATAAATAAATTAAATAAAAATAAATAAATAAATAAAAATAAATAAATAAATAAAAATAAATAAATAAATGAAAATAAATAAATAAATAAAAACAAATGGATAAAGGAAATAAATATATAAAAATAAATGAATAAACAAAAGCAAATGGATAATTAAAAAAATAAATAAAAATAAATAAATAAACAATAAATAAAAACAATTAAAAATGAATAAATGAGAAAAATGAAAATTAATAAACAAAAATAAAAAAATAATAATTAAATAAATAAAAGTAATTAAAATATAAATAAAAATAAATAAAACTAATTGAAAATAAATAAATAAAAATAAATAAATAAATAAATAAATAAATAAATAAATAAATAAAAATAAATAAATAAAAAATAAAAATTAAAAATAAATAAATAACTAAATATTTAAATTAAATAAGAATAAATAAAGATAAAAATAAATAATTATTAAATAAATGAAAATAAATCAAAAATAAAAAACTTAAAATAAACGAAGAAATAAATAAAAATAAAGAAATAAAAAAATAAGTGAAAATAAATAAATAAATAAATAAATAAAAATAAATAAAATGAATAAATAAAATTGAATAAAAATAAAAAATAAAAACAAATAAAGAGTAAATTAGTAAAAATAAACAAATAAATAAAGGTAAATGAATAATTAAAAATAAATAAAGAAATAAAAATAAATAAATAAATAAAAATAAATAAATAAATAAAAATAAATAAATATATAAAAATAAATAAATATAAACAAAAATTAATAAAAATAAATTAATAAATAAATAAATAAGAAAAATGAATAAGTGAAAATAAATGAATAAATAAAAGTAAACAAATAAAAAAATAAGTAGATAAGTAAAAATAAATAAATAAATAAAAATAATTAAATATATAAATGAATGCAAATAAATAAATAAAAAATATAATAAAAAATATCTATGATTAAAATAAATAAAATAAAATAAATGACTAAATAAAAATAAAAATAAATAAACAAAAATAAATAAATGAAAAAATTGAAAAATAAATAAATAAAAATAGAAATATGAATAAACTATAACTAAATAAATAAAAATAAATAAATAAATAAATAAAAATCAAATATAAATTAATATAAAGAATAAAAAATAAAAAAATTAAATGAATAAAAATAAATAAATAAATAAATAAAAAATAAATCAATAAATGAAATAAAAATAAATAAAAAATAAAAATAAAAATAAAAATAAATAAATAAATAAAAATAAATAAATAAAATAAATAAATAAATAAAAATAATTATTAAAAAAATATATAAATAAAAATACATAAGTAAATAAATACAAATAAATAACAATAAATAAATAAATAAAAAAAATAATTAAAAATAATTAAATGAAAAATGAGTAAAATTCAATAAACAAATAAAAAATAAATAAAAATACATAAATAAATAAATAAAATTACATTTATAAAATAAATAATAAAATATATAAAAAATAAAAAAATAAAAATAAATAAATAAAAAGAAGTAAATAATAAAATAAGGAAATAAGAATAAAAATAAATAAAAAAATAAATACAAAAAATTAAAAAATGAATGAAAATAAATAAAGAAATAAGATAAAAATAAATAACAATAAATAAAAAATAAATAAAAATAAATATGTAAAATAAATAAATAAAAATAAAATGAAAAATACATAAGTAAATAAATCAAAATAAATAAAAATAAAAAATATAAATATTTTAATAAAATTAAATAAATAAATAAAAATAAAAATAAATAACTAAAAATAAAAAATTAAATAAGTAAAAAAATAAATAAAAATATATAATTAAATAAAAAATCAATAAATGAATTTTAAAAAATAAATATAAAAATAAAAAATAAACAAACAAAATAAAAAATAAAAATAAATAAAAATAAATACATAAATATAAGTAAATAAAAACAAATACATAAAAATAAATGAATAAATAAAATAAATAAATAAATAAATTAATAAATAAAAATACATAAATACACAAAATAAATAAATACAGAAAAATATACAGAAATAATAAATACAAATACATAAATAAATACATTAAAATTAATAAAAATAAATAAATAAAAATGAATAAATAGATAAAAAGTATATAAATAAATAAAAATAAATTAAAAAATTAAGAAAATAAAAATAAAAATAAATAAATAAATATAAATACATATAAATAAATAAATAAACAAAAATAATAATTATATAAAGACAAATAAATAAAGAATAAATAATTTAAAAAAAATTAAATATAAATAAAAAATAATAAATAAAAATAAATAAATGAA
>JANJGK010000041.1:30134645-30137145 GCA_039081455.1 Macrobrachium rosenbergii
AATAAATAAAAATGAATATATGAAAATATATAAATAAATAAAAACAAATCGATAAATAACCATATACAAATAACAACAGATAAATAAATAAAATTCAGTAAAAATAAATGAAGAATAAATAAATGAAAAAAGTAAATGAAAATGAATAAATAAATGAAAAAAGTAAATGAAAATTAATAAATAAATAAAAACAAATAAATAATAATTAAATAAATAAGAGTGATTAAAAAATAAATAGAAAAATAAAAATAAATAAATAAATAAAAATAAATGAATAAATAAATAAAAAATAAATAAAAATAAAAAAAATACAAAAATATAAATAAATAAATAACTAAAAATTTAAAATCAATAAAAATCTATAAAAATCAATAAATAGAATAAATAAATAAAATAAATTAATAAATAAATAAAAATAAATAAAAAATAAAGAAATAAATAAAAAATAAATAAAAATAAATAAAAATGAATAAATAAGTTAAAAAATAAATAAATAAAAATACATAAATAAATAAATATAAATAAATAAATAAAAATACATAAATAAAAATACATAAATAAAAATACATAATTAAAAATACTTAATAAAAACATAAATAAAAATACATAAATAAAAATACAAAAATAAAAATAAAAAAGAAAATAAAAAAGAAAATAAGTAAAAAAGAAAATAAGTAAATAAGGAAGTAAGTAAATATAAAATATAAAATATAAAATATAAAATATAAAATATAAAATATAAAATATAAAATATAAAAAATAAAAAATAAGAAATAAAAAATAACAAATAACAAATAAAAAATAAAAAATAAATAAATAAATAAATAAATAATTAAATAAACAAACAAACAAAAAGAAATAAAAAAATAAGGAAATAAAAATGAATAAAAATAAAAATAAATAAACAGTTAAAAATAGATAAATAAACATAAGAATAAATAAATAAAAAAATTTTTAATGAATAAATAAAAGCAAACAAATAAGTAAATATAAATTAATAAATAATAAATAAATAAAATAATTAAATAAATATATGAATAAAATTCAAGAAATAAAAAATATACAATTAAAAATAAATAAATAAATAAATAAAATGAATAAAATAAAATAACTAAATAAAAATAAAATGAAAAAAATTAAAAAATAAATAAAAATGAACAAGCATGAATAAAAAACTAAATAAATAAAACTAAAACAAATAAATAAAGAAATAAATAAAAATAAAATTTAAATAAATAAAAAAAATTTGAAAAATAAATAAATAAAAATAATTAAATAAAATAAAATTAATAAATAAGTAAAAAATAAATAAATAATTAAAACAAAAATAAAAAATAAATAAATAAAAATAAATACTAAAAATAAATAAATAGAAATAATTAGTGAATAAAAAAATAAATAAAAAGAAATAAGTAAATAAATATAAATAAATAAAAATAAATTAATAAATAATTAAAAATAAATAAATAAGAAATATATAAATAAAAATGAAATAAAAAAAATAAATAAAAAATAAATAAATGAAAATATATAAATAAATAAATAAATAAACATAAATAAAACTAAACAAATAAATAAAATTAAATAAGAATAAAAATAAATAAATAAATAAACAACTAAAAAATGCATAAATAAAATAAAAAATAAATAAATGAAAATATATAAAAATAAATAAATAAATGAGTAAAAAAAATAAAATTAAATAAACAAATAAATAAATATAAATAAATAAATAAAAATAAATAAAAAAAATAAAAATAAACAAAAATAAATAAATAAATAAAAAAATTAAAATAAACTGATAAATAAAAAAATTAATAAATTAAAATAAAATTAAAACCAATAAATTAATTAATAAATAAATTAATAAACAAAAATGAATAAAAAAATAAATAAAAAAATCAATTAATAAATACAAATTCAAATTAATAAATAAAAGTAAATAAATAAAAATAAATAAAGATAAATAAAAATAAATACAGATAAATAAAAATAAATTAATAAAAATAAATAAATAAACAAATAAAAAATAACTAAACAAATAAATAAATAAATAAATAAAAATGAATAAAAGTAAATAAATAAATAAAAAAAATTAAAAATTAAAATAAATAAATAAATAAAAAAACTAAAAATTAAAATAAGTAAATAAAAATGAAGATAAATAAATAAATAAAAATAAATATAAAAAATAAATAAATGAAAAAATAAATAAATAAATAAATAAAAATAAACAAACAAATTAAAATAAATAAATCAAAATAAATAAAATTAAAAAAATAAATGAAAATAGATAAATAAATAAAAAACAAATAGATAAATAAAAATAAATAAATAAAAATAAATAAAAAATAAAAAAGAAATAAAAATAAATACATGAAAAAATTTATGAAAATATATATAAATAATATTAAACAAATATTAAATTAAAAAACAAAAATAAATAAAAAATAAATAAAAATAAATATATGAAAATATTATTGAAAATAAATAAATAAAT
>JANJGK010000041.1:30154645-30157974 GCA_039081455.1 Macrobrachium rosenbergii
CATGTTGTCATGTAACAAAGTGTCATATTGTCAGACTATCAAGGCCGTTGTCACACCATGAAATTTCGTGTCAGACCACAGGTGTCATGTTGTCACAATACTGAGGGTGATTTTGTCACACTAAGAAGTTTCATGTTGTCAGACCACAAAGTGTCATGTTGTCACATCATGAAGTTTTAAGTTGTCAAACTACAGTGTCATATTGTCAGACTATCAAGGCCCACGTTGTCACACCAAGAAGTTTTTCTGCTGTCTGGTAGCAAAGTGTCATGTTATCAGACTATCAAGGACCATGTTGTCACACTAAGAGTTTCATATTGTCAGACCACAAAGAGTCATGCTTTCACACTATCAAGGCACATGTTGTCACACTAAGACGTTTCTTGCTGTCAGACCACAAAGTGTCATGTTGTCACACTATCAAGACGCATGTTGTCACACCAAGAAGTTTCCTGTTGTCAGACCACAAAGTGTCATGTTGTCAGACTATCAAGGCCCATGTCAGATTACCAAGGCCCATGTTGTCACACTAAGAAGTTTCATGTTGTCAGTCCACAAAGTGTTATCTTGTCACACTATTAAGACCCTTGTTGTCACACCAAGAAGTTTCATGCTGTCAGACCACAAATTGTCATGTTGTCGGAGTAAGCAGGCCGATGTTGTCACACCTAGAAGTTTCATGCTGTAGCACTATGAAGGTCAATGTTGTCACACCAAAAAATATCATGCTGTCACCCCATGAAGTGTCATGTTGTCACAGGATATAAACCCATGTTGTCACACCAAAAAGTGCAATGTTGTCAGTCCACGAGATTTCACGTTGTCACAGTGAAAACTCATGTAGTCACACCAAAAAGTATCATGTACGCTCGTGAAGTTTTATGTTGTTACTTTATGAAGTCTCATGTTGTCAGTCCATGAATTCTCATATTTTCAGACTATGAATACCGATGCTGTCACACCAGTAAGTTCCATTGCAAATTATTGATGGTTTACGAATAAACGACAATAAAAAAATATTAGTTCGTATGTTTGCTTACAAAATCAATCTCTCTCTCTCTCTGTCCTACCTCTCTCTCTCTCCTCTCTCCTCTCTCTCTCTCTCTCTCTCTCTCTCTCTTCTCTCTCTCTCTCTCTCTCTCTCTCTCTCATTCCATTGCATTACGAAAATTCCATCTTCCTAAATCAAGGTGTCACATTCCCCAATACAGAAAAATTACATAATATCAAAAAACACATTTTCCAGCGTTAATTTCATTCAATCTTTTCTGTCATTCGCAATCAGAGAGAGAGAGAGAGAGAGAGAGAGAGAGAGAGAGAGAGAGAGAGAGAGAGAAGAGGAGAGAGAGAGAGATCATTCGTAAAAGCCGAATTAAAAGTAACATCGACTAGGCCTAATCTAGGTCAACCAGACAACCTATTTGAACTAACTTTCCAAGACAATTAAAATGCGAAGGGATGACAATTAATGTCCTTATTTTGATAAAGGATTTATCCTACGCCACAGACGACCAGACCCTGAGGGAGGGAATCCTCCTCATCCTCCTCCTCCTTCCCGTCTGAGGAATGTTCTTCCCCTTGAGAGGAGACTTCGGGGGGAATTAGTGGACATAATGAAGGGTTCATTTACTTTGAGAGAGAGAGAGAGAGAGAGGAGAGAGAGAGAGAGAGAGAGAGAGATGAGAGAGAGAGAGAGAGAGAGAGAGAGAGAGAGAGAGAGTAATTTAATACCAGTCATTTCCATATTTCCAGAAAGAAATGCAGAGCAAAATTCAGTCAATTGTCTTGTTTTGTTCTTGTGTAAAATAATTAGTAATCAACTGGATTATATCAACGATTATATGATTATGTAATAATTGTGTATTTATGTATAAGGTTCATGAATTATTTTCTTTTAAGATGACACCCTGTAACTGGAGTCTGTCTTTGTCGTAGTCGACCATAACATTGCACCGCCAGTTATTCGTACAAATGAATCAGTCGGTCTTCCTAAGAAGCTATGCTTGAAAACCATTGACTGATAGAACTGGGATTGAAGGTATAAGTTTTAGTGACGTAAATATACCAAAACTTCCTTATAATTAAACATTCGTACATAGGTTTCATTCAACAACTTCTGAAACTTATTGCTGTATTTGTATGAATATGTATGCATACATGAATACCTTGATGACTGAGATGTTGATAAGTTTCAGCTCATACAACCTATTTTTGCTAAATGTTTTGTGCTGTTTATTTATATAAAGGTGTATACTGATCAAAACTCTTGTGCTTACTCAATCTATTATCACACTGTGTATGGAATTGTATGCATACAGCCGTCATATTTATATTATTGTAATAATACCTAAAATTGGCATAGTATTACCTTCTGGAATCATCTCAAAAGGACTTATTAAACGTCAAAGGAAATATTTATGTTAAATCGATCGTGTCTAAAATATTACGGAATTTGGAAATAAAATGAGTAAAAATGCTTCATAATGTTTTATACACTTATACTGCTGTTGGGTGATTATTCAACCACTTTTATATTATTGTTATGTAATATTTTAATTAAATTAAAGGCACATTGCATAAGTGCCTTTATATCTAGCCAAATTTTTGCCACCCCTCAGAATGAGCTTTCTCTTCAGGGCACCCACTCCTCTCCCCTCCTAGTTTCAGTACCTCGTGAGCTCGTGTCAGGGTCTGAGTGAAGTATTACCTAAACGAATCACCTTTCATGTTGTTTCCTTCAACTGCACACATTTCGGGAGTCTCTCTCTCTCTCTCTCTCTCTCTCTCTCTCTCTCTCTCTCTCTCTCTCTCTCTCTCTCTCTCTCTCTCTCGATGAGACCTTACCTAGAAGAAGTATAAACTGTGCTGTTGTTGCCTCAATCATCATTCTTGCCAGAAACTGAGCAAAAAGTTAAAGAAATTGGGAAAATCACTGGTGTTTATGGGCGACCAGAGTACCGCTTCATTGCCCGGGGTAAGGAATGGGGCAAGCTTTATTTGTCCCTTGTACCAGGGACCAGGAAGACCCCAGAAGACAACGTATACAACCCGGAAGCTTATTGCAAGACAGGTGACTGCAAATATGCAAACCCCCCAAGGCCTCCTGAACCAGAAGTGGAGAGATAGAACGCAAGCGCTGAGGGAACGTGCATGATTGCTTGGGTTTCAAGTTTTCATGGCTGTCGCAAGCCTCTGATTTCCTACGATCAAGGAAGAAAGCGTAGGACTGAAGGGGAGTCCTTTGGAAAAATGTGCAATGTCCTACGGTCCAAGAAGGAAGCATAGGACTGAAGGAGAATCCTTAGGGGAGAAGGGGGGGGAAACCTGCA
>JANJGK010000041.1:30158074-30198423 GCA_039081455.1 Macrobrachium rosenbergii
AATCTGTAACGTGAATAAACAGAGAGAGAGAGAGAGAGAGAGAGGAGAGAGAGAGAGAGAGAGAGAGAGAGAGAGAGAGAGAGAGAGAGAGAGAGAGAGCTTGAAAATGCGCAGTATCTATTTGTTCAAGTAATTAAGTAAAAAAAACCACGAAATCCAAAGTGAAGTGTAAAAACCGTATTTTTTTTTTTTAATTACATGAAATTGACGGTGACATTGACGGGAGGGGAGGCGGTGGGGGCTTCTATTTGAGTCTGTCTGCCAGTGAACAGAAAAAGTATAAATATTATTCACATGAGCATTGTCGCTGTCTAGAATGCAACGCCATTTTTCATTCACTTTCGGGGAAAAGGGACAGAATGGAACGACAACAGTGACGAACAGCCTGTCTGCTGAAGGACTATTTTTCCTCTCGATGAAATATTGCATCTGGCCTTCTTTGACTTCCGGAGATCAGTGAGTGACCGAGTGTGACACCTCCCTCCCCTTCTGTTGGGGGATGGGGGGGGGGAGGGTTTTCCACTTCTTCTTGGGAAACAAAGTGTTGGGTAATTAATGAAGACCCAGACCTGTTTTAGCCGGCAGTCTTTTGTTGTTTCGAATATTTCGCCGGTTCTTTTCGCTGACTCTGGCCACCGAGGGAGCTGCTTCATCGCAGAGTCAAGGTCCTCGAAATGTACTCGTGTTGTATTGAAAGGACCCCCTTGCCTACAGTGACAGTAACGACACCAGTTTATGCCCCGTGAAATAAGTCCCCATATATATATATATATATATATATATATATATATATATATATATATATATATATATATATATATATATATATATATATATATATATATATATATATATATATATATGTTTTTCCTTAATCCCTAAATGAGGCTTCGTCAGACTTGGTTTCGATCGACCTCCTCGACGAACAGAACTATATTTTATAAGAATATTAAAGCTCTCGCAGATGTTTACAAGGATCTCTCTCTCTCTCTCACTCTCTCTCTCTCTCTCTCTCTCTCTCTCTCTCTCTCTCTCTCTCTCTCTCTCTCTCTCTTAGGGACTTTTAGTCTGTTGAGGGATAACCAGAGGCTGCTATGATAATTTCAGCGTCGTTTTTAACAGCGTTGCTGCAGTCATCCCCTTAGAGATAAGAAGTGAGCATTCAGTATTGAGGGAGTGTTCATAGTTAACCACCAGTCCTATTATTAGTGAGGCTCGAGAGCTTCCTGTGATTTCGATAAGAGCCTTGCTTATTTATCACCTTGTTTGTTGCTGCATGTGTTGGTGTTTGTTAGTGTTGCCGTGTGTAAGCGCGCCCTGCCTGCTGCTGCTGCCTGTCTCTATCTCTGTCCGTCCGTCCGTTCCTGTCCCGTCAGCCTATTCCCCCCACTAATACAACAGGAGGAGGAGATTCGATGGTTCCTCATGGGCGGCTGTGATGAAGTGTTTTCGCGAGGCGATGTGGGCGTCTCATTCACACGTCAGCTTTGTGGGCACGTTGTTTTTTTTCGGGCTTATGGTGTCTTGAGGAATGCAGTCATCTTGTGCTGTTGCAGTTTTCCTTGCTGAGGAACAGAACAGAACAGAACAGAACAGAACAGAACAGAACAGAACAGGGCAGATTCGAACATTGTCTGTCGGGTTTAGCTCCAAGTTTATATTTTCTGTGGTCTTTAGATCATTGTCGCTCGCTACCGAGTGAGGACGAAGGCACCCATATTTATATGTATGTGTATGTGTGTGTGTGTATTATACTTTTCATATCCTTTAATCTTGGGAAATCTATCATGTGATTTTACGTATAATTCTCAATCCAAGCACATTGTATTTTTTATTTACTGATTAGCATTTTAGCGGGTGTGTGTTTGCTGAGAAGGTTGTCATATTTTTTTTTTTGTTTCCTTATAATTAGGACTGCTTTATTTGCAGGGCGATGCAGAAGAGCCCCGTCTGAAGACCTGCCTCCCCTCAGGCTTACATCAAGACCCCTGGGAAGGGAAGGGCTGCTCTTTCAGGAAGGTTGTCAAAATAAGGTAAGTGCCACCCTTAATGACCCAGTCTTGTGTATAGGGTATTATGTTTACTCTTATTTGTGTATTTGGTGTCTGTCTTTCACATTATTATTTAATCTAAATTATTTTCTTTTTAGATTGCTGATGCCTACAGTGGAAGTTGCACATCTCTCCGGCATCCATCCCGTCGCTCAACAAGAAAGGTGCCTAAAGTGAGTCTTCCTGTGGCTGTTTTTTCACCTTTTTTCCTTCAATTGTATACCAGGAGGTCTGCTGCTCACTTGCTTTGAGACACACAAGCATGAAATGCTGTTGCTCTTTTGCACTGGGGCACACAGGTAAGAATCGGGTGGTTCAGCCTCAGTTTTTTGTAGGAATAACGATACAGTTGGCAGTGAAGGTGCCTGTCCCACGCTCCTCATAACTTCTGGTGCCACATCTTGGAGGAACACAAGACATCCGTGATGGTATCTAGTAATTTAGGGAGAAACTTGATGTCTTCATTACTTTTGCCAAGGAGTATTTTTTGTTTCTTTTTGCTTGTTTGTTCATCTGTTGGTTCACAAGATGACTAAAAATGAGTAGATTTTTGTGGTAATATTACCAGTTGGTTGGCCTCGTTGTTTGCATTCAAATGGTTGGATTCTGTGAGAGCTAGGAAAAGACCTTCTGAGGAGAAGAGACCTCCTGTGGGGGTCAGCTTGACCAGAGGGGTCTTTAAAGCAGCGCCTCCTCCTCCTCCTCCTCCTCCTCCTCCTCCTCGGCCACAGACACAGTCTTGGTTTTCTGCCTGGTGGTTTTCACGGCCTGTCCTGACCAGCAGCCTCTCCAGTTGTCGTCACTTTCCACTGAAGGCCAAATATTTTTGGCTGGTCTCGGGAGCCTCAGCCTGGGAATAACCTGGAGGTCTCTTTAGGCTGCCATAATAATGATGGTGATTGTCAAGATTAGAAATTATGGTGATTTTGGTTTTAACTCCTTATTGGTGGTGGTTGGGTTTTCGTTAATTAAGCTGCCATTAGGCAAACGGCAAGTTGATCTCGTATGTATCCAGGTGGAGGACATGAACAAGTTTTTAAAGGTACAGAGTGCAGTGACTTTCAGTTACCACCTTTATTCTATAGTGATGATGTCGCAGAGCATTGCTGTAATATTCTCTCTCTCTCTCTCTCTCTCTCTCTCTTTCTCTCTCTCTCTCTCTCTCTTGGTAGTTTCAGTTTAATGGTGTTGATTTTAGTTTGCAGTTTTAAACAAAAGTGATGCGCTAGAATTTCCTGATACTTGCAGGAGCGTCTGTAATTGCTTTTCAGAATTCAGTGCGCCCTTTTCACAGGTGACTGAATGGAATTATTTCAGGTGAAATGCTTCTGAACTGACTCTCCGGTAATCCACGCTGTTTGCACAACTGTCGACGATAATCTTTAAGGCTGATTATCGTCGACAGTCAGTTCAGAAGCATTTTCGTGAAATTTAGGACCTTCATTTCGTGCGAGCTTGGTATTTTGAACCAGCTTACTTCGACATTTTGGTTGATGACGAATGAATATCACCATATTCTCTCTCTCTCTCTCTCTCTCTCTCTCTCTCTCTCTCTCTCTCTCTCTCTCTCTCTCTCTCTCTCTCTCTCCCGATGGAATTGGGACGGTGTAACAACATAGTTGGGGATTTTTTGTTTTTTTGTGTGAACCAAAACTGCTTGTAGAGCCAAGTGTGCGTTTCACACGGGGGGGGGGGGTGTTAGTGCCATCAGTGCACACCCTACGGTGCACTGTAGGCATTACTTAGGTACTATGCAGCATCCCCTCGGCCCCTAGCTGCAACCCCTTTCATTCCTTTTACTGTCCCTCCGTTCATATTCTCTTTCTTCCATCTTACTTTACACCCTCTCCTGACAATTGTTTCACAGTGCAATTGCAAAAGTCTTCCTTCTCCTGTTACACCTTCCAAACCTTTTACTGTCAATTTCACTTTCAGCGCTGAATGACCTCATAGGCCCCAGCGCTTGGCCTTTGGCCTAAATTCTGTATTCCATTCTATTCCATATCCCACAAGTTACGTCGTCACAAAAGTACCTGTAAGGCAATACAAGATTCCCTTTCGGTGTCTGAGATGAAATCACCAGATGAGTCACTTGACATCGGAGCTCATTCGCTGTTGTTCTCTCACAAGATGTGAGAAGCTGAAGTGCTGCTTCCACATAGGCCTAATTAGTTGGTGTTTTAGGAAGCGTGGCTCCCTATCAAGATGTCACCAAAAACTAATGATGCCGTGGGGTAGGCTCAGGATGCGACGAAGGAAATATAATCCTTCTAACAGCAGCCAGATCAACTGACGGTTCAAAATGAAAACTGACTTTTTATTGTAATTGTTAAGGTGTTCATGTCAGCAGTCGATAGAAGCAGATGACAAGTAATGTGCAATCGTATTCCCCTCTCATGGTTCCTTGTTTGAAATTCAAAGTTTTGTGGGTTCTGCATGTTAATACTGCTCTCTCTCTCTCTCTCTCTCTCTCTCTCTCTCTCTCTCTCTCTCTCTCTCTCTCTCTCTCTCTCTCTCTCTCTCTCTCTCATGTTGCACAGGCGCTTTCAGGAGGTTGACTAAGTTGTTCAAGGACCTGTCAATCACTTGGCTTCCTCAATTATTTTGAAGGGTTTCTCTTTTTTCCATCCTTTGTTCCACACTTTGTCTTAGTACACTTAATATTCTGAGGCGAAAATAATAATACCTTTTTCCTCGAAGTTCCTAACTTACTGAATAGGTATTAAGCTTCTTTTGTTACTCAGCATTAACAGGAATCATTTTGAATAGCGATGTGGGTGGAATTTCCCTTGTGGGTCGAAGTTCGGTTCGGCTCATTCTGGGAAGAAAAGAAATGTCATATATATGGGAGGTCATTTCTCCAGGTTCCAATCATTGCGATCATTTTGCAACCGACAAGAACCGGTTTTCTTTGCACACTTTAGTAAAACTCCCATTCAGTGGTGCTTGCAGCATTTATGAATCGGGAAAAAGTTGGCTTGCATAAAATAGACAGGTTTTAATTTTGTATTATAAATATCATTGGACATAAATGCCATGGGCAGCCGCCATCCACTGGGGGTTATTCTGGTACTGACCTTGCCAGGTGTTGCTCTCTCTCTCTCTCTCTCTCTCTCTCTCTCTCTCAAAAGAGCAAGCAAAGGTAGATTAATAGTGCCAAAAACTATACCAGGAAAACTAAGGAAAGCACACAGGACATTAATCCACCACGCACCAGCATTGATAATGCAGCGTCTATTCAGTGCGCTACCAGCTCATCTGAGGAACATAACAGGAGTGAGAGTAGATGTGTTTAAGAATAAGCTCGACAAATATCTAAGATGCATCCCAGACCATCCAAGACTGGAAGATGCAAAATATACCGGAAGATCCGTTAGCAATTCTCTGGTAGACATCAAAGGTGCCTCACACTGAGGGACCTGGGGCAACCCGAACGAACTGTAAGGTCTGTAAGGTAAGGTCTCTCTCATGGGATACACACACGCACGCGCGCGCACACACACATTATCAACAATGTGTGTGTATCACAGATGATGTTATTGAGTTACCGAGATACCTGGTGTTTCCTTATGCACAGCACACATTTCTTCACTGGTCACTTTTCCTCAGGTTAATTTTTCACTGCCCGAAGAAAGCGGTGGTCGGGATCACCAGTTACTGAAGCAGCAGTGACTGCCTTTTCACGCAATTAAAACCCAATAAAGAAAGATTGTTGGTGCAGGATTCCTTCGGATTAAAAGCTTTGATATTTACTGCTGCTTCTTGATCCCGCATCCATTTTCTGGGGATGTCAGGACCAAGGACAAGAATGACCTCCGGGAGCATTCAAGGCAAAACAGTAATACAATCGAGTGACTTTCATTTAAAGGAACAATGCTCTTTGATTTATTCAGGATGAAATGCATCTGTACATGTTACTGGAATCAATCTCTCTCTCTCTCTCTCTCTCTCTCTCTCTCTCTCTCTCTCTCTCTCTCTCTCTCTCTCTCTCTCTCTACAGAATTGTGGACTTTGCTCACTGCGGTGTCAGCTTATTTATTGTTAATTAAGAGAACTGACATGATTTTGTTGCGGTTGTACTTCTGTACCATTCCCGTATTGGACAATATAGACCAAACAGTAGACAACTGCTGTGATGGATTGTTCTAGGAGCAAAGAATCATTTCTATGGTCTTTCACATGCACTTGTCGCTATGGCCTCTTCATCCGTTATAGTCTTGGTGAATCATAGGCCTATGTTTCACATGGTGACAGGCTAATTATTTCCCTAAAGTCGTCTCATGTTTGTTCCATATGGAGGCAGGCGTTCTCAGAATAATCATAATAATAATAATAATACTATATGGTGCAGAGGAGAGTAGTTATGGAAAGCGCTTTACATTTTTCGATGTTTTTTTTTCGATGTTTTTCGTCCTGATCTGGTGAATAGTAGAGCTCTACCATTTAAAAAAAAGGCGTCATGTAAAGTTAACATGTGCTCAGCTCTCCCTGGAGAGCTTAGTTGGTAAAATAAGCTGTATTTCCCTTTCCTTCCTATTTGCTCGTTTATAATTGACTTGCTCCATTGGAGGCAGTCGGGCCTCATTGTAAATGTAACCCACGGTGGTTAGACCCTGAGTGGGGGAAGAGCTGTGAGGCCTTGCATGACTGAGAACGAATTGGAAGGAACTTTGACATTTGTGACAAGCAGAGCCGGGGGATGATCTTAGTATTGAAATCTGACCTGGCCTTGAGACTGAGAGGCTCGCTGCTTCTTGTCATTTGCAAGACAAAACAGGAAATAGAAGGTCGCCAGACAAAGA
Source organism: Macrobrachium rosenbergii (assembly GCA_039081455.1). Lineage (NCBI taxonomy): Eukaryota > Metazoa > Arthropoda > Malacostraca > Decapoda > Palaemonidae > Macrobrachium > Macrobrachium rosenbergii. The sequence goes on from JANJGK010000041.1 coordinate 30,164,928, forward strand.
GAATAAGTCAAAGTTAAGCACAATTAATTTACAAAGGGACTCGCAATTCATTAATGATGATTTGACAGGGGAAAACATAATTAATTATAGCTAAAACGACACGGGAAAATTAGATCCGGCTCTAAATGGAGTTCAGGGAATGGTATCCCAACATCAGCAGAATTATCTGTGGCTGCGCAACGGAGCTTGAATGTAGTGACTTGGCGAACTGGTAACAGGAATGCGAAGGCAGAGCGATTGCACACGTGAAATACCATCTCCTGAAAATGCCGAGAGAGCTTCGTTGATTATTAACATCAACATGCAGGCCTGTTAAGTAAATGAACAAAGCCTAAGGCTGGCGGAGGCACTTAAATTCGCTTATTAAATTCACTTGAATTCATTTATTGAATTCAGCAAAGGTACCTCATGAAGCAAAGGGACATTTAATCACTGATTGCCAATTGTAAAAGAAATCAAAAGGAAGGAAAACTTGAAATCGAAAGACGAGAGAATGATAGAAATTTGACAGGGCAAAAATCACCCGTCCCTATCCAGACATACCTCTTGATTTAAGATCTACTCTCATAAGTAAAGAGGAGGGAATTCCGGCCATGTTATCTTCGTAGGAAAAGGGGGGGGGGCCCTGCTCCACAAAGGGGGAAAGCTACCCAGCTGCGAGGGAGATGTTCCCTGCTTATCTCACTCTCGCCAAAGTCTCTCTCCCGGCTTTCCTCTATCAGGGCATTGTTTGACCCCTGTCTCGGGTCACGTGACTGAGCTGGTGGTCAGTTCGATCTCGTCCTCACTGGTGTGATCTGGAAGGAGGAGGATTTTGGCTGGAAAATACCCTCTGAGGACTCCTTCAGTTACGCTGGTGGCCTATTTTATTTAAAAGATGGTTTATTTCAGAATGGCAGAAGGCCTGAATTCATAACACATTTCTAACTGTGGATGAAGCACTTTGGGGAACTCGCTTCTTTGTTAGGGATTGTGTGAAGTTATGAACAAGATAATAAACAGCTTCATTCCTACAGCGCTTGGTGAAGTCTTCTTGGTGGCCTCCAGTGATCAGTTTCTGTAGTAGTTTGTTTCCCTGCGGGCTGATGTTCTTGGGTTTGCATTCTAGGCCTACTTCTGCCAGAATTTTAGATATACTGGTCGCAGAACTTTGCTTCTTTTATTTTTACAACTGGCATGATCAAATACGTGAGAGTGGGCAGTAACCCCAGTATTTTAACTCTCTCTCTCTCTCTCTCTCTCTCTCTCTCTCTCTCTCTCTCTCTCTCTCTCTCTCTCTCTCTCTCTGTGTAGAAGAATTGAATAATATTCAATAAAATTTATTTTGTACATTTTCCGAACTTTGCATTTTCTTCGTGGACTGTTTTTCTTTTTATTAAAACGGGTTGTCTCTTCTTTGGCTCGCGGAACTATTGGCATCATCACAAAAGTGGTTTGGCTCCAGTGGGAAGTGGATTCGAAACCGCCCATTACCATCCCCCCATTACCATCCCCCCCAACCTCCTATTTAGGAATCGAGTCTGAGCTCTACTTGTGTACCGTGAAGGGGCGGAGAGAGAGAGCACGCGGGCGCTCTCTTTCACGTTTTCTGAAACAACTTGATATTGGGGTTGATCAGCATTTTCCATCGAAAAGCAGACGTGTTTTTCCAAACTGGGTCAAAGTTTGGAAAGTTTACTTCTAGGAAATCAAGGTGGATTAATTTTTTTTTTTAATATAGGTAAACATCTCGAAAGATTTTGTTCATAAAATTTGAGTTATAGACCATAGTTCAGTTTTGTAGGTCTACTCAAGTTTCAAGAGTTGAACTGTTTGTAAATGTAGGCAGACGGAACTTTTTGTTTGTTGGAAATTGGATCTTTGTTTATAGGAAAGGTTTGGGAATAGACTTTTTATATGCAGTTACAAATGCAAGGCAATCTTTGAAAATTGCGATATTTTCCTTTATGTAAAGCCAAAGATCCTTCTTGAACCCTAGATGATAGTTAAACCTCTCTCTCTCTCTCTCTCTCTCACTCTCTCTCTCTCTCTCTTTTTCTATTTTCTGTGAGCCCACAATGCAACGTGTGTGTGTGTGTGTATTAGAGTAGGTTTTGTGAGCCACTTCGTTGCTGCACAGTGTCTCTCTCTAAAGACTTTCATAGTTTTTCCCAGTAGGATGACAAGCCGTCAGTGCTCCTCACGCGGTGCACTGTAGTCATTACTAAAGGTTGTCTGCAGTCGTTTCAGCCCCTATAAGCTGCACCTACACTTTTTAACCTTTTACTTGACCTCCATTCACCCCTATCGTTTAGCTGAAGAGGAAAATTTCCATAAGTCAGCCTTAGTGTAAATGTGCCACTCGCTGTCAAACTTCTCAGTTCCAGAGGTCCTCCTTTTATTCCCCCTCACACCTTTGGAGGACTGTGGAACAGTCTCCCTCCCTACTGAAGATGTCCTCCAATTGGAACTTCTACATTTCAAGCGGAGGATGCGATGCATAACCACCCTAATACAATTCTCCTATTTTAATAATTTACTTCCATTTTTATCTAATTCATTAATTTTTTTTTTCTTTCCTAATAAGTGATCACTCCTTTCTGTACTTCCAGTTACCTTCTGTTACTACTTTCATATGACACCTTAATATTCTTTGGAAACTTCTTGAATAAGGTTCTTCATCTTCTGAATAACAATAATAATAATAGTAATAATGATTATAATAATAATAACACTTACTGAAGCACCAAAGCTGTTTTCCCGTCCAGTTTAAACCTGATAAAGGAAATCTTTTTAGTGCTGCTTACATTGCTGCTTCGTAACTTTACACCCGTCTCTCTCTCTCTCTCTCTCTCTCTCTCTCTCTCTCTCCTCTCTCTCTCTCTCTCTCTCTCTCTCTCTCTCTGCGTGTGTGTGTGTGTGTGTGTGGTCATTGCAGCCACCCCAATAGAAAGCGCTGTTCGACCTCTAGCTGCCGCTGAGGGCCTCGACGAGGTGACCTCCATTCCTTTCCTTCCTCTCTGATAAAGTAACAAAGAAATGGAAGATTGAGCTCGTACCGAGCGTCAACTGTTGTCTCCCAAGGCTTCCGGAGTCGCAAATTTATGGCTGTTTACCTTGTGACTTTCATTAATGCTTCCTTCCTTTGTCATATATTTATCGCATCATATCCATATGAAATTCGATTTTGTAGTATGGGCCACTCTCGTGTATTTTTGCAGTCAGTGTCCCCCGAGACAGAGTCTGAAGTCGAATACATAAGTCGTCCTCTCCTGCACTGTCTGGTGGGCTTTCTGAAGAAACGGGATTCCTCCTCCTGTCTGGTCGAGGTCATCGTCGTCTTCTTCGACTACGACGACCCTTTCCGGGAGTTTTGATGTGATTTCCTCGCCTGGTTTGATTTTTGGAGGCATCCATAGATGTCAGTCCTCGTGTGGTTTCCTGTGTGTGTGGCTGTGTATCTGTTCTGCTTCATCAGTTTCTGAAGGGCTTTTAGATCAGGCGAACTTATCAAACGTGTGTATGTATAGATGTAAGTAGGATGTAGACTTTTCACAATACGGACATCTTCGGAACCACTGGGTTCACTTCAAAATTAGTACAAAGCACTCTCGGGTAAATGTGATTTAAGCTTATATTTTTGGGGCCACGCCCCCTTTCTTGGAGGGGGGGGGTGGTTAAGTGGAAATTGGTTGGATCATTTTACAAGACCCATCTCAAGAAGTACTGGACCAAAAATGATCAAATTTGAGAGACAGCTTCCATACTTAGGGCAGACTCAAGTTTGTTCAAACATAGTCCCGGGGGAGAGAGTTTGTCATAAGAATAAGTCGTTTTGGTCAAACACTTGTTCAGTGCTACAGTTCGTCTCAGGGAAGCTACGTGGCCCTGGCGCCTTTCTCCTTTTGTTCAGTTATAAGATTTTTGGAGAGAACCTTTAGAGAAAAGATGGTCCTCTTGGTTTGAGGTTTTTGGTCGTTCATTGGGAATTCTGAAAGGTATGAATTGTAAGTTGCAATAATGATGGATTCTATTCTTGATCATTTTGAATTTATATTGAAATGTTCTGCAACTAAGTATTTGTAACTTGTTTTAATGGAGATTGGTTTGAGCTGCTTTTGTCAATAACTTGAGAGAATCATAACCAAGAAACCTCCTCCCAGCCACACATTCGGGCTCTTCAGCGCTACTTTGTAAATACCCAGATCCATCAAATCAGTTTTGCAATTTCCCCAAGCTTGTTAAAGAATGGACGGTCTTCACACAGGTATTTTCCACTGGGCCATGTCTATTCCGTCACTGGAATCACAATTTTAAGGAATTTTGTGGGGTTTCCTTGGCGTGAATACCAATCCCGCCATGTACAGGGCAGTATACATAGTGAGTGTTTTCATTTTGATTGTACTTTTCGTACGTTAATTCGGTCAAATGGTCTTTTCACTCATGGAGGCTGTGTATCATACAGCCTTAGTTTATGCAATAGTCACACTATTTTTTCAGTCATACTTGCATCATCTTGCTTTCAGTATCATTCCTGAAAGATTTATTATTCTGTGGGCTTCGTGAAAGATCCAACAGAACGTTTCTGTGTCTATGGTTTTGCAGAGAGAGATTCTCACCACCTTTTGTGACTTTATGCAGTATGTATAGCAGAATTTGCCCCCCTTCAGTTTGTTTATAAACTCGTGGCTATTCTCTCTCTCTCTCTCTCTCTCTCTCTCTCTCTCTCTCTCTCTCTCGTATACATCAAGAAATTAACTATGAATCTAGTTTTAATAAACCGACGCGAGTTTTATTATCTTATCTAACCTATCAATAGCTGCTTACGGCTATATCGCCAAAGGAAGGTTCTCGTCTGTCTCAGGTTGAACAGATTGGCAATTTGGTAAGAATAGGAATAATGTTTATAAACTGAAAATGTCATCAACTCACACAGTGAGTACTGGCGAAGGTCCACAGTTGCAGCGTTTCCCCTCAGCAGCAGTTTTTGTGGGACGTTTCTAACTCGGAACTCTCCCCGCCCCCAATCTCTTCTTCAACTGCCATTAAAAATAAATGAGCAGGGTCTTTGGTACCTCAAATCGAAGGTCTGAATCTCGTGCCCATTTGCTTCTTGAGTTCCTGGTCTTGTCAAGGACATCTGGCTGCGCGTCATTTGGATATCGTGCGGAAAGGATATTTTCTAGTCCTGGCGATCTCTAATCCTGCGACTTTCGCTTCTACCTTCGGCTTTTCACAGATTCTGGTCAGGCAATGCTGGATACTGTGATTGCTAAGTCTTGACGTTGAGCATGTTTAGGAATGCATCTCTCTCTCTCTCTCTCTCTCTCTCCCCGTCTTTCCTCTCGAGGCGAATTGTCATAATCGTTACCTCTCACACCCAGACCTCTAAAGGCTGTTGCACGTTTCTAAGCACTCATTTTGGGCTGTTGATGCTTTCCAAGATAACGCCTTGTTTTATTATCTGCCATTCATTGTGGGTCGCCAAACCTAAGCATTCGCCGATTGTTAGGGATTTCTTGTTACCGTCAGCTAGACGTTAACTACTTGAGCATTAGGTCTAGGTGATTGATCTAGTTTCTTAAGTTTCTGCGGGTCCTCGAGTCCCTCTCATCCGAGGACTGTTGGCCTTCTCGTAGTCTGTTTGAGCAGTCGCTCGTTTTCCGTAAGCGCATTTGCCCAACCAGAGTAGGGCCTATGTGCTCTTTTGATTAACTTGGTGAAATAAACACCGAATATTTTCTACACTTCATTGACGGGACGTGGGCTCTGTGTTATCAAGCTGTGTTTATTGTTTAGTATTTTTTGTAAGGTTTGTGTTTGGGTGAGGTGAGAGAGCTTTCATTATATTTTCAATTTTGAAATAGGATTGTATCATTTTTAGGATGGTGCAGCCTTGGCTTGAGGAGCCATCGTCCAGTCAAGAAGATCCGTGGAAAGGAGAGGGACTGTGCCCTCAAGACAAGAAGTTTGCCAAAAGCAGCGTCACTGTAGTGTGCTTGCAGCCCCAGTAGTCCAGTCCCGTTGCTTGCGTGCAGTCTGTATTTGTCTTATTTGTTATAAATTCCTTTATAATGCTGTTCAGATTTCCATTGCTCTTTTCAAAGATGACTCAATAGAATTGTTTTTGGTTAAATTTTAAACTTGATTCTTCTTCTTTTGGATGATTACCGAGAGTTGGTGTCAAGAGCTGGAGTTTAAGTTCACAGTCATTTCTTTTGAAATTTATGGCGTTCCCGAACTGCGAGCTCTTGCGCTTCGGATAAAAAAGTGTGCCAGCATTTTGGGAAACGGTGATTGAATATGACCATACTTCCACGGGGGCCTAGAGAGAGAGAGAGAGAGAGAGAGAGAGAGAGAGAGAGAGAGAGAGGGTGCTTGTTGGTGGGTGGGTTGACGTGTTTAAAATTAGACGCATAATCCAGTTTTGTAGTTTAGGGATTTTCCGGATGACATCGTGTTAACCAAGATTGGAAGTCTAGGCCGATATTCACGCGGCTTTGCTCCCTTGTTGTTCATTGCGGGGCATCTGCTAAATCTATATTATGTACTCGAGTATGTAACCTTAATGTGTTGAAGTACTGTGTCAGAAATCTCTCTCTCTCTCTCTCTCTCTCTCTCTCTCTCCTCTCTCTCTCTCTCTCTCTCTCTCTCTCTCTCTCTCTCTCAGCTGAATTATGACACTGTAACGCAAGTGCGGTTTTTGAAGTGTTAGAGTTCAATATGTAATCCTCAGTACATCAGTGACGTAAGCTTATAGGCCCAAGTGAGCGTTTCACATCTTGCGGTGTAGCCTAACATGAATATCCGTTCACTTTTGTACTCGTACAAGCTATGGAAAGTTGCATTACTGCTTGCACATAGGCCTAAGTATGGTGCTTTAGAAAGCTTACCTTATCAGGCTATCACAAATGATAATTATGCAGTGGGGTAGGCACAGGAAATGTTGGAAAAAATATATAGCAAACATCGTCACACAGCAGCTAAATTAAACCGAGAACTGGAATTGAAATCTGCCTGATACTAATTAAATTTCTACTGAATAGATTGTCATCTACGGGGTATTTGCAGGCTTCGAGTTTCAATTGTAATGAAAAGAAAGGGGATTTCTATATATTCTTTATTGCATCCTTTTTTTCTCCATCTATTTTCTCTTGGACATAAAAAACTTACGAGAAATGTTTTGTGAAAAAGAAAAAAGCCAAACAAAGCGTTTTATTGTCAGCTTAATCATGCCAATGGACAGCTCCTGATGGCATTGTATCTTGAGGCAGGATTCGGGCTCTCACGGCTCCTTATTTAAACTACTGTACTTCAAAGCTTCTCTATCTCTCTCTCTCGCCAAGTTGCTCAAGAGCTTGCGAATGGTTGACTTAGGTTGGCCTAGGATCTATTACTTGGCTTCCTCGTCCATACTTGAAGGATTTCTCTCGCTCCATCCTTTGTCTTGATTAATTTATTATTCTAAGAGGAAAATAAAAGAAAATACCTGTTCGTCGAAGCTCCTCACTTAGTGGATAGGCATTAGTTATTTTTTTTTTTACTTTTAGTATTTAAAGTACTGACATGGTTCTAGTTCTCTGGGTAGATTACTGACCAACCTAGGGCCCACAGTTTTAGGAGATTAGTAGCTTATTCCGGTTAGGAGGGGCGATTCTCTCTCTCCCTCATAATAAGAATTTCTCTCGTGAGAACTGAATGCTTTTGGCTTGTTCAAGAGGTACCCAAGTTCGCAATATGCCATAATTGTGGGTTTATTCATTTTTTTAAGATGAAGCAAGGTCGTGTCTTATATTGAGAGGTAGATTTTCCTGAGTAGACGTTTCATAAAGTATAAGGAACGATTTTTGGCGGCTGATAGTTTCAAATGAAACTGGCATAAAAAAAAGCGAATCTTGAAAAATAAAGGCGAATAGTCTTGGAAATTTTATGGTTTAAACTTGACATAAACTGTTGGCGTGATTTTGTCATGTACTGGATATTTCCCCGATTCTTAGTCTACTTCTTTGCAGATTTTTCTTCCAACAAAGACCTGGCTGGAGTCTGAATAATTCTCTCTCTCTCTCTCTCTCTCTCTCTCTCTCTCTCTCTCTCTCTCTCTCTCTCTCGTACTGCTCCGTCCAGGGGGCGGGTGGGGTGGGGTGTGAGGTAGGGAAATGAAAACCAGTGAGAATAGAAGAAGTGTGGGGGGGCGTCATTTAACTCTCTCCTTCGCAAGAAGTACAGGGCCAGAAATACAAAACCTGAAAGACAGTTTCATAATGAGCGCAGATTCAAGTCCTTAGTCGCAGGGACAAAGTCTGACATGAAAACAAGTCGTTTCGGCCCAAAACATTTGTCAAGTGCAACGATCTGGCTTCTTGCCTCTTTCCTCTTATTTGCTTATTTATACGAATTGGATAGGACCGATAAATAAAAAAAAGAAAAATGAAAATCGATGTTGTTCTTGGTTGCTCATTAGGAATTTTTAATTGTAAGTTGGAATGATAATTGATTCCTATTTCCTGATAGACTGATTTCACATTGAAATGTTCTGCAGCTAATTATGTGTTACTTTTGTTTTAACGGAGAATGGTTTCAGCTGGGTTTGTCAGTAACTCGAGAGAATCTTAACCAAGAAACCTTTCTCCAGCTACACATTCGGGCTCTTCAGAGTGACTTGTAAATACCCAGATCATTCTGATCAGTTCTGTTGTTTTCCTAAGCTTGTTAGAGAATGCACATTCTCTCTCTGTACATATAGATAGGGTATTTGTCACTGGGCCATGTCTGTTCCGTCATTGGAAGCACAAATTTCACTTGATTAGGAAACTCTGCCGCAGCTTTCCTTGGCGTGAACACAAGTCAGTGGTGTATGCACAGGGCAGTATGCATGAGTAGTGCTTTCATTTGGATTGCGCTTCTCGTCTGTTGTATGTTCAAATGGTCTATTCACTCAGTGAGGCTGTGTATTATATAGCCTTATTTTCTGCAGAAATCACACAATTTTTCAGTTATACTTACATCATCCTGCTTTCAATATAATCCCTGTAAGGTTTAATATTCTGTGGGCATAGAGTCAGACGTTTCTGTGGCTGGGCGTTTGGAGAAAAATTCGTTGTTCCTTCTTTGGACTCTCTGCAGCATTGCTGTATTTGCCCCTCAGCATTTTTATGAACTAGTGGCTATGCTCTCTCTCTCTCTCTCTCTCTCTCCTCTCTCTCTCTCTCTCTCTCTCTCTCTCTCTCGTAACCTAAGAAGTTAATAATGTACCTGGTTTTAATAAACTGACGCGTGTTTTATGAGCTTATCGAACCTATCAACAGCTATGTTGTCTCACCAAAGAATAGTTCTTGTCTGTCTCAGGCTTAATAGATTTGCAATTTGATAAGAATTATTTTTATAAATTGAAAATGTCATCAACTAACACAATGAGTACTGGCGAGGTCCACAGCACTATTTTCCCCACAACAGCTGCTTTTGTGGGACCTTGCAAACTGGAAGCTTCCCCTGATCTCTTCAACTACCATAAAAAAATGACTGGGGTCTTTGTTACCTCAAGAACCGAAGGTCTTAATCGTGAAGCAGCCCATTTGCTCTCTTGGGTTCCTTGTCTTGTCAAGGACATCTGGGTGCTCGTCCACTGGGTTCCCCTTCTGCATTTACCTTCGGCTTTTTTACAAATTGTGGTCAGACAGTGTTGGGATTCTCTCCCTTTCAGTTGGATGTTGTGATTGCTGGATTTTGATGTAGAACAAGTTTATGAATGCTTCTCTCTCTCTCTCTCTCTCTCTCTCTCTCTCTCTCTCTCTCTCTCTCTCTCTCTCTCTCTCTCTTTGCTCAGTACTGGGTTAGGGTAAGCATCATATTGGTAGTGAGTCCACAGCATGGGATGATACTTTACTGTCCATTTATCAGTCTCTCTCTCTCTCTCTCTCTCTCTCTCTCTCTCTCTCTCTCTCTCTCTCTCTCTCTCTCTCTCTCTCTCTCACCGTTCTGGCTTCTCTTACTGCATTGTCATATCCGTTGTCTCTCACACCAGACCTCTAAAGGTAGTTGTATGTTTCTGAGCACTCATTTTTGGGAGTGTATCCCTTATTACCTTCCATTCATTGTGGGTCGCTAAACCTAAGCATTGGCTGATTCTTAGCTACTGATTTGATGTTGGCAGAAAGGAAGTTTCAAGAATCTTAATTGTCTTTGCCGTGGATTTCTTGTAAACGACAACTAGACGTTAACTTCTTCAGTATTAGGTCTTGGTGATCTGGTTTCATAAGTATCTACGGGTCTCAAGTCTCTCTCTCACCCGAGACTGTTGAGGTCTGTTGCAAGTTTCATCGACGCTTGGTCATGTACAGTGCAGACATGTTACATTCCTGCTTATTGAGTTCAGCGGCCACCCTCCGTCTTCTTCAGTCAGGCTATGTCAACTTTTTTCCTGCTGTCTATTAAAATTCCTCACCCCTCTCGACAGAATGAGTGGCATTAGCACATTGAATCTCCGGACGCTGTTCGTACATCGGGATCTGCTGAGTTTAAGTATTTTTCAAAGGTATTCTTGGTCACGTTTTTAACATAACTACTTCTCGAGTTTTCCTTGTCCATTTTCATGAACCCAGTTCCGTTTTCTAGTCCTCAAAATTCGCATTGTTAAGCCGATGCCTCTCATACCAGTCTCTAAGGTCTGTTGCAACTTTTATGTTGTCTGTTTTTCCAGTAATGACCAAACCTTAGAGATGGTTAGGGGAATCTCGTCATAACCTTCCGTGGACGATTTTTCACTGGTCAGAGGCCTTCCACTTGCGCAGTTGGAACAATCATCATAACATTGACGGTAACTGGGGCTCAGTCTCCCCCTTTCTTATTTTACCCTGATCTGGGCAAGATACGGGTACCTCCATTCCTCAACTTCCGGTTATGGCTCGATTTCGGCATTTCACTTGTAAAGGCTCTCTCTCTCTCTCTCTCTCTCTCCTCTCTCATCTCTCTCTCTCTCTCTCTCTCTCTCTCTCTCTCTCTCTCTCTCTCGGAGCGTAGTGAAGATCAGAGGCATGCTGGTTTATAAGTGTTATGTACAGATCGTGTAATGAAGTGAAGATTTGTGTACATCGTAATAACTTGTCCTGTTATTGATTAGCGTGAAACTGTCAACAGCCCTATATAAATATGATAAGTTGTGGAACAATTCTTTTGGATAAGTTTTTTTCAGTTTTTAACCATTTTCAGTGCTTGGTCATGTCCCGTTGTTTGATCGTCATGTATTTATGTTGGGCGTTCATTTGACATTGCATGGAGATTCTCCTTCATCCCCTCTGCAGGAATGAATCATTAGTCTGGCTGAAGCTGTTATCTCAATTTGTGATTGACTGAATTTTGGAATGTAAGATCGCTTTCCCCGGGGGTCTGAAAGTCCAATGACTAGACATCTTGTAGGGTTAACGTAGTCCCATACCAGCGAAGGTTGGGTCTAGTTTTTCTGTGTCTGTAAGCCGCTTTGTTTGTACGTCCGTTGTCCTGCTTGCTTTCACTCAAACTGTTTGCTAGCGTTGAGGCTGCAATGGAACATTTGAAAGGTACCCTTTTACATATAATTTTCCAGAATATATTATATCGTTCTATATATCAAGTTGAATTATACTAAATAACTCTGCGATCTCTCTCCTCCTCTGGTTTCAAGCTGGTCAAAAACCTGTAGTTTAACCCACAGCTTCTTTCACCAGACTATTATGCTCTCTTGCGATTCTGATTAACTCTTCCTGGCGTTGTTTTATACGGCGGAGGCGTTAGCAGCCTTTACTGGAACCCCCTCTTTTGTTTGCATAGACCGATGCTTGACAATTGACGGTCTTTGTTTAGCAAGGAAGATCTTTTTTCGAGACTTGGGTTGATATATTTATTGTGTACTAGGCTTTCTTTTACAATGCTTCTCACACTTCAAGGAGCTCTTACAGTAGCCTTTGGAATTTTAAGAGATTCTTTACAGGAGCATTTGACTTTGTAAGATGATGTTCTGCTTTGGTCCTGTTAAAACTCACCTGGAGTGACCTCTCTCAATTAACTCTCACCTGGGCTGACCTCTCTCAATTAACTCTCACCTGGAGTGACCTCTCTCAATTAACTCTCACCTGGAGTGACCTCTCTCAATTAACTCTCACCTGGGCTGACCTCTCTCAATTAACTCTCACCTGGAGTGACCTCTCTCAATTAACTCTCACCTGGAGTGACCTCTCTCAATTAACTCTCACCTGGGCTGACCTCTCTCAATTAACTCTCACCTGGAGTGACCTCTCTCAATTAACTCTCACCTGGAGTGACCTCTCTCAATTAACTCTCACCTGGAGTGACCTCTCTCAATTAACTCTCACCTGGAGTGACCTCTCTCAATTAACTCTCACCTGGGGTGACCTCTCTCAGTGGTGGTGCTACCACCTTCGTTGACTGGAGCTCTCGGTTGCTCGGTTTATGCTGTGGCCATTGTGGTACTAGTACTCGAATTATATGGACTATTTGCTTATTCTTCATGGGCCTTATAATGGAAGCGCTCTCTCTCTCTCATCAAACTACGACTAAAAATATATCTCTGCTGTAGCTGTACCCCATACTACTGCAGTCAATGAGAATCTGATATATAAAACCTTTGTCAAATGCTTGTCAGAAACATGAGATTATATTAGTATATAATGACATAATTTTATGACTAGGGAATGTCGTCAACATAAATGACTGAAGCAAAATATTGTCAACTAGATTTTGGAGTTGTTGCTGTCTAAAAATCGAAGTGATTTCAACCATTCTGAGATGATGTCTCCAGCTTCCTACAGTAAACTTTGTTCATTTTGAGCACCCGCTGATGCCTTAAGAACTGTAGCTTCATCTAATTGACCACATCAAGTGTGTCACTGGTAAACAGTTATCTTTCACCAATTAGGAAACCAGATATTCAAGGCTGAATCATTTTTTCAGGATTATTCTCCAATCTGAGGATTCTGAATCCTGATACTTCAGCTGGAATATGGATTGACAGTGTAGAAGTGACTGTATGGAACACACACAGCAAGTTTTGGGAATAGACCCGAGTGAATCTTTATCCAAAATCCTCAATTAGGACCGACCTTATCAGTATTCATCAGAACTGCCCAATCTTCTTAACCTAACTCAGCTTAACTCGAATCTTTCAAAGATGCAAGATGAGCCCTGGAGGGCTATCAAACTTCAACCTAGTTTAAGGCAGGGAAAACTTTGCTAAGTATTAGTATGCAATATCCCAAGATAAGGTCAGCTCAGCCCAGGATGAATGACCCAAATGTGACTTGAAGGTAAAGCACCTTATCCAGCTTAGGATAGATTTTGCTATGAGAAAGGACCCTAGGATGTTTTGTTAAGGATCCAGGGCATGGTGAATCCTTCCTGAACCAAGCTAGGACTGGATAGTAGATCCTTGAGAGTTGGCTAAATAAGAAAGGATTAGTCAAGATGGTAGGTGTTTTGGGAAAAAATAATCTGATCAATCTTGTTTGTCCCAATTTAAGTTATGTTATGGCAAGATAAACTGTGTAGGCTTCAAGCTAAATTGGTCCTTAACCTATTTTATAAATATCAAGTGAAATTGGGCTATAAACTGTGTGTGTGCAACAAGAAGTCACTGGCCTATAACTATAGACCTTATAGTCAAGGAAACTAATTGTTAAAGTCTTAGAATGTGTTAAAATTTGAGAGAAAGGTGACTATACAAATATGATGGACAGGTGATGGAAAGTGCCAAGCAATAAGACTGAAAGTAGGCTGTAACACTAGTAATAAGTGTATACAAATACTGGTTGTGCAAGAAACGATTTTCCTTTCAACTGTACAGAACTGTATGCTACAGAATACCTGTGACCAGCTAAGTAAGTATGAAGGGAATATTTTCATTTACATTCATCAAGAAGAAACCTTTCAAAAGAACTAAATGGTCGTTAGTGATGATTATACAAATGCATAATTTTATCCAAAGCTCCAAGTGAACTCATGAGAGTGTTAAGAATTCTTCCATAATTCAGGACTGACTTGGAATTGAAATATAGTTACCAGTTACTAATCAAAACATCTTTCAGGAGGTCAGCATGTGAAGGGATATTATTTATTGCTTTCAGGTAACACTTGTTCACAGCTGTATTGAAAGGTTCAAGAGGCCGATTTCGGGAGCTGTGGAACCTAGAATACTTTCAAGAATAATTAACTCTTAAATGTCGAATAATTTTGTTGGAAGACTTTCTTGAAAGCTGCATAATATTCTACACAAATACAGCTATACAGTTGATGACTGGTGAGTTTAGACTTGTTTGGCAGGATTTTAAACAGTTGAGAGTTCTAGAACTAACTAGATTTTTTGCAAGCAATGTACAAAGCAGCAAATAGAGTTCATTTAATAGTTAAAAGATCATGGATGCTCTGCATCAGCTAAACATCACGAATGGTCAAATAAGCTTTTCAAATATATTGAAATCATTCAAAATTTCAATCAGTTTTCATATACTAGTTCTTGGAGTAAGGGATTCATCTGTGTTCTGTTTCTTGTAGAATTGATGAATGATTCAGTAGATGGATAGCAGAGTCAAGATTATTCTAGTTTTCAGTACAGTAATGGGAAACCAATTAATCTGTACTTCACTATATTTTGTATAAAAGACCTGATATGCATTTTTTGATTTCAGAATAACACACAACACCACCAGCAAGATCGATGAGGCCCCACCATTGAGAAAGGAAGGACCCCAGAGGTTGCCAAGATGATTTCTTCATCCAACTCTGTTTCCTAATGCTGGGCCATTCTGCCTACCTACCAGGGACTATTGGTGCTGTTAGCAGCTTAAAAGGCATAGACATGGAAGTAAGCAGTTTTTTGCCATATTGTGGAGGAAAGGAGAGGTGCCTTCAGATGTGCATGCATACAGGCCTTTATGAAAGCACTGTGCGAGTGGTGTGTTCATGCAACTGGTGCACATTGTTTGTTTTGCCACAGAACAGTTATCTTTATTTACGCTGGTATTATAAAATCTTGCAGGCAATATCTTTAACTATCATTTTTTAATCCCGCTTTCTCTCTACAGGTTTCGAGTGCTGCATGCTGGGAAAAATTGCAGTATTTTCAAATGAACCAAGGTCTACACAGCACAACCAAGGAAAAATTGATGCACAGCAGTATTTTACACCTGAACCAAAGTCTACATGGTATGATGGAAAATACTAAGTGTATGTCTGTTGCACTAGGCCAGCTGTTATAGAGGTTGCACCTACAAATTTGTGTAACAGCATGAATTTTACAAGTAAATAAAAACTATTGTATATATTACTCAACACTTCTTTGCAATAAATCCATATAATGTATACATTAACTTGTAAGCTTAGGTATAGGTTTATACCCAAGTTTCTTACTGCTGAGCAGCCTGTATACTATGTACAAGGCCCTTGTTACAATATAGCTTGTATTATGTGTCTATAAATCCTGAAGCTTGTAGTTCCTGTAGAGAACTAGGTAAAAAGGGCATGGAATCACTTGTAAACGGACTGTACTGAACAATCAAAGTAGCTGTTGCCCCAGACTTCTTGTTACAACACAACACTGGTGTTACTAGGCTGTCCACCAAGGTCAGTGAACAGCCATATATATTATATTTGTGGGGTTTTACCAGTGCCTTCTTCATCTCCTCTGCCACTTCTCCGGCAACGAGAAACTGAAAGAGGAAAAATTCCTTATTTTCAAAATGCAGTACTATAAAGCAAATAAATGCAATTAAAGCAACTGTTAAAGCAACTGTAGAAATTTTAATGCTGTTTGAATTAGCAGTTAAAATCACGTATACGTGGAGACCAAAATTACAAAAATAATATTTACCTGGGCTAATTTGCATCCTGGCTGCATCCAAGTAATTATCCCTGGATGATGATATCTGTGAATTATAATTTGAAGCATCTGTACCAGCGCAGGCCAGCTTTAGGACACAGTCCAAATGTCTGTCCTCCTGAAAGTAGAGAGACAGGAGGAAGTGCAGCAGGAAGTGCAGCAGGCCTGCAGCGGAATCTTGTATCCAGAACTGGTACTCTGGTGGGTAGAGAGGGCATCACCACCTGCCCCGAAGGCCTGATTGAGATTCAGAGAGTTCTTGAGGCATCATTCATTGCCATCCATATCTGATCCGCTGCTTGCTTTCATATCTTGCTTGAGCTTCTGACCTGAAAAACAAAGTAATTTTTAGACAAACAACAAGACAGAGTAATGTTTCTCACCTTTTAAACAGTGAGTAATGTCTCTCAGTAAAAGTGTACAAAGTGTTTCTCAGTAAAAGTACTCAAACAGAAGACACTGTAAGGTTTCTCAATAAAAGCATCCGAAAATTGTGTACAGTATTCCACAGTTACTGTTTTTTTTATCTTTAACACTTAAAGCCTTTATGACAATCAAAATTATGACCAAAATTATGACAGGCCTTTTTATAAAAAAGACAGAAAGGCTTCTTTCTTCATATAGAACATGAAAGACATTGTAATGTAAAAGCACCCCAAAATTGCTGTTTATATCCTGCATTTTTAAAAGATCTTTTTCCGAATACAGAAAATACTAGAGAGGCCTCTATGAATATAGTAAATATAAAAAAACGGACCTTTTGGAATACTGTATATAAAATGCAGGCCTCCTAGCAGCCTCTGATTCAAAATAGTCTGAGCAAAAAAAAGTAGGAGTTATGATCTGAGAGAAGTAGGAATGCCACATGGATATAATGTGATATTTCAAATGCGACATTTTAAGCATTTGAATGCATACCTGTAGTGACGTTTAAAATTCATTATCAAAGCATAATCAATCAGTACAAGTAAGCAGGTACGTTACTTGCTCCATTATATTAAAGACTTTTTTCTTGAAAGGGGGAAGGCCCACCTATCTAGCTTGTTCTATTTTACAGCTAATTATGAGAGAAATTTACTGGGCCTTGCATTTGGTCTCACCCTTTTTTATTCATTTCTCCGATTCAATGACGCAACATCATCCACTTCAAAATTTCAGAGAAATAAGCCTTTGACTAACATTCAATAACCCTTAAGTAATATGCAAACAAGAAGGTATAATCAATCAGATTAATTATCAATAGTTCAGATTAAATATCAATAGTTACAAAAATAGAGCCTGCATATAACAAGCTTCACAATACATTAACACCTCAAAATAAACTATTCTACAATAATTTGTCAGTCACTGAGATGCACTATCAAGTTATTTGTCTTCTTCTTGTCTAGAGAAGCAATTTCATCTGAAATCTTCTTCAGTTCAGCAGATGATTTCTCCAGCTTTGCACTCCCGGACTGACTCTAAAAGAGCCTGGGCAGCAGCTGTTCCTGCAGGAAAGATTTTTTTTGACTGTGCAAGCTTTCTTCAATCTCTGATTGGCTTCTTCATTCACAAGTTTTCTTGATGCTTCAATCTCATCTTGCTGTAATTTTTGTATTTTCGTAGGTCTGCCTCCTCCTCCTCTTGTTTCCTTTTGAATTTTAACTCCTTTTCTTATTGTTTTCCTTCATTTTTCTGTTTTTCTTCTTTAGCTCTCTTTTCTGCATCTTTCATGGCTCTGTAACTGCTGTGTGCACTTTGAAATGCACGAATGATCTTGACAGTGATTGGCACTAAACTTCCTCCTCCTTCGTGTCTATACTGGCTGTGACCAAAATCTTGTTAAGAGAGAAACCCCCTCAACATGAGCCTGTCCATGGCTCAATGTCGATGCTGCCTTGACAAGTTTTCCAAGATTGGGTATTTGGGGATTCCTAGACTGGTGACTTTGCTTAGATTATTTTCCCAATAGAAATCGACTCGCTTCCATCTGATGCAGTGTCCATTTGGGCTGTCATACTCATCTATATGACTCCTTTGTAACTAACTACTTCATTTGCATACAATTGCCAATCTTGCATAAGGTGGTCATGCTCTGACAGGGGCACAGTTCTGGACATTTCACAAGCCACTTCTTTGATAGACTTTTCAGAAGACTCCTCACTTCTCATCAATGGATACAGGCCCTGCAAATGGCAAAGCAGGGTGCTATTCAGTAGTACCCTGTCAACCAGGTACTTGACTACTATTGTCATGAACTTGTGAGCATCACGTCTGAAAATGTTCATTTCATTTTGCTTCAGCTTTGAACAAAGTGAAATTGACACTACAATCTCCCAATCAAATGAAAGATCGTTTTGGTCAGGGGGCCAGATGCCTTTCAACTCTAAATAGTAGTACTTGCTTTGGTGATTATTTACACAAACACTGAAATAACATTAGATGGCGGCCTATATATAGTAAAACGAAAACATCGTCACTAATAATGTGGTCAGTCAACCAACCAATACCCAAGCATGTTGCCGCACTCATTCAGAGCACTTCTCTATTCTAATATCTATTCAATTATAAGCACTTTTTTTGTCTAATACTTTCAAACTTTTTAGTTGGAGTTTCCTCAAAAAAAGTAAGAGTAAGTAGGAGGGGTGGGGGGGTCTGAAAAAGTAGGAGCACTAGGAGGCCTGAAAATATAGAAAATAAAACGTACAGACCTTTTTGTAAATAGAAAAATGTAATATCAGACATGCCTTTTACAGTATAAGAAATAATATGACAGCTTTCTTTTGAACTGACAACATATGACTAACAGCCTACTTACAAGATTCAGAGATGATATCGGTGTTGCAGTTGGAGCACTGAAAGAGACCTTTATCAGATATTAAAAAATTATGGTGCAGTACCCACCTTAAAAGTATTTCATTTATAATATATGAACGGTACACTACTCAAACTATGGTACAGTTTTTATATGGTGTGATACAATATTCATACTGTAATATGATGAAAATTTGTGTGTGGAACAAAGCCTAGTAAGATTAGCTTGCTGATTTTGGTATCATTTGGTCGAAATCTCAAAACACTATCAGGGAAAAGAGAGAGAGAGAGAGAGAGAGAGAGAGAGAGAGAGAGAGAGAGAGAGAGAGAGAGAGAGAGAGAGAGAGAGAGAGAGAGAGAGAGTATTATACCAAAGGTTGGAGACATGAAAACGACATCCTGATGGTAATATATCAGCCAACGCTGCCACCTCATTCTTCACAAGGCAGAATGTTGGTCCTATAACTACTTAGACGAGCATGAAAAAAAACTATTTTATTGTATTCGCCTTTCATACGATATTCAAAAGGCTTTAATTCCAATCATTATCAAGGCCAAGGTAGGGGGCAAGGAAGGTTCAGTGTATGTTTTAGGTCTAAATTAACTGAGCATAAAGCATTTTTGAACTGGAAAGGCAAGTTACTTGAGTTATAAACCTACGCTTTGCCTTATTTCAGTAACTCTTGGGGTTATATCTTACTTTGGGTTCATTCCTTGAACCTACTGACTGCCAAATTGTGTAAAACTCTCCCAGTTGTAGTCCTATAGCACTTCCTGACACGCATTTTCAATTTCTCTTTACCGAAACCTCCCAGCGTTGTATCGGGCAACTGCAACACATCGTTTCTCACACACGTCGTATCCAACTAAATGTTTAACGCAAACTATAGAAAACGAAAATTCTTAATATTCTTTCTAATCAAACAATGCAGCACCTAGCCTTAGTCTTACTGAAAGCTCTTTCCATCATTTTATACCCATCAACAGTTCAGTCACTCATTCAGGTTCCAAGACCAAGTGAAGGAAAGTGACAATCCTTGTTATTGCCTATGTATTATCTTTTGATTATCTTTCCTTCAGAGCAGTGCTGGACCTGAAACTGGTGAATGAAATGAGGAGGACGAATGATGCGTAAACGACACTACGACGTCAAGAAGAAAATATAAATATACAAATTCTACGACTACACCAGCGAAGGATACACCCAAAGCAACCTAACACAGGAATTTCTTGACAGAGGTGAATAAACATTCTAAATATCGATTGATTAAACCCTTCCTGAATATCCATGCCTATCAACTAGGCCTGCACAATGGAAAACTAAACAGTCCATGAAGCAGATCACATTCCTGGCAATAATAAAACTTCTATCTCCTATGGTTGTTGAAGGCCTTAAGCATTAGCTAAGAGCCATCGTATTAGGAGCACCAATCTCCCTTGAATAGTCTGGTGAAACCACTGCCATTTTCATACCAAGCTGGCCAAGACACCAACCAACCGTTAATATGTGAACACCAGAAAGGAGCACGTTCTTTCTAATTGGAAATAGCAAATATGACGAGAGGGAATCAAATCAATGAAAGAAGAGAACGCAATTATTATCGTTATATTACCCACAATCAGGGTGATCAAATGAGGTAGAGGGAGAAGCAGTTTAAGCACCCCAAGAGAAGTAAATGGCATGCAAGAGTGGAAAATTAAATAGAACTGATTTCATTACAGGAAGTAAACGCAGCATTGAGAAAAGGCTTCTGCTGATGGCTAGAGAAGGCATCCATGATACTATATTCACTGCTGGAAATGATCTGATGGTGAGGGATAGAAAGAGGATGATGAAATATCCAGGATAATAAAAACTTGTAGACTGAAAGATGGAAAAGTCTGAAAGGAGTGTGCATCAAGAAAAGTGTCTGTAAATAGAGCATAACAAGAGTGAGTGACACAGTGGACGGGACATCGAGAGACATCGTGGAAAATCAAGACATAAAAAGACCTACAGGAGAGAAAAAGACATCCTTCTCAAGCTATAAGAATAGAGAAGGGAGGCTACGCCAAGAGACAAGTGGCAAGGACAAAGAAAATGGGAGGAACTGAATCAGATCAGCAACACAGCAGAAGGAAAAGAGAAATAATCGGAAGAGGATATTATGTCAAGGAAAGATGAGAATGGACACACATTGAAAAGAAACCCAATGAAGCACTACAAGAGTGTTTTGAAAATCGGCTGAATGAAGGAAATGAAGACAAACTAGAAGGTGCTACGTGATGAAGTGATCAATAGAGAGTATACCATTAAAAAGATTTAAAAAGTGGACAATTTCCAAGGCCCATCAGGAATAACACGCCAGTGAGCCGGTCTTTGATAAGCTAACCAGAAAATAGAAAAATCTGATAGAGAAATGGATAGGTCCACAAGTGTGCGGAAAGAGTATGACAATGAGAACCTACAAAGCTGATGGGGATGGAACGAAATGCTAAAAATTTAGAAGAATTTGGCTAACTAGTAGACCTTGAAAAGGTACAGAAGAGCAAGACACTCAGGGGGCCATTGCGAGGACAGGGGCTACCAAAACAGATCTTATGGTGACTGAAAAGAAACCAAGGGAAAGGGTTCAGTCAGGAAAGTGGCCATGTGACTGCTGTGGGGGAAAAGTGAGAGTGAAATCTGTGCTATAAATGATGTCACAGGAGATACTGTACTCAGAATTACATAATATACAAGGAGGAAGGGACTCACAATGACCAAAATACATGACAACAACAACATGGAGGTGGGTCACCATACTGCGTTCAAAAGGCAGATCCAGGGAGAGATAAAACATGTCACCATGGGGACACTGGATTGTTAAGGAGTATTAAGAATTTAGTACCGACGAGAAGAGCCCTGTATTGATGAAATGGAAAATTATTACTATGAATATAAACACTTGTGATGCATTCATGAGTCTTGCATAGAGCTCTGACAAAAGTATAATGAGCGCTTCGAAAGGCATCATGATTAAATAATGCTAGGATTCATAGCAAAGTGCAGTGGTAAGATGATAATGCAAAAAATAATCAAAGGCTGTAGAACAGCCTGAGATGGTTTGGGACATATTAGAAGGTATGATAAGGAACAGCTGGCCAAATCAGCAGTAAATAAGGAAGCAGCAGGAAATAAGTAGCAAAAAAACAAGGAAATAGCAGAAACAAGAGATAGGTCAGATGGGGATTCTGCCGGAAAGTGCACCGAATAGAGAGGATTGGGGACGACCCGAACCAAGTCTGGGGAAAAGCTGACATAAAATAATGATGATGATGATGATGACATCTTTCTAATGTGGAAGAGGATTACAGTACCAACCTTTGTGGAGATGATAAACCATAATACTTTGACTCCCTTCTTTCAGTTCATTTAAAAAATAACACAGTAATTGCTTTGAGAAGCCTCTCTCAGGAGAACTACAGGAACACCCTACAGTATTCAATAATGATTAAAATAAAGCGAAAAAGTTTCTCTCTAAGGCTTGACTTAAGTTTGTTCTAGTTTGCTCTAAGAAACTAATTCACTGACTGTGCTTTACTAATTTAGTTCTAAGTAAACTAGGTTCATACTGAATCTTCTTAACGTTTGTAAAACTTAGTTTCCTCTACATATTTCAGAACGGTCAAAACACAGAACAAAGTGAAAACTTTCCAAGTTAATTCATTTTTGCTCGAAAGGGAAAGAGCAGACTATAACCACCACAACATAAGGAACCGAGTTAGTGTGAAAGATATTTTATGATAACTGAATGACACTGATACACAAGAAGCAGCACCAGTTGAACACTTATAGACACTCTTGCAAAACTCACTAATAGACACTGACTGTTGAAGGACATCCAACCCATTACTTCCTCATGTCCTTCCACTATTCAGAAGTATTCCTTTCACTTTCAGATTCGCACATCCAACGACTGCCTATGGTATATGAATATACGTTGTACAACTCAGTTCTTTACCTACAGTCTACTTCATTACCTTCCTTATTCATAGAACTGTCTGTCTGTCTGTCTGTCTTTCTTGCTTTCTTTAAATCTTCAGCTGAAAACCCCTCATGGGCAGAGTCAACAGACTCCAATAAACCCAAGAGGGCTCCAAAGAGAAATCATCCTGCACACAGACAAGTTATAGCGATGAATAAATCAATATGAGGGAATAGAAACTAAAACCAATACACCTGAATTCAGGAGACGTCGGCAGGAAGCAGGAAAGAGCCAGTAATTCGACATTAGGTTCCTTTCCCTATTTCAGTTGCCTGTTTTTGGATAACTGTTTTGGTACAATATGAAAGTCATTTTCTGTGCCAAGGCTAATAATTTATCATGGACACACTAAAGCCACTTTTTAGCCCTTAAACTTGGCACCACCTTCTTCCCTGATTTGAAATGGCTTCCAACAATTTCCTGCATCAGATCAATTAGCATTTCATCAGCCTTTATGAAGCCTTCTTGACCTTCATGTAACCAAGGCTTGATAGGAGACAAATGGTTTGTAATAGTTTTGGTCTAAGGTTTCCAAACCTATATTTCTTTTGGCAAGGTGAATTTAAGCGTCATTGGAACTGAGTTGCAACGCTTCTGTCACAAAGAGTTCTTACTTAAAATTTGCATTATTGTGATTCAGTGCGGAACTTTGATCCTAAAGTAATAAGCTTGGTAAAATGTCTAAAATTGTGCCCAAATGAAGAGGTGCCCTTTCCCGTGTTTCTGAAAACAAAACTATGAAAGATATCCACTAGCTAAGAGAGTCAGTCAATACCTAAGCAAGCACGAATTCTGATGTTTTAAACTTTGATGTTTCAGGCAAATTATACTGCTCTAAGGCGTGTTAGGCATTAAGAGTTTCTCTTTACATATAAATTAGTCATATTATTAAAACATTTTACCTGCATACACCATCACCATCGACTTTTGCGACAACTACAGAGGTTAAAAGGTGAAAGGAAGACTTACAAGAACAGCAATCATTCAGTTATTCTATTATAAACACGATAGTGCCTACAACATGGATAAATCATATGCAGATATTACTTGGATTAGATTATTTTGTTGGGCACCAAAATCCAAGGACAGGAACTTGATATACCGGTTATTGTATATAATTATCTTCCACAGAGGTGAAGGGATTTTAAGTCTGTCGGCTGAGGATCGTTAACCTGAAAATTGAAAGAACTTCGTAACATTCTTATGAGTACAGTTACGGGCGAATTTATTTGAGGAAGAGAGGGACTCTGGTTAAACCTATTACGATATAAAGGCTTCATTCTCTCGTCCAGGTTCGTGCTTTTGTACGAAGGTGGTGATTCCAGAAGCAATAATGTGTCACATTCTCATGACTCTACAAGCAGTTTGAGATAAACGATCAGTGTACCTTATAAAATCCTAGTTTTAAATAAGAAAACTTTAATTGTGTAAGTAATTCCTTGCAATTGTGTTAAGTGGCCACTTTTATCAGAAAATGCTGGAACAGGTACAGTACCAGAAAATGAATACAACTAAATGCTGAAACAAGTACCAGAACGTGAATACAACTAAATGCTGAAACGGGCACCAGAAAATGAATAAAACTAAATGCTGGGAACAGGTACCAGAAAATGAATACAACTATCTTGCACATAACTTACCATGCTGGAGTAAAACTTCTTCCTGAAGCTTCTTTCTACATCCTTCACGCCACTCTAGAGTTCCTGTTTGTTATCAAATAGCCAAAGGCACTTTGCTACGATTACAATATCTCTTGTGTCATCACCAAATCCCGGGTTCTCAGGAAGGCCTTAACTGAAAGAGAAATAAAATGTCATACACTAGCTTGCAACTCGATTCATGAAAAGACCAATGTTCTACAAACAATTTTTTTTTTCGAAATTTGGATATCTCGAGATGCTAAGAACCATATCTTCTCTGTAACACAGCAAATTCAGTTTGAATATTCTCAAAGGACACCATATTTTGATGTGTGAAATCACGTTATTTACTGGTGTAATCATATTCAGACCAAATTAACAGGGACCTTTGTCTTAAATCTTGTCAAAAGTAATAATATACGCCAGAGGACCCGTTTCATGCAAATTAAGGTACCAGGTTTCTTGAACAATGTTTTAGGATGAGCAATATATTGGTAGATATCAATACTAAAACTAATGACCCACTGAAGGAAGATCTACTCATTTCATGAGGTTTTGACAATTGAAATATAACTGCATAGACAGATCTCGCAGTTGAATATATAGTTATGGATTAACCCCATCTAAAAAAGGCAAGATTCTATGGCAGCCTTTCTCATCTTGAAAAAAATTCCCACTAACCTGAAAGTGTCTTTTCTGGAAGAATATTCAAGATATCTTGACGTGTTTCAAGCATGAAGAAGACTTCATTACGAGCCCAGAGTTGCATGTGATAAGGCAGCCCTTACTGTACATCTGAGGAAAAACACTGGATAGGATCAGTTCATTCCCGGTCAAAAAAAAAAAAAAAAAAAATCATCTACATTCTTGACAAAACCTGGAAATATAACCGCCAGGTTAAGCCCTTGAACTATTCACTTCTTCACAGGAGGTCACCGAAGGAACCTTTATAAAACATCTTCCTTCCTGTTTCCCCATTTGGCTTCAAAATCTTAACTTGTTCCACATCACCCTGTAGTAAGTACCCTCACATCATCCATCACCAGAAAGTCAGTTCTCCCCCCCCCCAACCTTCCTCAACACACACACACTCCCAATGCCTCGTCTCGTCAATTACATTTATAGCAGGAATTTTGAACTTTTTTTTTTTTTCAAACATAAAGGAGACCAGACAGGCTTTCTGTTCGCAAGCCCTGGCATGCATGGGATCAGACATTGCACCACAAGAAGAAGAGCAGCACCTCACTCAACCTTTGCCTTCATTCAAGTCCCTGGTTTTCAAGGAGTTCTTCTCTACACACTATCTTCTATTTGACAAACTAATCCCAAAAGAAAGTTGCCTGACATGAAACCCCCTCCCCCCCTGCCACCCACCCACCCACCCCGCCCCCCATCGCCGAATCAAAAGAGCACGGGCCCATGACTGACAGGTCCATTGCTAAAACCTATGATTGACCGTAGAGGTGAAAAAGGTGAAGTTCATCTCAGCGACATATAGGATATAAATATGGCATCGACAGTCTTCTGTCTTCAGGAAGTCACTGACTTCCACACACACACACACCACAGAAGCCTCTATTTCTCTTTCTAACAATTCAATATTTTTTCATATTTCTGAAATAAATTGCCTGTTGGATTTCGGCAATATTTACCTCGTCATATACATAATACAAAATACAAAATTTTTCAGAGATGAAGGATTACTTTGAGACCAAATCAGAGAGAGAGAGAGAGAGAGAGAGAGAGAGAGAGAGAGAGAGAGAGAGAGAGAGAGAGAGAGAGAGAGAGAGAGAGAGGTAGCTAAGACGAAATGTAGGATTAACCAGGATGGCTAATTATGTGTGCCACCTAAAATGACCTCGTTATGTTTCCCAGAGATATGCACCGTTCGTGTCAAGTCTCTAAGTCAAATTCTATTTCATTTCTTACAGGTGATGCTAAATAATATACATGACCTAATTCCAATGTCGTAAACTGTCTTATGACCAACTTTCGGATTTCATAATTGACTCCACACAAAATGACCCATCCACGCAATTGTTTTGAACAAGTGGCCTCGTGACTTGCGCAGCCATGAAGGAAGGATAGGTGCGACGATATTATGTTCCCCATTCATGCTGGAGCAGTGATATTATCATTCATGACATCAGCATGATTTATAAACATCTGAAGCCCCGAGAGAAAAACACACTCAAAGGAGGTGGTGGTCTGAGAGCACACAGTCCTCCTACTGGCTGGCTTAACCCCAGGAAGGAAGGAAGGACATCATTTGTTAGAAGACCCCAGACCCTATTGCTAGCAACTGCAAAGGTGCTAACATTCAATATGAAATGCAGATGTGCAACACAACCTTACAATTGAAAGCTGAGCAGACGCCTTAAATTAACAGCGACCATAATGCCCTTCAAACCCTAAAAATCACCAGCACCCTAGCTGACACAACCCTGCCCTTGGTAGTGGGGTCGTCAGGCTGCTTACCACGATTCTGAAGCCTGAGAAACTCTGGCAATGGCAGCCATCATGAAATAAAACAACGATACTCAGCCTGGTGCTCTTAGATACACACACAACAGTCGGTATCCGTACCAACTGCGCTGACGGAAGTCATATGAGAGAGCGAGAGAGAGAGAAATGCTCCCCCCCAACCCACCGCTTTGCCTACAGAAAGCCAATCTACCTCAATTGCAAAAGGCAACATCGTACTGTATCCATGAAGCCTTGGTAAATTTTTACAACAGTTCCAACTCCATTTTTCTAAAGTAATTATGTATTTTCATGTGTGTTTTAATGCGTTCTGAATGGTTATGATAGTAATACATTGGGGAAATGAGTTGTTTTTGAGTTACTAGCCTATACACCCCTACCACATCCAAAAAGGTTAGGGACCCTTCGGGAATGGGGGGTTTTGGGTGGGGTAAATCACCATCGACACAAAACAGCATTTGAATTAATGAATAAAATGAGGTAAATCATAGCATACCTAGCAAGCCATAGTCAGGCAACGTAGGCTAGTGTAATGTAGCCTAACATCCCTTAACCGCAAGGGGGTGGCGGAACGGCGCTTCGCGCCTTATCCGCATTTATAAGGATTCTTGGCAGGCACGTATTTACTGGCAAGAGGTAATGTTGCGCTGCGCGCGCCAGCCACAGGGGTTACAGAAGGTAAATCATGTTACAATATTATTTTAAAAACAATTATAAATTTACCTTATTTGGATGGACACAAACGTTTTGATGGGTTACATCCAGAACAAGATGGTTGTGGCTCATCTACAGTGTCATCGTCGTCGTCATCAGAAAATGATTCCCTAGGTGGTGATGGTGGCTGAGTGTCACTTAAAAGTGGACATAATTTAGCAGCTTCAAGTAAAAATTGGTGTAAAACTGAACTGTACTGCTACAGGTAACACTCCATGTTGTCTTTAAAAATCAATGCATCGTGTTTCATTTTCAAAGAAATCGTGAATTAAGCGAAAATAATCAAAGTTACAAGATGAACACAAACTGGACATAACATAACTCTATGCCAGACTTCAACCAAATAAGTGAAAATGTCTGACACCTGTAAGATTTGCACCAGGTCACGTGACTCCTAGACAACTAGTAACTACCCACAATGCAATTTTAAGGGGGAAAAAATTCGCATTAGAACCACAATGCAGTTCTAAACAAAAACAAACTCGCATCAGAGTACAAACTGTGTCCGTGTTAAAGTAAACAAAACACTTAGAAATTTTTCGAGGATGGGGATTATATAAACATTCATATCTCGAATATGGTGAATTTCCCCAAAAAGTGTTCAGAAACAAAGTTTAATTATTTTTTATGCAAAATGCATCTATAATACTATAATTATTATAGAATGAGTTGGAACTATTGTAAAATAATACCGAAGCCTTTATCTGATTAGGAGAAAGTTCACTGAGGATGGGATTCTTCAAGATTTGAGAGATAAGAACAAGGCAAGGCCACCCACAACCAACCCCGCCCACCATCAGTGGCCCCACCCACTCAAACAACCAGCTTCATGAACATCATCAGTCAAGAGAGGGCTATTCAAAACTGCTCCGATGATCAAACATGGCGAGCTAAGAAGGAATGACCTACATTTCTAAGACATCCAGCAAAACAACCTGTGCCTTCTTAAACGTTCTGTCTGCCTCCCTCCCTCCCCTCGTGCCAACATCCTCACAAGAAAATGATTCATCAAAAGCACATTAGGCGCTGGTCTCCTCCCATCCCACTCTCACCATCGTCAATCAAGCTTTGTTCACAAGGCTATAACATGCACACCACAGATAGAGTAAAACCCTCATATAAATCACACAGTCAATTCATAATCCCTAAAGGAACAGACACTTTTCAAATCCTAAACAATAGATTAATGATCTTGCCGTTCTCATCGCCCCGCCCCCAGAAAAAACTACAAGACATTGCTTGATGGCTTGGTGCACTAGGTTACAGTGAGGTACCACAAACCCATAGTGTATGTCTATGTAGAAAATTCGTTATTGCATAAGCATTTTCGGCTTTATTGCATTGTACTTGAAATCAATATAGTGTGAACTGAGTCCATCTCCATTCACAGCATAATGGTTCCATGTGTACTGCAATAAAGCGTCGCTCTTCAATTTAAGAATTGAACATAACAGGAGATACAACAATGTGACTGAGCGCCCAACTTGACTCACGCTACTCTGGCAGTCTCCTTTAGGCCTCGTCTTGGGATCTGATGCTCTAGCATTTATCTATTGCAAACGCAAGTAGTTTAACAGTTCAGTGGTACTATAGCCTACTATCAGGTTCTCTCATACACGGATAAAATGCCTCCGCAGAGGCCTTTGGAAAGCAACGTTTACAAGTCTTCCACGGCCTCTTAACACACCTCTAATTAGGCCTGGAACCAATCACAAATTTCTAGGCGACCATGAAACTCTGATTCAGAGGTGTCCATATTCACGGAGCACTTACTCTTAACCTCAATAAATTAACTCACCTTAATAAACGACACTGAAATATTGACTGAGGGCAAACAAACATGGCTGAACGGAGTTCGTGCTACGGCCTGCCTGAAAACCTTCCAGATTGCTTTAGGCCAATCACAAGGGTCCAAGAAACTCTCTTCGAAGAAAGGTGGTGAAAACGACTCCTGATTGGCTGAGAGAGAGAGAGAGAGAGAAAGAGAGAGAGAGAGAGAGAGAGAGAGAGAGAGAGAGAGAGAGAGAGAGAGAGAGAGAGAGAGAGAGAGACTCACTACTGTGAGTTATGCCTTCGATATCCTTTTACAAATAGGGGAACGGGTAAAAGAGACAAAAAAGAGACAACAGTCAATTCCTGGAAGTCCCAATTTGTCTTGATTTGATGTCTCCTCTCTTTCATCTTCCAGACCCTCGGGCTCGTTCCAGAAACCACCGGACGGACGAACATGAAAAGATACCAAAGATCTCCCCTTCCCTCTGGTCTGGCAACTCCACCTTCAATATTTTGCATTTTTTTCACCAAACTTCTCATTTTCTCACTCACGAATCTCTGCTCCTCTTGACGGGGTTTACAAGTAAGGTCACAGTCGACAGTCATAAAATTTTAGATGCAGAGAAAGAGAGAGAGAGAGAGACAGAAACTGTTAAAAGCTCAGTACTTGCATTTTCAAGTAATTAGGTAAACAAACAAGAAAGCCAAAATAAAATGTTAAAAAGTGTGCTTCTGAAGAGTCCTGAATGGTAAGTTAAGCCGGCCCCCCCCCCCAACCTTTACACATACACACACACACACACCTTAATGCTCCCAGGAATTGTATCATCTCCACTTTTTGTTTATTTTAGTCTGCTGCATAAACACTCAAACGCTTGCAATGGGCAAAGGTCATGATGTGTGTGTGTGTGTGTGTGTGTGCGTGTGTGTGTGTGTGTGTGTGTGTGTGTGTGTGTGTGTGTGTGTGTGTGTGTGCGCGCGCCCGCGCGCGCCCGCGTAAAAACAGTAGACAAAACTACTTTTGATAGCCCACTCACACTTTCCGGCCTCCTCCAGCTACTCAGTGTGACGGGCATTTGAACCAGGATTGATACAATAAAAACCATTTTATTTAAGCGAGGGTTGAAGGTTGGGGTTTGCGGGGAGGGGGGGTGGTGTTCATTCATTATCCTCTGAAACTCACCTCCCCCCTCTAAACAAAAACAAAAGCACACGCACACAAAAAGCCCAGTAGCGAAAAATCAGTCCATTTATCGTCGGATAATTAGTTTCCACGTGACAAGACATTAAAAAAGTCTTTCAAATTGACAATTGTTCACTGGGAAGGAATTGACATTATACATTATCGATATCACAATCCACAGTGAGACTTCTAATGACCTTTACAGGATAATTCAGATGTTGGTAAATCAACGATTTTATTTAGCGATACGAGAGAGTCTCCTAACCTTTCAAAGACCGTGCATCTGTCTTCTCGCCGCTTCAAAAAGCAGCAGCAGATTCGCCATCATACCTGATGAACGATCCTTCCTAATTCTTCTTGGCCCTAGCGCTAACCTACCCAACATATAATCCTCAGTACTGATGCTATCAAGATTTAGAACCGAATTGGCCAAAGTTCAGCTGATTCTTTACAAAAAGAAAATCATTAGCAATCGGTATGACTAATATAAACAAGATCTTCAAGGACACTGGTAACTTCCAGGTTCCAGCTTATTTACTAGAGAGAGAGAGAGAGAGAGAGAGAGAGAGAGAGAGAGAGAGAGAGAGAGAGAGAGAGAGAGAGAGAGAGAGAGAGATATTATTTTATGATCACCTCGGAGACACACTCCCGTATTTATGTCAGCTGTTTATGCGCTCACTGCGTCTGCCATTACTATGACAATGAACTAGATTAAGAAGGCCATATGCCAGCACGGCTCTTTCACCTGAGCATCCCGTAACACAAACATGCTGAGGAGTAAGAGAAATAACACCGAAAATAGAGAGGATATCAGAACAGACTAGGAGAGCCGGGGACAGTAAAAGAAAGTGTCATTGCAGCGAGTTTCAGGAAGTTCAATAAGAGTCTGGGAAGGAGGAGACGATGTTTTGGTCAGAGAAAGAGAGATCAGAGTTTCAGTCTTAAGAAAATGGAGCTTGAAAAGAAGGGAATGATCTGAGAATAAGAAAAAACAAAAACGTCGTAATAAACATGTATTTATTTGAAATGACGAATAGCATCGTAAGAGTGAAGTGGAGCGACGAGGGAGGACGAGAAACCGAGAGGAAACAAACTGGAGGATTAAAAGTTGGCGAGAACCGCCATCACTGGATACTGTTCACGAATTCCTTCCTCCCTCCCTGCCCGCCTCAGATCTGTCCAGGCAGTTTTTTTTTTTTAATTGATTATTGACGCGCTTGTTAATTACTCAGATAAATCTCATGGAGACTCGTCCAAAATTCAACCCCGAAGGAAAGGACAACCTACAGTATTTACTGCACACCAACTGTAGGCGCACTCAAGTGTCTTCTGCAAGAAAAAACAAGTGCAAAGGGAATCTTTTAGAAAACACACGCCCACAAACATCAAAATTCTTTATCGCCTAAATCTAAATGAAACCTCAGATGTTTGAATAATCTACTGGGATTTGAATGGGTGAATCTGACATCAAAATGGCCTTGTCATTTGTTTCACAGGAAAACAAAAAATTCTTTTCTGTTATTGACAACGAAAATGAGAAATTTCAGTGAGAGAGAGAGAGAGAGAGAGAGAGAGAGAGAGAGAGAGAGAGAGAGAGAGAGAGAGAGAGAGAGAGAGAGAGAGAGAGAGATTATTTTCAAAAGAGAAGCGAAGTCAGTGTTGAGAAATACTTTGCCATCACTTATCTATCGCCCAGGCTTCAGTATATTGCAGTGGCCCCAGTCACACCACACACGCATTCTGTTCAAAAGCATTCACTCTGGGTGAATGGAAAAGTGAATGAATACGAATCTTTTTATTTTCCCGTGTTCAAGGCAACGACCAGTATAATGACAACTTATGAATTTGTCAATGGTACAAAATTTGTATTATCTCTAATGCCTCGTAGTCACAGGTAAGACTGATACCAAACGTGGTGCCTTCCACCTGGTTTTGTATCACTAACCTACCCGTATCTACAGGTATTAGGGAAAAGTTTACTTTTGAATGATGGCTGTTTACAACTGGACGGAGAACTAACCACTCGTAGAAGCCTACTAACAACGATGATCCTAACTGCGTAAGCCCAGGCTTACCATAATCCTTTACATACATAAACAGAGCATGCTTAACAATGAGGCTTTCGCACTGCACACTGATACATACCGCTTAAAACTATCATATACTTTTATTTGCAGTACAAATGGGCAAACCAGCGGCATTATAAAATGGGTTTAATCCACGGCTGACCTGACGCGTCAAAAACAAACATTGTTTATAACAGACACGACTTTTGTGACAATGGTTAGAGTTACGAGGCACCTTTGTCATCTCTGCATTCTGCTGTTGCTACTTTGACCATTCCTAATTCCCTGGGAAGAAGACATTGGCTTTTCAGTATTCAAACTCTCACTTTTGCAGAAGAAGAAGAAGAGGAGAGGTCTCATGCTCAAGTAGATGAAAGTCTGTGTCAATATTGGGGAGGCAAAGCTCATGAAAAACTACTAAATAATTGTTGCCAAGTTCCATTGGATGTATAATCTCTCTCTCTCTCTCTCTCTCTCTCTCTCTCTCTCTCTCTCTCTCTTTGCTGGATGGCAGCGAATCATTTTCTCAAACCCGTGTGTGTGTGTGTGTGTGTGTGTGTGTGAGGGAGGGAGGAAGGGAGGGAGCCGGTGGGGGAGGGGGAATGTCTGTAGTGACAGGTAGCGCTTTGGAACTCTCGCCCCCAACCCCCATCGTGGAGCGAATGTGCTCTCTATCTCGATGACAATTCCTATTCTTTATTTGTTGCAGTAAAAAAAATGAAGAGCACCGTACATAAGGAACGGGATGAACTATAAATGTCCCGCCATCTTTAAAATGAAAGCGTGAACTATAAGTTTCCATCAACTGGGCATCACTGAAGACAA
The DNA here is from genome assembly GCA_039081455.1 of Macrobrachium rosenbergii. Lineage (NCBI taxonomy): Eukaryota > Metazoa > Arthropoda > Malacostraca > Decapoda > Palaemonidae > Macrobrachium > Macrobrachium rosenbergii. Next base: position 30,198,254 of record JANJGK010000041.1, read on the forward strand.
AACGGAATGAAGACAAAACGAAACTGACGATGATGGAAGAAGAAGAAAAAGGGAAACCAGCAAATGTTATTTAATACCAAGAGACCAGTGAGGGAGGGAGGCCACCACAAACACCAATCTACGTTCAAGCTGACACTACCCAGCCATGAGAGGTTTCGAACTGCAAAATA
>JANJGK010000041.1:30198523-30248523 GCA_039081455.1 Macrobrachium rosenbergii
CGCAACGTGAACTTTTTCTCATCTGGTACGCACTGGGGTTAATGTTCACCATGCCACGTACTGACCAAACCCAATGCTTCTATTGTTCCCTCTCTTCATAGCCAATATAACACTGACTATTAATAATCTGGTATTCATCGTGGTTAATGGTCACTATGCCACGTTCTGACCAGACCCAATGTTCCTAAGTTAGCTTACTTAATTTAATAACCAACGAAACACTAAATACTGAAGTGTACAGTATATTAAGATCAATAACATTCCACTACCTTCAACTCAGAAATAAAATCCTAAGATCATCAAGAACTTCCACGAGACACAGAAGAGGAAGATTATCTCTCTAATCCCTTGCAATCTCATCTAAATTGGCTCTCTCTCTCTCTCTCTCACACAAAGACTAAACTTGTTCCCATAACGGGGTATTTGTACTGGAGAGAGAGAGAGAGAGAGAGAGAGAGAGAGAGAGAGAGAGAGAGAGAGAGAGAGAGAGAGAGGTTTTCTTCCTTTATCCACTAGCAAATAAATGCAGCCTTTCCTTAAAGTTATCGAACATAGCGGTATAATAATAATAATAATAATAATAATAATAATAATAATAATAATAATAGGTTCTATTGAATATTATTGCTGCTTCAGCTGCATTTATTTTGTAGAAGACTTTTTCTATTTTCCTTATTGCGGACTTCTCTTCAGTGGAGGTGCGTGCTAACAGCTCGCCTATATTTGTCATTTCATGGGGGAAAAGTCAAAATCTGGATTCTGCTTCTTTATATATTCTATACAGTTAGTTATATACAATTGTTGCCGCGACGCGTTTCGACAGACTCTTCTGTCATTCTCCAGCGGGAGCTAGTAGAGGACTGGCAGATTGCATAGGTCCTTCTGAATTTATACACGGGCTTCAGCGGGGGGTCATGGATGGCGAATTCTGATTGGTTGCAGTCAGCGAACTTCAAGCCAAATTTCTGCGGCGAAGCTCGATCCTGACAGATCTTCGCAACCTGGGAATGTCATTCATTCCAGCGTTCCCATTGGCCTGCCGTTGCGTGATGTCATGCCGGCTGACATCATCGGTAGTTTGGCTGCTATTGGGCTGCGGATGAATGATGTCATTATCTACTCTTTCTGTCGTAGTCGGGGGATTGTCTCGAAGGGCGCCTCGCTCATCAGGGGCATCTCCATTTTCAGGGTTGTCGTTTTCAGGTATTCGTTGGATTTGGTGGGTGTTCTGCATTATTCTTCTTAAATTCGTGGGTAGGAGCGATGCCTCCTGCGTCGTATTCATTGTTGGTTTTCTCTCGGCAATGAGGAGCGCCTCTAGCAGGCGCAGACGTCGAGGGTCGGCGGCTCTCCCGATTATACTTATATTTTGTATAATACTGTCGCGGGAGATGGAAATATTGTGAGTAGCACGGGCGTGGTTCATGATGGCACCCTCCTGGGCGTGGCAGGAGATCCTTTTTGACAGACGCATCGTGGTCATTCCAATATAAGCGCCGGGGCATCCTCGGACAGGACATACAAATTGGTAGACCACGTTCTTCTGCTTGAGGGGTTCTCTTGCTGGCGGAGAGGGGTTATTCTTCATCACCAGATCACGGGTGCGGCGGTTCTTATAATAAATTACAAGATTTATTCTCTTACTGTCTTCGGTCGGGGTGACGTTTTCCATGACGATTTTCTTCATGGAGTTCTCGTCCTCACGGTACTGGGGATGCATCCGGGCCTTATAAAAGATCTTTATGTCATCTTGGGGGGCAGGTTGTGTGTTCTCACCGTTGTACCATTTTTCCAGGCCAGTTCGAATTTCTTTGTTTACGAGTTTGTTGGTGAAACCATTGTTCACCAACATTTGTGCAGCACGTTCGAAATTGGATGCCATCCTGTCGGACACGACGAAATTCGAGAGGCTGACGAGGAACCCCATCGAAGACATCAAGAGGGAAGCTAATAAGATCATCAGCACTGTGAATGCTGCCAGCAATGCTGTCCATCTTCCCCCCATCGCAGGTGACTTCGAACTTGGTTACCTGTATGGGAATGTCAAGACACACAAGGCTGGCAATCCCCTCCGCCCGATCATCAGCCAAACACCTGCCCCGACCTACGCCCTCGCCAAACGACTAAATCATATCTTGACCCCCTACGTCCCGAGCAGTTATAGCCTGAAGTCCTCTGTGGAATTCCTCGAAGTGATCCGAGACTCCCCGGGCGCAGGGACCATCGCTTCTCTGGACGTAGAGAGTCTATTCACCAACGTACCTGTGGATGAAACCATCCACATTATCCTAAACAAAGTCTATAGAGAGCCGACAATGACACCCCTGAACATCCCAGAAGGTTCCCTGAAGGCTCTGCTGGAGATCTGTACGAAGATGGCGCCTTTCACTACGCACAGAGGGCACATGTATAGACAGAAGGATGGCGTTGCGATGGGCTCTCCATTGGGCGTCCTCTTTGCAAATTTTTACATGGGCACCGTAGAAGAACGTGTCTTCGAGAGAATCCAGCGGCCGAAGAAATATGCCCGATATATCGACGACGTCTTCGTTCAAGCAGACAACGAGGAGGAGGTTGAAGCCCTTCGTCTGACCTTCCAACAATGTAGTGTGTTGAACTACACTGTCGAGTTCAGCACAGACGACCGGCTCCCCTTCCTCGACGTTATGGTCACAAAGACGGAACGGAACTTGAAGACATCAGTCTACACAAAATCCACCAATTTGGGACTTTGCTTGAATGGGGATAGCGAGTGCCCTGCTAGGTTTAAGAACACGACAGTCAGGACCTTCATTAAAAGGGCCCTCTCCCACTGCTCCACCTGGCAGGACACCAACAAGGAATTCGAACGTGCTGCACAAATGTTGGTGAACAATGGTTTCACCAACAAACTCGTAAACAAAGAAATTCGAACTGGCCTGGAAAAATGGTACAACGGTGAGAACACACAACCTGCCCCCCAAGATGACATAAAGATCTTTTATAAGGCCCGGATGCATCCCCAGTACCGTGAGGACGAGAACTCCATGAAGAAAATCGTCATGGAAAACGTCACCCCGACCGAAGACAGTAAGAGAATAAATCTTGTAATTTATTATAAGAACCGCCGCACCCGTGATCTGGTGATGAAGAATAACCCCTCTCCGCCAGCAAGAGAACCCCTCAAGCAGAACGTGGTCTACCAATTTGTATGTCCTGTCCGAGGATGCCCCGGCGCTTATATTGGAATGACCACGATGCGTCTGTCAAAAAGGATCTCCTGCCACGCCCAGGAGGGTGCCATCATGAACCACGCCCGTGCTACTCACAATATTTCCATCTCCCGCGACAGTATTATACAAAATATAAGTATAATCGGGAGAGCCGCCGACCCTCGACGTCTGCGCCTGCTAGAGGCGCTCCTCATTGCCGAGAGAAAACCAACAATGAATACGACGCAGGAGGCATCGCTCCTACCCACGAATTTAAGAAGAATAATGCAGAACACCCACCAAATCCAACGAATACCTGAAAACGACAACCCTGAAAATGGAGATGCCCCTGATGAGCGAGGCGCCCTTCGAGACAATCCCCCGACTACGACAGAAAGAGTAGATAATGACATCATTCATCCGCAGCCCAATAGCAGCCAAACTACCGATGATGTCAGCCGGCATGACATCACGCAACGGCAGGCCAATGGGAACGCTGGAATGAATGACATTCCCAGGTTGCGAAGATCTGTCAGGATCGAGCTTCGCCGCAGAAATTTGGCTTGAAGTTCGCTGACTGCAACCAATCAGAATTCGCCATCCATGACCCCCCCCCCTGAAGCCCGTGTATAAATTCAGAAGGACCTATGCAATCTGCCAGTCCTCTACTAGCTCCCGCTGGAGAATGACAGAAGAGTCTGTCGAAACGCGTCGCGGCAACAATTGTATATAATTAACTGTATAGAATATATAAAGAAGCAGAATCCAGATTTTGACTTTTCCCCCATGAAATGACAAATATAGGCGAGCTGTTAGCACGCACCTCCACTGAAGAGAAGTCCGCAATAAGGAAAATAGAAAAAGTCTTCTACAAAATAAATGCAGCTGAAGCAGCAATAATATTCAATAGAACCTGTTTAAAAGAGGGTCTGCTGCCAAATTATACTAATTTAAGACTGCACGACCCCTCAGCAAGAACAAGGGAAGATACCAGGAGCTTCAGGTGGTCCCTCCTGCAGCGGCAATTGGGAACTAAGACGTCGGAGTTGCGCGACCTGCACGACGAAGCATCACGCCTACACCAGCAATGGATGAACGCCCGGCAGCGGACGAGCAGACCCACCGACGGAGGAGATGGAGCACCCAAAGCAGAACAACCTGTTCTCTCGCAATACTTAGTTCCCATGAATGATGACAACCCGATTGAGATTGACCATGAAGATGACCACATTGATAACGAACGTATCCCCCACCCGATGATGAATTCTGAAGAAGTTTTGGCCTGTCTAAACCGCCTTCGAGAGGATGATATGACCCAACGCATGAGGGGCGTCATGCGCAAACTCACCGCCCTCAACGGCGGTAAATTACGAGTGCCGCAGCAGCACAAAGGCTACATCAATTTGACAGATTTCCAGCCCTCCCCGGATCAAGACGCTTTGCTGAATTTGGGGCTGAACTGCCACTTTATTTCGAGGCCAAAGAACCACGAGAAGAGGTTGGAAATAGAACTGATGCTTGAATCCATACAACAGTTAGAATCTCGAGGCACCGTTAGAACTTCCGACGCCCTCCAGCCCCTCCTGTTAGCAGAAGCCCTCACGGAGAGAGGGTCCTACGACAGTGGAGTCTGCACCCGTGAGATGAGGAAAGCTGCGAAGGAGCTGAAGGAAAAGGAAGGCATCACAGTGCGTCGCGCTGACAAGACAGCAGCTTTTGTCCTTATACGTACGGAGGAGTATTTCGACAAATTGGATGCCATCCTGTCGGACACGACGAAATTCGAGAGGCTGACGAGGAACCCCATCGAAGACATCAAGAGGGAAGCTAATAAGATCATCAGCACTGTGAATGCTGCCAGCAATGCTGTCCATCTTCCCCCCATCGCAGGTGACTTCGAACTTGGTTACCTGTATGGGAATGTCAAGACACACAAGGCTGGCAATCCCCTCCGCCCGATCATCAGTCAAACACCTGCCCCGACCTACGCCCTCGCCAAACGACTAAATCATATCTTGACCCCCTACGTCCCGAGCAGTTATAGCCTGAAGTCCTCTATGGAATTCCTCGAAGTGATCCGAGACTCCCCGGGCGCAGGGACCATCGCTTCTCTGGACGTAGAGAGTCTATTCACCAACGTACCTGTGGATGAAACCATCCACATTATCCTAAACAAAGTCTATAGAGAGCCGACAATGACACCCCTGAACATCCCAGAAGGTTCCCTGAAGGCTCTGCTGGAGATCTGTACGAAGATGGCGCCTTTCACTACGCACAGAGGGCACATGTATAGACAGAAGGATGGCGTTGCGATGGGCTCTCCATTGGGCGTCCTCTTTGCAAATTTTTACATGGGCACCGTAGAAGAACGTGTCTTCGAGAGAATCCAGCGGCCGAAGAAATATGCCCGATATATCGACGACGTCTTCGTTCAAGCAGACAACGAGGAGGAGGTTGAAGCCCTTCGTCTGACCTTCCAACAATGTAGTGTGTTGAACTACACTGTCGAGTTCAGCACAGACGACCGGCTCCCCTTCCTCGACGTTATGGTCACAAAGACGGAACGGAACTTGAAGACATCAGTCTACACAAAATCCACCAATTTGGGACTTTGCTTGAATGGGGATAGCGAGTGCCCTGCTAGGTTTAAGAACACGACAGTCAGGACCTTCATTAAAAGGGCCCTCTCCCACTGCTCCACCTGGCAGGACACCAACAAGGAATTCGAACGTGCTGCACAAATGTTGGTGAACAATGGTTTCACCAACAAACTCGTAAACAAAGAAATTCGAACTGGCCTGGAAAAATGGTACAACGGTGAGAACACACAACCTGCCCCCCAAGATGACATAAAGATCTTTTATAAGGCCCGGATGCATCCCCAGTACCGTGAGGACGAGAACTCCATGAAGAAAATCGTCATGGAAAACGTCACCCCGACCGAAGACAGTAAGAGAATAAATCTTGTAATTTATTATAAGAACCGCCGCACCCGTGATCTGGTGATGAAGAATAACCCCTCTCCGCCAGCAAGAGAACCCCTCAAGCAGAAGAACGTGGTCTACCAATTTGTATGTCCTGTCCGAGGATGCCCCGGCGCTTATATTGGAATGACCACGATGCGTCTGTCAAAAAGGATCTCCTGCCACGCCCAGGAGGGTGCCATCATGAACCACACCCGTGCTACTCACAATATTTCCATCTCCCGCGACAGGATTATACAAAATATAAGTATAATCGGGAGAGCCGCCGACCCTCGACGTCTGCGCCTGCTAGAGGCGCTCCTCATTGCCGAGAGAAAACCAACAATGAATACGACGCAGGAGGCATCGCTCCTACCCACGAATTTAAGAAGAATAATGCAGAACACCCACCAAATCCAACGAATACCTGAAAACGACAACCCTGAAAATGGAGATGCCCCTGATGAGCGAGGCGCCCTTCGAGACAATCCCCCGACTACGACAGAAAGAGTAGATAATGACATCATTCATCCGCAGCCCAATAGCAGCCAAACTACCGATGATGTCAGCCGGCATGACATCACGCAACGGCAGGCCAATGGGAACGCTGGAATGAATGACATTCCCAGGTTGCGAAGATCTGTCAGGATCGAGCTTCGCCGCAGAAATTTGGCTTGAAGTTCGCTGACTGCAACCAATCAGAATTCGCCATCCATGACCCCCCGCTGAAGCCCGTGTATAAATTCAGAAGGACCTATGCAATCTGCCAGTCCTCTACTAGCTCCCGCTGGAGAATGACAGAAGAGTCTGTCGAAACGCGTCGCGGCAACAATTGTATATAACTAACTGTATAGAATATATAAAGAAGCAGAATCCAGATTTTGACTTTTCCCCCATGAAATGACAAATATAGGCGAGCTGTTAGCACGCACCTCCACTGAAGAGAAGTCCTCAATAAGGAAAATAGAAAAAGTCTTCTACAAAATAAATGCAGCTGAAGCAGCAATAATATTCAATAGAACCTGTTTAAAAGAGGGTCTGCTGCCAAATAATAATAATAATAATGTCAAAATTTCACAGCATTTAATAAATATACGAATGAGCCAACAGAGTTTTGCATTTTAACCTTACACGTTAATCATAGATAACTGACTGCCGAGAGAGAGAGAGAGAGCTCACGCCGTCAGCAGTTTTAAACAAGGTTCTAAAGTGTCCTGAGGACGCCATAAATTAGGGATTATGGTTTCGGTCCGATTTACTTTTCAAACGCTTAATCTAAAAAGAAAGTATTTTTACACAAGGCTTAAAAGGCTTAAGTGTTTCCTCCAAGTGTTTTCCTTACGTATCTGCACTTGACACTTAACATACAGCAGGTAATTAAGAGTGCCACATTTATTATTTAATGTTCCTTTATTTATACAAAAGATCCATGAAATATCATACACAGGTAAGCTCATCCCCCAACTATAACAGCATAAAAGACTTATTATTGTCTTAACCATGAATATGATCCCGTTAAGTTCTCAAATAAAATTTTAATAAACAAACATTCTTTAAGTAGATACCGTCAGATCTGCATTATTATTATTATTATTATTATTATTATTATTATTATTATTATTATTATTATTATTATGCTTGTGAGTTTTTACGGTGCCGTAAATATACCCTGAATTAAAGTCGCCCTGGGCAAGGGGACCCCTGGGGGCATTCCTTGCTGCATGGATCCTCTCAACCGTCCTGTTGATGCCTCGTCGGATGTCATCGATGGGGTTCTGTTGATTTTTTCGGAATCTGGAGAGGTCAGCCAGTATCTGATCCAGTTTCTCGTGACATTCAGAGGTCTGCTTTGTCTGCTCTTCTTATCGTGACTTCTTGGTTTTCTCAAGTTTTTGGCTGTTTCTTTCATTTCCCGGGTGAGGACAGAGCTGCAGCTGTATGGGGCACCTCGGTTAAAGAAACAGCCAAAAACTTGAGAAAACCAAGAAATCACGACAAGAAGAGCAGACAAAGCTGCTGCCCCAGTGCTTATCCAGACCTCTGAATATCACGAGGAGCTGGATCAAATACTGGCTGACCTCTCCAAATTCAAAAAAAATCAACAAGAACCCCATCGAGGACATCCGACGAGACATCAACAAGACGGTTGAGAGGGTCCATGCTGCAAGGAATGCCCCCAGGCTCCCTCTTGCCCAAGGCGACTTTAATCCAGGGTATTATTATTATTATTATTATTATTATTATTATTATTATTATTATTATTATTATTATTATTATTATTATTATTCAGAAGATGACCTCTTTCATATAGAACAAGCCCACGGGGGATATTGAATTGAAATTCAGGCTTCCAAAGAATATTAAGATGTTAATTTGCAATGAGAAATAGAAGATAACGGGAAATGCATAAAGAAGAAATACGTCATCATAAAAGGAAAAAAAGGTAAATAAATAAACGGACAAAAATATAGATAAATGATCAAAATACAAGTTAAATTATTTTAGGGAACTTTTGAAGTTCCATTTACACGGCATCCTCAGGGAGACTGTTCCACAATCCAACTACTCTCTCTCTCTCTCTCTCTCTCTCTCTCTCTCTCTCTCTCTCTCTCCAACAGAGCTTTCAAAGTAGTGTCACCTTTCTCCCTTCCCCTCAGAATTGTTGAGAAAGAGGGTAGAGAAAGATTTTCTTGGTAGCAAATCTTTCTCTCCCCCTGTTTCTCAAGTGACAGCCATTAAATGCTTCGTCGTTTTCTCTCTCTCTCTCTCTCGCTTGTTGAAATTCAAAGTCTAAACGACAGTAGGTTAAGTCTTAAAAAGTCTAAATGATGTTCAAGTCTTAAAAAGTCTAAATGATGTTCAAGTCTTAAAAAGTCTAAATGGTGTTCAAGTCTTGAAAACTCTAAATGATGTTTAAGTCTTAATAAGTCTAAATTATGCTCAAGTCTTAAAAGGTCTAAATGATGTTCAGTCTTAAAAGGTCTAAAATTATGCCTGAGTCTTAAAAAATCTAAATGATGTGCAAGTTCTAAGTAGTCAGAGATCTTCAAGTTATAAAAGTGTTATTGCTGTTTCAGTTTTAAAAGTCTAAATGGTCTTCAAGTCTTAAAAACTCTAATTGCTGTTCAAGTCTTAAAAAGTCTAATTGTTGTTCAAGTCTTTAAAAGTCTAAATGATCTTCAAGTATCAAAAATTCTAAATGATATTAATTTCTGAAAAATTCTGAAGGATATTAAAGTCTAAACAGTTCAAAATATGTTAAAGCCTTAAAAAGTCTAATTGCTATTCAAGTCTTACATGTCTGAACGATCTTCAAGTCTTAAAAAAGTCTAAATGATCTTCAAGTCTAAGGTCTAAATAATGCGCGTTTCAAAAAGTCTAAGTCAAAGTCTAAATGATGTTCAAGTCTGATAAAGACTAAATGATATTTAAGTCTTATCTTAGTCTAATTGGTGTTCAAGTCTTAAAAAGTCTAAATGATCTTCAATTCTTAAAAAATTAAAATGATGGTCAAATCTCAAAAAGTCTAAATTGAAGTCTTACAAAGCCTAAATGATGCTCAAGTCTTAAAAGGTCTTAACCATATTAAAGTCTTGAAATATCTAAATCATCTTCAAGTCTTAAAAAGTCAAAATGATGGTTAAGCCTCAAAAAGTCTAAATTGAAGTCTTACAAAGTCTAAATGATGCTCAAATCTTAAAAGGTCTTAATTATTTTCAAGTCTTAAAAAGTCTAAATCATCTTCAAGTCTTGAAAAGCCTGAATGAGGTTCAAGTTTTAAAAAGTCTGAATGATGATCAAGTCTGAAATAAAAGTATAAATGATATTCAAGTCTTCTTAAGTCAAAATGATGTTCGAGTCTTAAAAAGTCTAAAAGATGTTCAAGTCTAAACAAATTCTAAATGATGTTCAAGTGCGAAAAAGTCTAAAATATGTTCAAGACTTACAAAGTCTAATTTAGGTTCAAGTCTTAAAAAGCCTATATTACATTCAAGTCTAACAACGTCTAAATGATGCTCAAGTCTTAAAAAGCCTAAATGATGCTCGAGTCTTAAAAACTGTTAATAATATTCAAGCGTTAAAAAGTCTAACATTCGTTTAATAACGTAAATGGCGTCAAATGTAACACTAACCTAAAACCTATCAATTAGCAAGAGAGCCCTCATCCTTATAAGCAATTAGTAGCCATTATTAAAGAGGCTGAGACTGAACACTTACACTAATGGACTATATAGACGTCGCCTCCACACATCACATGTTTAACTTAACACAATAATGGACACTGATGCCAGTTAGATCCGCGATAAACATGAATGATGCTTTGTAAACATTCGCGTGATGGAAAAATAGTGTTCTACATTATATCATTCAATTTACACTGTAATCATTTACTTAAAACAAGTACAGTGTGCATTTAAAATGCAGGAACTGTAATTTACGGAAGTTTGTATTATATCATTCTTATTAATCAGCATACATGCGAAAATTATGTAGGAAATGTGACAAAGACAGTTATTTCAAATGTTACGGACGGTTTCAGGAGCAAGAGCCCGTGCTGGAATAAAACCAGCTATATTATATCAAAATACCTTGAAATATACACTATGAGTTTTCAGGCATACATAAAAATCATTTACTTTATAAACTGGCATACTGAAGTGGCAACTAGGATTAAAAATCTTGTGTTTGTGCTTTCAGCTCCAGAGAGAGAGAGAGAGAGAGAGAGAGAGAGAGAGAGAGAGAGAGAGAGAGAGAGAGAGAGAGAGAGAGAGAGAGAGAGAGAGAGAGAGAGAGAGAGAATAAAAATAAAGGTCCTCATATATATAATGGACAGATAAGATTAATTACAAAAGAATAGGGCAATTACTAGATCAAATGAGAGAGAGAGAGAGAGAGAGAGAGAGAGAGAGAGAGAGAGATGGGTTACCAACGGGTAGGCAATGCCAAGGACATTTATAGATTTCCTTACTTTCATATTCTTAGTGCGGCAAAGTTAAACGACAGAGAGAGAGAGAGAGAGAGAGAGAGAGAGAGAGAGAGAGAGAGAGAGAGAGAGAACATCACATCAGAATCTATCTGCTACGCTTCAAAACAAGACGCGAGGCAAAAAAAAACAAAAAAAAAAACAAATACAATAAATAAAATTGGAAAGGAGAGAACAATCTAACAATTTTTAAAAGATAAGGAAGAAGAAGAGTAGAAATAGCCGCAGAGGCAACTTTAACCGAGTCAGTTCTTTTATTTTCTGGTCCTTTTGATGAGCATTTTTGGGGCAACGGCACAGGACAGGAATCAATCCTCCAATAAGTTAGGCTCAAGTTTTGTTCCCGAGTTCTATTCGCTCGATTTTTTGGATATTATTTTCTTTGTTAGGGACTTGATACAGCTCTCTCTCTCTCTCTCTCTCTCTCTCTCTCTCTCTCTCTCTCTCTCTCTCTCTCTCTCTCTATCTCTCTCTCTCATGAGTTTATGATGACCATTCAAACTACAAGCCATCCCTTTTCTTATTATTGTTTATCACGGAAGCCTTCACAAAAGATTGGTTCTTCCAATAAAATATGATAACCATTAAAAAAAAAAACCGTTTTTAAATGAGTTTTATAATATGAAGCTATGCAACGCTATTGAATTAGAGAAAGAACGGCACAAATTATCTATGTTTATATATGTATATATATATATATGTATATGTATGTATACAGTATATATATATATATATATATATATATATATATATATATATATATATATATATATATATATATATATATATATATATATACACACACATATAATTGCCCCGCATGTTGTCTCTACAGAATTACTGACCCTTTCATCTCTTGGCAAGCTGTGCCTCACCACAGTTGACTAACAATCTGTAAATTTCACTGCTTAGATTATCAGTTACCCTGAAATTTAACGAACGGCCCTGTAGTGTTAAATCTGGCTCGGAAATCAAACCCAGTGAGTTTGCCGAGACAAAAGCAAAAATTCCGGTTTGTCAATAAATAGTTTATAAGAGCAATTTTCCAAAACCCTTCTACAGATTAAACAAAAGCACACTGACTCCGTTTACATTAAATCCTGATTTAATAATATTCAAGAATAAAAAGACTCTTGTGAATTCATATATATATATATATATATATATATATATATATATATATATATATATATATATATATATATATATATATATATATATATATTCTTGCATATTTTCATTCGTCCCTTTAGCCTGCTAGATAGGGAATCAAAATAAACGAAAAAATTCGCCTCTCAGTCGACTGCTAGGAGTAGACTGGCGGTGGGAAGCGACGCCATGACACATCTGAATAGGGGTATGTCTACAAAAACACCCCAAGTGCCTGCTTGTGGGGGGACAATGCTGCTCCTTCGTCTCCTCCATCACGTGATTTGGGGTGTAGAGAACTCGTTAACTAACCAAGGCGGATGCCTTTTCAAGGGGGCTACTATTCTGAACCTTAGGGACTTAGCTATAAGGCCTCTTTCTGTATGAACCTATTACTTGGCTTGGGGATTTGCTTCCAGACGCGACTGCTGCCCTGTGTTCAACTCAAAATACCCCAAGACCTCCGAGAAATTATGGAAAAAACAACCACGCAGACACACAGCAAGACGTGTGTGTGAGTCAGCTTCTCCCATTCACGCTGGCCTGGACGAAATTCCATACAATCTACGGCTTCTTGCAAAGAGCTCATGCAAAAGACAGGATCAGGTACGTCTAGGAATGCAAATTCCCTGCCAGTTTCTGTTTCTTCCCGTCGAACTTTTCACTCTCCTAAACAAAGGCCCCTTTGTTAAAGTAAACCTACCAACAAAGCAGCCCATGATTCGTCCCCATGACTTGTCCTAAGCTCCAATTAAATCAATTCAGTGATCAGAATTAGATTATTCCCACCACAGTGTTAACCAAGGGCTAATCAATTCTAATTGACCAATTTCTCCATGGTGTATATTTAAGTTTCATGCAAGAGAAACTCCTTGTTTTGGAATGCTAACCTGGAATTCTCTTCCAGAAATCCTGCTACTCTGTTCCCAAGCGATCGAACCCAGTCTTGTGAATCAATTCCACTTAGAAGCACTGCCGTTTCTGATAAACAAGAATGTCTGGATACGAGTCCCGGGGCACTAACCAGTCCCCCCGCCCCCTCCCCTTGTGCACAAGCACCTGATCATTGCAACTCTTTCAACCAGTATTAACCGCTTTCTACTCAGAGATTTGCTATTCATTGTCTTATATTGCTCCACAGTATATGTGATTGCCTCCTGTATCATCAGCCTTTCCAGATCCATTTCTTGATTGCTTCATTTGTAAATAAATTCATTTTAACGTAACTAGTGACTCATTTCCCATGGCGACCTGCCACTCCCTGATTAAGTGCTGACGATTAAGATAAGTCACATCTCTTTCCCATCCATTTTATTACATTCTGGGTGCTCTCTGTTGGCCCTTGAAGGCAGTTCATGATATAAAAACCCCTTACATTCCTCCAACAGACCCCAGAACGTAAATTTATATATATATATATATATATATATATATATATATATATATATATATATATATATATATATATATATATATATATATATATATATGTATATATATATCAATTCCCTTCTATCTCACCTACGTATACAGAAGACCTGATTTAATTTTCAAAAAAGAATCTGGAAAATTTCCTAAAACTTAAATGGGTCTGTTCCAATATTTCTCATATGTTTTTTCCCTAGTCATTGTAACTTCTCACCGACCTGCAGACTCTCATTTCTGAATATCTGGACAGGCCCGAGGGTTAGGCATCCAAGTGTCTTTATCTAGCCCAGGTTGGAGGAAAACGGACAGGGAACAGAAAGAAGATAGTTGGCTGGTTAGTAGGCCTACATTAGGTCTAGAAGCGCCCTTGAGTGGTTCACTGCTAAAAAGGAGTACTAGGGCTGATGTGGCCCTCTGGATTCGTAAGTTACCCAACTGAGACTCATAAAAGACAAGAGAGAGAGAGAGAGAGAGAGAGAGAGAGAGAGAGAGAGAGAGAGAGAGAGAATGATTAAAATTCCATTTCTACCTGTATATGGCTTCCAAGCATCATTATTTTAGGCTTCAACAATTTTCTATAATAACCTCTCTTGTTGTATCCCAAACATCACTTAGGCCTATGTGGCTTTTAAATTAGAAAATAAAGAGTAATCATAATTAATAACGTTAGGATGTCAACTATACAAGAAAAAAAATATTATTATTTACTGAAACCAACATAAGTACGTAAATGTAGTATAGCAGGTATTTTAATGAACAGTATTCCTTGTTCAAAAATAAAACCAAAATTTACTTCGTCAGGTATAAAACAAAACAAGTCTTTGATGTAAACAAAACCATGACCTCAATAAAGAGAAAACTTCAAGGGATATATCTTAATTATAGCTTATCCTGTTTCCAGGAAGTCTGTCTCTGTAGGATCTCATTCTTCTTCCGGAGTGAGTCTGGGACGAAGAAGCGTTGGCAACGCTGCCATTTGCATCTGAATGTTCCTCGGAATGGTTCACCCAAAACTTTGGTCCAATTTAGTTTTCCAATTTACTTTCGAAAGAGCTTTTTTTCCGAGTGTTTTGTCACACTGTCAAGTTTTGTATTTAGTACTTGACTCTTCTGATCCTGTTTCAACTGTGGTTTCGAAATAGTTCAAGTTAAATGTCAGGAAATAAAGAGAAATTCGATCGTATACCGCAACCGCGTGAAAGCCATTTGGGCTGGCAAAGCGAACGCAACTTGAAAACATTCCCACTGAGGATCCCCCCCCCCCCTCCCGCCAAAACACCTCTCTCTCTCTCTCTCTCTCTCTCTCTCTCTCTCTCTCTCTCTCTCTCTCTCTCTCTCTCTCCGTGAGGGAATACTCATGAGTTTCAAAGACAGTCATCCTCATGAATAATTCCCGTTAGTTACAAAGTCATTGGTGCGTGTATATTAATTTATTCAATTGGTCTTTCAGGTGTAACTATCAATTTCGTAATTTCCTGTTTTCTGCCTCAGCGGTATTTAAGAGATTTTCACACCCCTAGGCTACTTATCAAATTGTCCTACTGGTGTACCAGTTTAAGCTACAAGACAGGAAATTGTTATCATGGAAAACGGCTAAATATTCGCCATTAAATTGAAAACAATGAAATACGCAGAGACTTCAAACCTAAAATCAACCGGAATTTCCTACATTAAAATATTGTGATTCTTATCATACAAAGCTGTTTAAGTGAATTCACTCTTTTTCATTCTGGCAAAAACATTTTCTTCCCAAAAAGCTGTTACAGGGAAAATTAAAGCTGTTATTTCTATATACCGTCCAAGTTGACCCACCTGGGTCTAGGGGTCCATACTAGGCCTATGGTTCCTTTAACCAACCAACAGTTAATTTCACAATCATCTTCAAACTCAGAATGGGCGGTAATGGCTTCATTGAAAAAATAAATACATTTACTTAAAATCAGCCTCGTAACCAAGTAATTTTCATAATCATCCTAAAATAAACAAAAATATTTAAAATCAGCCTCGGGACCAAGTAACTTCCTCAGTCGTCCTAAAATATAAAAAATTCTTTAAAATCAGCCTCGTGACCAAGTCTGAAATCTCATCAGTAGGCTACCATTCCGAGACAAACTTCCTCCCCTTCGTTGCAGATGACTTTCAACCTTCCCTGTCAATATTTGCATGACTAAAATTACTACCACCTCTGTCAAATAAAAAAAAATTGATCTTAAGCAAAAACCTCTGAAAATGAGCATTAAAAGGAGGAGACAAGACTTAAATACCCTAAACAATTACACTCAGATCTACAACTCGTTCCAAAAACAATGAATACAAAAAAATGAAATCAAACTTTAGGTAATCTGTTCACATGTCAAGGAGAGAGAGAGAGAGAGAGGTAACAGACGCAAGTCATCATGAATTAGTCTAAACGTGAATCATCTTACCCCAAACAATACGGATGGTCTAAACGAGGCGAAATAACTATTCAGATACTCTAGGCCCCGCCCCCCCCCCCCAACCCCCACCCCGTCCAACATTGCAACACATTTATCAAAGTCCCCTTAACCTCCTCTTGAAGACAAGAACGAAAATATATATAATAATAAAAAGCTGCCCATGAATGCTGTGTAATTCAACCTCAGGTGTTACAGAGTGAAGGTACACGAGGCGTTATTCAAGTCTCAATTACTACAGTTATAATCATGTAATTTTTAGCCATTTTCAATGGTTAATGGTACAATCAAGATCCAAGTAGACTGGATCGTGGGCACAACAACAACAACAACTAAATATATACAACAAAATATGATTAAAATAAAAAAGAGATTTAAATAAGCTTGAACTCGGTGGTTAGCCTAGCCACAAACTCTCGCCAGTGCAGCGGGTCAAGTCACCTACGAAAGCTAAGTTAAAGGAAAAGACCGTCGTCACGCAAAAGTGACCTTGTTTGTACATAGAACAACAACAGTAAATGAATACGAAACTAAACCTGTTTACCGCCTCCAACCGAAACTGAAACGTAGGCTACACAATGTGAAGGGCTGTCAATGGCAGAAACATGGCATCTGACAGCCATGTAGGCTACTGAGCTACTATAATCATCCTGCTCAACATCGGTTGGTGTTAAGTCCGGAGGTCCAAAGCTGGCCTATAATACCCTTTGATAAGTCAAGATAAATGGCAGTGATGCCGTAATGAAACGTAATCTGACCTAACCCAACCAACCCACAGGCTAACTAATCATGTCTCGAAAACATAGGCCTAGGCTTGGTTTACCCACTAATGTCATCAACCGGGAAACCAATGGATTAATCAACCATGGTAATAAACTGGTGTCTACGCACATTTAATTTGAATATAAATTTAATATCTAATCACGGAACTACTGCCCAATTAAACAAACAAACAAACAACAGGTCAACCAATCCTGTCTCAGAAACATAGCCTAGGCTTGGCTTAGCCAAAGTTACTTCAATAGCACGAAAACCAGACTCACATTATTCAATAACGACAAGTAAATGGCTGCCTATCACATATGACAAATTCAAAGCCTCAAATGTAATGTTCAAATACGAAAATACAATTGATTTAACCTACAAACCAAAGGGTCGACCAATCTTGTCTCGTAAACATAGGCCTAGGTTGGTTTCGCTTAGGATACATCCGTCTTTAACCAAAGGACACACCATTCTCTTGTTCAATAACGACAAAAAAATGGCTCTCTATATTTGTATTTTACAATATATATAAATAATAAAATGAAATATTTTTAACGTGAAAATGCAGCTGAAAGCACAGATGTAGATCCTTCCTTACCTTTGTCACCGTAGGACCAGACACCGGTTACACTGATATCTTTTTATTTTATCTCAAACAATTATTACAGCTTTTGATTGTTCTTTAAACAGTTACCGGCACGAATGACGCTTCGAAGTTCAGTATTTACACACGAAATGAGCAGGACGACCGGACGTAAACGAACACACACACACACACACACACACTACTATAGACACGCTACGAAGAGAGTAGACACATCGTACATCTGGCATGTGACTTACTTCCACCCTCCGTTGAGCAAAAGTCAGTTGTTAATAATTAACGACTGACTTTTGCTCAAAGATATTTTTATAATAATGTAGAATGAAACAATGTGAAAAGTTAATTATTAACTTTTCACATTATTTAATTCTACATTATTATAAAATTATCTTTTACATTTCTTATTATCTATTCACATAATTGATTTACATAATTGTTTCCTTGTTGTTCGATATTACAAATTAATAATTTCATTCTGATTTTATTTTCCTTCGCGTAAGTTTGTTATCTGCTGTTGTAAAGAACCTTTTTAATTTGTTTTAAATAGACTTAGAGCTATCTAAAACAACATTAAAAATACCTGAACCCAGATGACCTTAACTCGACCTTTTGGTTTTCAAAGATGTTGACATTTTGGGTTTAAGTAAAACTTTGACCTCAAGAAATCGACGGAATATAATAAGTAGGTCAGCTGCCAAATATTCCCGGAAGTTCAAACGGGAACATAAATGAATAAATCCAAGAAGAATTTTTCAAACTTCCTACGCAGAGAGAAAACATTCCTTCTAGCAGGAGAGAGAGAGAGAGAGAGAGAGAGAGAGAGAGAGAGAGAGAGAGAGAGAGAGAGAGAGAGAGAGAGAGAGAAAGAGAGACCTATCATTTAGGAAAGCTTTAGTATTATAACAATTTACCCTATGTCTATTCCATGTTGTTTATTAGTCTGGGAGCTCAGGGACTTGATCGTGCAGATTCATCTAAAAGCATCAAATTCGGCCCAGACGTAGGTTATACTATACTATTTCGAATTCCAGAGAGTGCCAAGAAAATTGCCCACATTAGCCCTCTTTTTGGAGGGAAAAACACCCTTGCGGAGGGTATTTTCTCTATAGTTTTCATTTTTTCTCCAAAACTATGCGTTCCATGTGAAAATGTACACGAATATAAAAAATTGGAAATTAAATCCTACAAAAAGTCTTCTTGGTAAGTTATTCTTGTAAATATAATAGTTACTGCGTAAATCACCCCGCATATGGAGGCATCTGTTGCTGGCAATGAAAAAAAAAATCGATTTCACGATTAATTTTCCTTCAATAACTCAAGAATGATGCATTTCTAGATAAATTACCATAGAGATGAAATTGTAGGGTGGATGTTTCTTTTCCATTATATATATATATATATATATATATATATATATATATATATATATATATATATATATATATATATATATATATATATATATTCAGAAAATATGGCTGCTACAATCTTAAAGGACACATATATGCATTTCATAGCTTCAATGCTTTAAGATGTGATGAAAGAATTTTTGGAGCGAGATGGTACTGACAGAGCCGTCAGTTGCAAAATCTTTGTATTCAGCAAATAGTTTGATTCTTCAGCAATATTGCCGGTCAGGTGATCTTCCAAGCGTTATGTATGTTCGTGAGTACGTGCGTTACTTTGATCTAGATTATGCCAAAATCTGCCCTAAAAGTGAGTTTGATCGTTCATTAACGTGACAGAACTGCAATTGTCCAGTCGTAAGCTTTGGAGAGGATCCAGGCTTTGAAAATCGGCAGATAAGGTAGAGTTTCAAATCGCTGTTTTTATGGGAGAAAATTGAACTTATGATTTTTACCTTGACTTTCTGATCATTGTGAACTTTTGAACTGGTGTGGGAGATTTAATATGAATATTCATACCTCTTTTATATTATTATTTTGTCATGTTACGTTTGCCATATCTTGGCTATGCATTTTACACTTTCCATTATTGTGTTTTGCATTTCATATATTTTTGGGAGTTTTCTATCATGTTTAATTCTTTCGACAGATGTCTGTGGACATGGTGGACATGTTGGAATAACATGTGGACTTGGGAGTTTGAGAAAAAGGACATGCAAGTCATTTGCAATGTCAATCTCTTTATGTGGTAGACTGTTTTTTTTTTACATGACTTTTATTTATTGATTTATGAGTATGTGAGATTTTGGGGATTTCCAGGCTATTAGCCATAATGAGACTTCTTTAATCAGAAGTGTTTTGCAGTTTACAGTTTAGTTATCTGACTCGATAATTCATTTATTATGCATTTTAATCTTTGCTTTGTTTTATTCATTTCTTGTTGGGTTATTTGAATAATAAACCTATTTTTGTAGAAATGATTGTGTTTCTTTAGATAGTCCATTTAATTGCTTTGAGAGAATGAGTGAGGTTCGGGTGGGTGAGCTTTGGTAAATGAGAGAGAGAGTCAATACACAGAGAGAGAGAGAGAGAGAGAGAGAGGAAGAAAAAAATGTGAGTGTTTCCATGAGTGAACCTTTTCACGCCTTTTTCCTGAAGAAAGATCGCTAGGATTACGCTACGTACACTTTCAAAGAAGTGTTGATTCTGTTCCTGTAACAGAATTTAATGGCGGCAGCGGTGTCTCATGATTTTAATGGCGGCAGCGGTGCCTCATGACTTTAATGGCAGCGAGCGGTGTCCCATGTCTTTAATGGTGGCGAAAGAGGGAGATTGCTAATAGACTAATTGGTAACGTTGATACCCAAAGCGACTGGGCCGTGAGCGTGATGTGTGACCACTCAGTCTTAACCTGTTAAGCGTCACCCACGTAATAATACGTTTACTGCGATCTACTCGGTAGCGCCTTCAACGGGATATTACGTTCAAGACTTTAACTCTGCTTTTCAAGCTGTCAGCACCGTAATAATACGTTTACTTGTATGGAAAATGTTGAAACATCATTTGGTAACACTCTCAGAACACGTAAGCTGTAATTGATTACTTATTTCCTCCCTGGCAACTCTTTTCAGTTGGTCGCTTGATGCCTAGATGACTATTTTTTTTTCAGTACGCTTCGGGCGTTTTCAGAGACAACATATCTTTGACGTCGTTCTCAGTGAAAGTCACAAAGAGGAGCCGTATGTCTTCAGGTGAGATAAATCAAATCCTAGATGAGGTGTCTGATACTGAAGACATATTTGATGATGAGAGCTCTAGTTCTGAATCCTCCATGATGAGGATATTGAAGAAACAAACTTTGCTTCCAATAGCGGAAGTGAAGATGACTTCTCATTGCCGAGTGACTGGACTCAGAGAGAGAGAGAGAGAGAGAGATATCCCTTTACTTTTGTTGCTGATCCCGGCGTGAAATTTTCAGTTGAGCATAAAGAGAATCCATTAGAATTTTTGAGAAATAATTTGATGATGAAATCATTGATTACCTCGTGAAAGAAACAAACAGATTTGCAAATCAGTTTCTAGATGAGAATGTAGAACATTTGTCTCCACAATCACGAGTACATAGATGGATTGTGTGTAGCCCCCTGCTTTAGAGATTGGCATACAAAAGAATAATAGTGCATGTATGTACAACACTTTTCATTCAGTATTTTGTAGTCTTATGAAATAAAATAATAGTAATAGTAATAGTTTTTTTATCCTATCATTTAATAAAATTCCTACTCTTAACTACAGTACGAATTATAAGCATAAAAATCAATATTAACTTTGAAAAACTATCATCAGTGATATGACCGCTAATTGCAAGAAAAAGCGTGACGGTACGTTAGCGGCGAGCTCATCCGGGGAGGACGCTTAACAGGTTAAGAGATCGAGTTTCATAGGGGGTCGTGATTACGTGTGAAATACGGGGAATCTTTTTTTTTTCCGTCTCTATTCGAGTATTGGGAGTGGGGAGTTGTGAAATAGATCTGGATGATCTCTAGAGCAATTTTGGAGTTAACAAAATACCCAAATAAGTGTGAATAGTGGCGATTGTGAGTTAATTACGCAAAGTGGTTCAACAAGAATCATGCTGGTGTTTTTTTTTTGCTTCGTCTTCGAGTGGGTGACGTCACAGGTTAGCAAGTCGAGAGATAGGTGCTCCGTTTTCTGTTCAAATTGGTAAGTACCCCATTGTCGTAAGTTGCGCAGAATTCCGTTTTCTATTCTTCTTTTAGAGGGGGTAACTTTTACCTTTCTCTAGGTTCTTTTTGGTTTCTTTTTTATGTTGTTACGCTCAGGGCGTGTGATCACTCACAAAATGCCGGACGATGCAGCAAGCACATCCCAATCAGTTGTGGTGCATAAAGTGACAAGCGTTAGCGCAGGAATTAGTAATTTTAAAGGGTTAGTTGACAGGAAGCCAACCCAAAATATAGAAACTTTCATTGAGTCAGTGAACAATTATCTGAATTCTAAGAAAATTACGAATGGCGCTGAAGCTTTAACAGAGGCCAAATCATTTCTGGATTTGGATAAAGGAGATATTGGGAAAAGAGCACGCAGTTTCGGGTTCAGAAGGTGTAAAACTTGGAATGAACTGCAGAAATTTCTACGAGCTACTTATGGCGGAGTTCAACGTGAGTGTGCAGTTCGGAATTTGCGAGAGTTTCTCAAAATAAAGAAAGGCAATGATTCACTAGTCACATACAGTGCAAATTTATTTGATGCAGTAGTTGAGTTAAAGAAATCTATAACAGGCTCTCCATGGGTAACTGGAAATAATATCTCCTTAGATAATTTTGAAAGATTGTTACACTTTGCTTGCCTTTTAACGTCGGTCCCAGATGTAATTGTAGATAGTTTTGATAAGAGAATTGATCAGGATACAGACGAATCCTCTTTGTTTGCACAGATTAACAAAAATCTATCAAGATGCCCGACACTGGACAGTAGTTTTGTACAGGGAGGTGCAAAGATGTCAGCTGCGGTTTCCAAACCACAGAATAATGATAGTCGCTCGCATTCGGGAAATGATGCAACAGCGAAGACATGTGCACGAGTAGAATCGAAGAAAATTCCAGAGAGATCAGTCACAACGATACGTTGTTTTAATTGTGATAAACTAGGACATAGTAAATCAAATTGCAGAGTGAGATATTGTTCAGTTTGCAAATCTTCAGATCATGGATGGAGATTTGCCCAGCCACGAAGAATAGAGATTATTCAGGGAAGTCACGGGGAGGTTTTTCTAGATATGACAGGAGAATTCCACATGATGCAAGTTCTAGATACACAAAGGAACAGCAGAATTTTCACAAGATAAGTTCGAAAACGGACACAGGATAATGACTAATCAGGTCTTAGAGTCACTAGAACCTAGGCCGATTGTACGTGGATTCTCTTACGGCAATGAAATTTCTATTTTCATTGATTCTGGCAGCTCAGTTAACTTAGTAAATGCTGACCTTTTTCACTCGAGGTTTCCAGAGTGCAAATTAGTCCCTTCTAGTGAGACAGTGTGTGATGTACAAGCGAGGAAACTGAATATTTTAGGTTCGTCATTTCTTACGCTTTGTATCGGCGGAAAGACAATAGTAGAATCATTTTTAGTCATAGAAGGATTAGCCTTAGGTGAAATGGTCTTGCTAGGACACCCTTCTTGCATGCGACATAACATCAACATTCTTACGGGAGTTCAGGGGATAACAATAGGTGAGTCAAGTTGTTTTGTTCCATATATACACAGAAAAAAAACTTGTGAGAAACCTAAGACACAGTCTGAGACATGTGTAACACATTCATTAGAGAGTGAAGATATTCCGCAAAGATCTTTCAAAGGATTTTTGTTGGAAGATATTGAATTGCAACCGCGAGTTCCTACATTGGTTAAAGTGTCGCTGAAAGTGAAAAAGTTTCCTTCTCAAGTGTGCGTTGTTGAGGGAACCGAGAAATTCAAAGACGTTGTGAGTACGGTGTCAGTGAATGAAATTTCAGTCGCAGGCGTGACTTCAGTAGAATTAGTTAGCTATCAAGACTCAGTGAAAAAATATCACAAGGGTACTTATGTAATTGATTTTGAAGAGTTTAATGAAGAGCATAAATTAGTGAGTTTTTGTGGAGACGGGAATATGTTTCCTAACGAGGAGCAACAGTTCAGAAGTCAGGTTCTGCATGAACACTTGGCTAAAGTTGATTATCCTGAATATTCAGATAAAGTAGAGAAAGTGTTGAAAGAATATCTAGATATCATTGCTTTGAAGTGAGATAAATTAGGAGTTACAGATGTTTTAGAACATTCAATCCGCCTAGAAAAGGGTACAAATCCCATATATATTCCAGCATATCGAATTCCTTTTAAGATCAGAGAAGAAGTAGAAAAAGAAGTTCAGAAGTGGGAGTCGGAAGGCATTATCAGACCGTCCAATTCTCCGTTTAATTTTCCTTTGCTTGCAGTTCCTAAGAAAGACGGTAGTATCAGAGTTTGTGTAGATTTTCGTAAATTGAATGAAAAAACATGCCCAGATAGATATCCGGTAGCTTGTTTGCCTGATTTGTTTGTTGAGATCGGTGGCAAGAATATATATTCATCTATAGATCTTATGCAAGGGTTTTTACAGGTTCCCCTTTGTGAGAGTAGCCGTAAATATACAGCATTTTCGGTACCAAAGGGACATTACGAGTTTAATAGGATGCCTTTTGGATTACAAGGGTCCCCAATAACATTTACTAGACTGGTTAACACAGTACTTCATGGCTTGTTAGGAAAGTCGGTGTTTGTGTACATGGATGACATTCTCATATGCACAGATACAATTGAAGAACATCTAAAGGTGTTAAAAGAAGTCCTCAAGCGATTACGGTTCGCGGGATTAAAGGTCAAATTGGCCAAATGTGAGTTTCTGAAGAGAAAAATTGTCTATTTAGGACATGTTATCTCTAAAGAGGGAGTTAGAGTGAATGATGAGAAAGTTAAAGCCATTGTGAATTTTCCAGTTCCCAAAACCAGGAAACAGATTCGTTCGTTCCTAGGTATGTCGGGTTTCTTTCGCCGTTTTGTGCGGAATTTTTCTACAATAGCGTCTCCATTGACAGATTTGTTACGAGAAGACGTTAAGTTTGTTTGGGGTGATAGTCAACAATTAGCTTTTGAGAA
Organism: Macrobrachium rosenbergii; assembly: GCA_039081455.1. NCBI lineage: Eukaryota > Metazoa > Arthropoda > Malacostraca > Decapoda > Palaemonidae > Macrobrachium > Macrobrachium rosenbergii. Next base: position 30,223,147 of record JANJGK010000041.1, read on the forward strand.
GCTTAAGAACGCTTTAGTGAACCCACCAGTTTTGAAGTTTCCAGATTTTAGTCAACCGTTCACCTTAGTGACTGACGCGAGTCAGGAAGGTATAGGTGCGTGTTTGATGCAGAAATTTGAGGGGAAATTACACCCAATTGCTTTTTATAGCAGAAAGTTCAAAACGCGTGGTAGTAACGAAAGGCTGATGTCAGTTGTGGACAAGGAGGCTTTCGCAGTCGTCTCTAGCCTTGTTCATTTTAAGATGTTGTTGGGAAATAAAGTTGAGATTTTTACAGATCATCAACCGTTGTTAGAGCTTTTTAATAAGCCAAATTTGTCGCCCAAGAGAGCACGTTGGTTCCTAACATTGAGAGATTTTGATGCAAACCTCAAATACATTGAAGGTAAGCATAATGTAGTTGCAGATGCATTGAGCAGATACTTTCCGGTCGAGGATGAGGAAATACACACCGAATCCTGTGTGGGAGAAGAGAGTAAATATTTGGTGTCTAATGTCTCTGATATTAGTAGTTCTGAGAGATCGCATGTAGAGGACATACACGTTCCTACAGTGCATACTTCGGGGAGAAATAGTGAGTCGGCAGTCTCGGGAGAGATTGTTGTTCGTGATAGTGAGAGTAACGCAGTGTGTTATGTTACGGGTGAAAATGTCACTTGGGACATAGGCTTGCTTGAACAAAAGCAAGATGAAGATAAATTGTTGTCAGATGCTAAGGCATTTCTTAGGGGAGTTTCACCGAAGAAAGGGTATAAGTTGCCTTTTTCTGGTCTAGAGTTGGAGAATAATTTATTGGTGAGGAAAGTTAAGTATAACTTGCGAAGTACTCGAAGCATGGGTGAGATTACACAAATCATCGTGCCAGAGAGTCTAGTACCACAAGTTCTAGACATTGTACATTGTAAATTTGGTTCTCCTCATTTGGGTGTGGACAAGACGTATGAAAACGTCAGGTCAAAGTTCTTTTGGAAAAATATGTTTTCCGCAGTAGAAGCCTTTGTGAAGAAGTGCGCTATTTGCAATGCGAATAAGCCAGCGACGACAGTGTCGTGTCGTTTGGGTTCATATCCCATACCACATAGGCCGTTTCAGAGAGTGCATATGGATATTCTGGGTAACTTCTCAGAGTCCGCTTATGGTTATAGACATTTATTAGTAGTTGTTGATGAGTTGACTCGCTTTGTCGAGATTTTCCCACTGAAATACAAATCAGCTGAGGAAGTTGCTATAGCGTTCTTTAAGGGGATAATTTGTCGATATGGTGTTCCTGAATGCCTGATCACAGACAATGGTAGGGAGTTTATTAATAAGACTTTAGACGGTCTTGCTAATTTACTGGGAATAAAGAAAGTATCTATAATCCCGTATAGACCTGAAGCAAATGGGTTATGTGAGAGGGCGAATCGGAAAGTAATCGAAGCTTTGCGCATGACGGTGGGAGGTTCCGATACACATTGGGACAGATCTTTGGATGAAGTGCGATATAGTATCAATACTATGATGAATGACACAATTAAGATATCTCCAGCAGAAGCTTTGTATGGGTACAAGTTGAAAGGACCTTTTGATTTGTTACCAGAGCGAGTTCAGGGTGATGTTACGGTCACTTCATTGATAAATACAGCGAGAGAAAGATTTGCACGTGTCAGTAAAGAACTTGAACTTAGTTCGCGTGCAATGGTAGAGAAAAGTAACGCGAAATCGAGGGGAGTAGCTTTTTCGATGGGTGATAGAGTGTTTGTTAAAGTGAATGTTCGGAATGATCTGAATTATAAATTAAGTCCGAAGTTCCACGGACCTTTTGAGATTGTAGAGATCAAAAGAGGGAATAGATTTGTAGTTAAAGATGTAAACACTGGAGTGACGAAATTGACTCATATTTCGAAGTTGAAGAAAGTTGGGATGTAATGGAACATTTGTATATAGTCATGTAATGGAACGTTTGTATATAGTTAGAGGGATAAATGGGTTGATGTTTGTATATATATGATGTTTATTTATTTTTTTTTTATTTTTTTTTTGTCTCTTGTTCATTTTGGATGTTGAAGTTCTTAATCATTTGTTTTCGAATGATTTTGGGAATTGAGACATGGGCTAATTTCATACGAGATTTGACCCGTGTGTTAGTGTGTTATGGGGTTATTGTGTTATGATGTGTTTCATCATCTGACGCAATATGTGTGTTGTTTAGGATATTTTTTTTTGGGGGGGAGGTACTTAGTATATCGGACCGAACAAGTCTGATTTTTTTTTCGGGTTGGGAGATCGTATTTGAGTATTTGGATTTTTTTTTCAGTTTCTTTTTTAAAATTAAGGGAGCTGTATTGTGAGTAGTTGTAGTTGTTAAGATCGTGGGAGCGATTGCCATTACGTCAATTGCTATTTTGTTGAGAGTTAGTCAGGTGTTGCGAAATATTTGCTAACCGGAGTAGAACTTTCATGTCTTTTACGAGATATGATATCTTTTAATGTTTGGATAGGATTCTCGAGTATTTTTTTTTTCTGTTGGATAGAATTTTTTTTATGAGTGAGTTCCGTAGATTTGTTGTGTGCTTAGTAGTGAGTTGACTGTGGATATTCCGGATACACACTTGGAATTAGTTCACATTGAGAGTGTTTGACTTTTGCGTTAGTAGTTTTGTTTGGTTCAGTAACATGAAACCTGTTTGTTGTTAGACCTTTTTCGAGTCATTTTTGGAGACTCAGTAGTGACATGGGATGGATTAGAGACCATGTTCATTTTGGGAGATCAATATCAAGGTTCGGGAGTTGATTGTAAGACAAGTTGTGCTTTAGTTAGAGAGAGGTGTGTGTGTGACAGTAGTATTTTCCAGTTGCGAGTTGTATCTGTGGGTGGTTGTGAATTATCATTAGTTCATGGACAGACTCCGACAGAATGTGACTTTAGACAGTTCCTGCGAGATTACCACATTGTGTCCACCAGAACGCTTCCTGCCGTGTTTTGCAAGGAGTATGCAGTTACAATGATGTGCCAGAACAACAAGTCGACATCATTTGTTCTTCAAGGATCCAAGCTGTTTGATGCTGCATGCCGTGTGATGTCTACGGACTTTCTCGTACTTAGCCGTGCTGTATTCAACAGTTCCGAGAAGATAATTATGCGTCATACGCATAACGAGCATTTGGTAGTGGCGGTACCTACAACCAAGGTGCCAATGACGGTTCCACCGTTGGAAGACATCGACGATTCCGTGATGTTCCAGTATCAGGAATATATTATGCCGACAATTTTAATTGTCTTAATAGCTATTTTACTGATAATTCTTCTTGTGGGAGTAGTAAAGCTTATTCGTGTTTGTAAGGTTACATGTAAAGGCTCTAAGAACACAACCCCAGTGACTTTGGAAGTGCGTCATGAGAGCAGTCCTTAAAGCTGCAGTGCAGTAGACATTGCTCATTGAGCATAGCCCTATCTGTTATGTTTTATACATATGCTTTTGTTTTAGTTTGCCGTTAAGGAGAGCGAGACGCTCTTATGGGGTGGCCGAGCTCTATTTCAGAAAATATGGCTGCTACAATCTTAAAGGACACATATATGCATTTCATAGCTTCAATGCTTTAAGATGTGATGAAAGAATTTTTGGAGCGAGATGGTACTGACAGAGCCGTCAGTTGCAAAATCTTTGTATTCAGCAAATAGTTTGATTCTTCAGCAATATTGCCGGTCAGGTGATCTTCCAAGCGTTATGTATGTTCGTGAGTACGTGCGTTACTTTGATCTAGATTATGCCAAAATCTGCCCTAAAAGTGAGTTTGATCGTTCATTAACGTGACAGAACTGCAATTGTCCAGTCGTAAGCTTTGGAGAGGATCCAGGCTTTGAAAATCGGCAGATAAGGTAGAGTTTCAAATCGCTGTTTTTATGGGAGAAAATTGAACTTATGATTTTTACCTTGACTTTCTGATCATTGTGAACTTTTGAACTGGTGTGGGAGATTTAATATGAATATTCATACCTCTTTTATATTATTATTTTGTCATGTTACGTTTGCCATATCTTGGCTATGCATTTTACACTTTCCATTATTGTGTTTTGCATTTCATATATTTTTGGGAGTTTTCTATCATGTTTAATTCTTTCGACAGATGTCTGTGGACATGGTGGACATGTTGGAATAACATGTGGACTTGGGAGTTTGAGAAAAAGGACATGCAAGTCATTTGCAATGTCAATCTCTTTATGTGGTAGACTGTTTTTTTTTTACATGACTTTTATTTATTGATTTATGAGTATGTGAGATTTTGGGGATTTCCAGGCTATTAGCCATAATGAGACTTCTTTAATCAGAAGTGTTTTGCAGTTTACAGTTTAGTTATCTGACTCGATAATTCATTTATTATGCATTTTAATCTTTGCTTTGTTTTATTCATTTCTTGTTGGGTTATTTGAATAATAAACCTATTTTTGTAGAAATGATTGTGTTTCTTTAGATAGTCCATTTAATTGCTTTGAGAGAATGAGTGAGGTTCGGGTGGGTGAGCTTTGGTAAATGAGAGAGAGAGAGTCGATACACAGAGAGAGAGAGAGAGAGAGAGGAAGAAAAAAATGAGTGTTTCCATGAGTGAACCTTTTCACGCCTTTTTCCTGAAGAAAGATCGCTAGGATTACGCTACGTACACTTTCAAAAAAGTGTTGATTCTGTTCCTGTAACATATATATATATATATATATATATATATATATATATATATATATATATATATATATATATATATATATATATATATATATATATATATATATATATATATATATATATATATATATATATATATATATAAATATATACACACACATATATATATATATATATATATATATATATATATATATATATATATATATATATATATATATATATATATATATATAAATATATACACACATATATATATATATATATATATATATATATATATATATATATATATATATATATATATATATATATATATATATGAATATAATCAGAAAGCTACAAACGTCCTTTAATATCCAATTCGCTCTACCTCGGAAATAATATATTTTCATATATGTTACCGAAGGGGAATTTTTTAGTTGATAATAAGTCCACCTTCCCGTGGGGTCGAACCAGCCCCACGGGACGGTGGACTTATTATCAACTAAAAAATTTCCCTTCGGTAACATATATGAAAATATATTATTTCCGAGGTAGAGCGAATTGGATATTAAAGGACGTTTGTAGCTTTCTGATTGTATATGAATCACGGTGATGTGATAAATAGTCATATATATATATATATATATATATATATATATATATATATATATATATATATATATATATATATATATATATATATATATATATATATATATTGCTGTTTGCAATAGAAAACGTGTTGTGCATTTGGCAAATGTGTGGACTAGACCATCATGAAATAAGAGTTTTCACCCAACAAATTCATCTCTACGTATTTTTATCGAGAAATAAAACTTTCAATAGTTATTGAAGGGTTATTTATTTCATTTATTATTCTTAGGCACAGCAACGGAAGTTATTGAATGGGGGGGGGGGGTTGTCTCCATAGCCATAGTGTGTCTGTCTGCCAATAATTATTAGTTTTCTTGTTATGAATAAAAAAAAAATTCAGTAAAGGCGTAAAAATTGTTACATAATACAAAACTGCAAGGTAAAATTTAGTAATCACAATTTTCCAGAGTAAAAAAAATATAATTTGAGATAAAGAGTGTTAGAGAACTACAATTTCCCATATCATCATCACCACAGTCAAAGTAAATACATTATCCTTAAGACTTGCACAGTCCCCAATAATGCAACCGTGAAGTTTTGTAGAAAGCATGTTACATTGTACAATGCTTCTCCCGGGAACTGAGCAGTATTGACCTTCATTAATGATTTTTCTCATTACTAATTTCATTCTTTCAGCTTAAAGTGATTTCGCAATGATCTTATAGTCTACACAAAGTAGGGAAATTGGCCTCCAATTTTTCAAGTCTTTCTCATCGCCAACCTTCTTTATAAGTGTAATTATACCCTTATATTGCGAACCCCCTAATTTCATAATTCTTAATATAAATTAACTAATTCGGTAAAATCATCCCCTATGATGTCCCAGTTCGCTATATAAAATTCAACTGGGAGCCCATCAATACCTGGGGTTCGATTCTTTGCAATTTTTTCATTGTACGAAATATTTCTTTCTTATCAAACTCCTGTTCTATTAATTCTCTATCACCATCATCAAGTTTACTTTCTATATATTTTAAAAGTTTTTTTTGCATATCTTGATCTCCTATATCTCAAGGGAACAAATCTGAGTAAAACTGCATACAAGACGTTTGAATGGCTGGAAAGGACCGTAATTCTGTTCCCCACTTATCCCTCACACAAGTCATCATTTTCTTAACTTGCCTTTCTCGTTGTTTACCAATTAAGTATTTTAACATTTTCTCGCCACACTATGTCTTTTAATCTTGTTCTTATCTTAATACCTTCGTTCAGTTCATCCCTAATTGTTTGAATTCTACTTTTAATTCTCTTTATTTCTTCCATATCAGGGTTCCCTGTCTGGTAAGCAGTTTCATGTAAAGACCTTAGTCTATTTTCAAGAATATTCAACATATTATATCTCATTTTCTTTTTCATACAACCCACTTTACTATAAAATTCCTTAACTTTAACCTTTACTAGTTTCTCCCACCATTCAAGCATGGAATCATAATTACTTCTCTCTCTTTTCCATTTTATCCATTGGTCTTTAAAATCCTCCTTAACTCCTGAAACATCAAGGAGAGAAACATTAAGTTTCCAATATGATTTCCCAAATTGTAACACATTATCTAATTTAACATCACATAAAAAACAAGAGTGATCAGAATATGATACTGCTACTATTTTTGAATACTTCACATTTGCGATTAAGTCAGCCATGTATATTCTATCTAATCCTGCAGCATAATTTTTCCTCATAAATGTATATTCAGGAATTTTTGTGATAATATTATATACATCTTTCAATTTCAAAACACTGACAATTTGTTTTAACGTATTTGAAAAGTTTGAAGTTTTTGGTTCAAAAGAATCCCTATTACGTATAATGCAATTTCAGTCAGCTCCAACAATACATCTACTTGCATTGTTTTGCGTAAGAGGAAGTATAACTTCCTCAAAAAATTCTTCTCTTTCACCCTGACAATTCGCCCTAGAGGGTGCATAAATACACATAATATTAATCTCTTCTCCTTGAATGTTTACTCTAATCATACTTAGTCTAGAGCTAGCATGTTTGTAAGTGCTTATTATTTTAGCATTTAGTTTCTTATTTATCATTATTGCAGTTCCACCCTTAATATTTATGGTCGGATTCAGAACAACGTCATAATAATTTAACAAATAAGTAATATTGCTCAAAGTCTTTATATTATGTTCTTGTAACAAAATGATATCAATATTATGATAGTTAAGAAAAGTATTCAAATTCATCTGTTTGTTTACATCTGAAAGACCATTAATGTTAAAGAGTTCCAATACGAATGAAAATGATTGTTTAAGGGTAATACATGTCTATTAACTAGCTATTTTGGGGTTCGTACCTTGTTTCAGGCACTGGTATTTCTGTTTTTCTCTTTTTTGCATTTTTTTTGTTTTGTTTTTGCTACTGCTTTAGCATTACGACTTAGAACAAAATTTTTTCCCTCGTTTGTACCACCACCTTCCATTCTTCGTGGTTACCGGACAACTGAGAATCGTCTGATTCTGTACCATCACTATCATCCATGCATTCGGAATCGGAAGGAATTCCCTCTTCTAAATGTAATCTCTCCTTGGTAGCGGTAGTTTTTTCAGCAAACGTGATCTGAATTGGATCCAAACCCTCCTCTTGGACCGTGTCCTCCTCGCAATCCTCTTCTCCCATATTCATTCCAGATGCCATCTCTTTTTCCGCGTCCCCATACATATGCACGTCAACAGTAGTTATACTCTTAACTATTCCCTCTTCGTAGTAGCTCCCTTTTAATACTACATTATCAGTATTATAAGTTTGGTCGTCGTCCACTGCGGTATACTCTTCCATTCCACTTATACTAGGTTGCAACCTTATTATCTTATCATCAGCTATGTCGTTATTTCCCTTTTCATTTATTTTCTACTAGTAATTCACAATTATTAGTACTGTTTTCTTCGTTGGATGTATTATCACTTCCATTACCCTTTTCTGTATTTTTCACACTCTCTTCAAACCCTTTACTTGCACCAAATTCACCTCTGTCATTAACCATTCATTCCCTTGTTTCCTTCTTCTATAATTTCGTCGGTCCCATCATGATTTTCCTTTCCATGCTTTGTCTTTGGGTCGACAGATAAAATAGGGTCGTTTACGGGCTTCGAGTTTAAGGGAGGAAAGTTATCAGTATTTACTATATTTACTTTATCTTTCCAGTTAATGCAGCAATCTGCTGCAATGTGCCCTGCAATACCGCATCCAGTGCATGTTCATATTTGCCCCTTGCATTGAAACAGCATTGAGATCCCTCTGTAGATAAGTGAGGAGGGAATTGGTTTCTCCAGCTTCATCAATACAATCCTGTTTCCCGTCATTTTTCCTGCAAGATCTCCATACGTATATTTCTGAAATCGTACATTATATTGTACGTACACCTGACCATACTCTTCAAGAATATTTGAAAATGTTGTATTTTGCATTTCAAATGGGACATTCTTTACTGTTACAACAGTTTTAGTAGTACTCAGATTAATAATTTGAACATTTACTTTCCTTCCATCCACAGAAATTATACGTTCACTATAGTCCTTCACAACTTTTTCGAATGTTTTATTTGCAGTATCTTCTAGTTTGATAACTATTTTACTATGACTAATTTGCTGCACACTATAAACTTCTTCTAAACGTACTTGGAGTATATTTATTATTTCGAGTGTGTCATCTACACTGGCTTTCTCTTGCCCAAGGTAAAGAATACCAAAGGTATTAGTGCGTTTGAATAAGTCACCCATTTTAGTGACGCAGAAAGTGGGTATGGTCAGTCAATTTCTGTTGGTACTCCTGCGTTGCCATGGTAACATGAGCTCCCTTTCCCAGAATGGCTTTGAATTCAAAAGTCTAAACTACAAAGCCACAGTGCACCATATCACTGTCACAGTTCACCAGTTTCACATATCTCTGAGATACACAAGGCACTAAAGCTTCCTACAGCAATATCAGCACGTTCTCCTTCGTCAAAAATCCCTTTGAAATATGGAAAGAAGGGCGGAGCAAAACATAACCAGAGTTGCTAGTCTGAAGTCAGGGCTGCCAACCATTACAACATTGGTACATCGAGCTCTAAAATATACTGCTAGTTGGTCCAATTTTCACTAAGAAATTGATTGTTTATCAAAGTTTTTTTCTGCTAATTCGTATCCTCAATTCTTAGTCCAGAAAATAATTAATAATAAGCTTACTAAATATATGTCTCATCCCTCTGAAAACTTTAATGTTCCTAAAATTGAACATGTATGCTGTAATTCCCTTTTCTCACTCGGATAAATTACGTTAAAAAATAAAAAGTATCATTGAAAGAGAATTAGATTTTTAAAAATTAACTTTGATTCCTATGAATCCAGAAAAGGGTGGGAATTTATTCTCCTATTGTAAGAGCCTGATGCCGTCTCTTCCAAACACGTGTGTGTGCGTGTGTGGTCGTCCATCGGAGTGGACAAGACAACAAGAGCATCTCGTTTTCTTTCTCTAAAGGAACGCTATTTCAACCATACAATATTTCCGTCTGTTTCTCCCTAGCCATTGTTGTCTTGATGTATGTACAATCACCACTACTTGCATTGCCATGCAAGCATTCTAATCGTGTACTCTTAATGTTCCAACGAATCTTCTGTATCAAACTGTGTGTATGTTTCTGTTTGTGAAGACACCAAACGTCTCGCCATTTCACATGTATTATGCTACTGCATTGTATTCATTAATCTGTCTTGAATCTCATGCAATTGGCCATACGTGGAATTTCCTGGCCTTTCCATTGATATATGTTTCACCACTGTATGTTAATTATGTCTCTCAATATCGCCATCTGTTTTGTCTGCCAACAAACACAGATGCCCGAGACTGTACATCTGTTATGACCTGTCTGTGTGTAGACGCTACATTACCGCTCGCACGCGTCAATAACATCTTCGAAGATTCTGTACATTTATGTCAGTAAGGAACCACCAATAAAGCAGTCAACACCCAGCCAGTACGTCACTCAAAATCCCGTCCTTACACTATAAGGACAAGTTACAGGGTTTTATGCGGTCCAGCATTATCTATAAATTTGAATGCCCAAGATGTCTTGGTACTTATGTTGGTTCCAGTAAAAGACTGTTGCAAGTCCACTATTATAGCCACTTAGGACTCACCTATCGTACAGGTTCGCGTATATCCAACCCAGAACTTCTAGCGTTAGAACACATGCTACTAAATGTAAAATTCATGTTGAAAAAACACATTTTTCGATTCTCAGTGCTACATCTCAAACTGCCTTTTTAACTACCCTTGAGTCATTATATATAAAGCACCTGTCCCCTAATTTGAATAGTAATACTTCTACGGTTTCTCTTTCTCTCGCTTAAGGTGTTGTCTGGGCATTGACGTTTCTTTAGGCCATTTTTCCCTCTTGCGTTGTATTGAAAGGTAGTTTAATTTTCTTAACAAACTTGGTGAATTTTATGTTTTTTTATATAAAATTTGTAGCTTTTAACTTTTTTATAAAGATTTTTTACTGTCAGTATAATAATTGTTATTTTAACTTTAGTTTTAACTGCTGTTTACAATTTATTGCAGACTGATGAAGTGCAAAGGATTGCACGAAACGTTTCTTAACAAAGAACCTTGAAGACTTCTTGCCTATATATATATATATATATATATATATATATATATATATATATATATATATATATATATATATATATATATATATATATATATGTGTGTGTGTGTGTGTGTGGTGATACCAAAAGTAGGTATTATCAAAACAGACAGCCTCATTCTCAATAAAATATCTAAGATTTTCAACGATGCATCAATGTTTCTTTCTGTTTTCATTATTGTTTAATATTAGCCTTAGTCTCATTTTTCATTTTACTCTATTTATCTTGACCAATGTCAGTCTAAGATTCTCAAGATTATCTGTTTTTATTTCTTATCTTTTCCTTTCATTAACTTCTGTTTCTTTCGATGCCTTCAAAGCTGTTATTAAAAAGTTCTGTATTTTTTACATTCTGTTCATTTCTTAATCTCTCTATCCGCTTCCTTTCCTTCATATCGAACAGTTTCCCAAAGATATAAAAAAGGATTTCTATAAGAGAACAAGTGCTTAACATGCATATATTGTTGAAAGCTCACATACAGAATAACAATTCCATTTTATGCCAAACATTTCCCATAATCACAGAGCGTGTAGAATAAAAGGTTATATTGATCTCCATGAAAGAACCTTTGCAAAGCACAAAAGAACATTATAATATCATAATATCCTCAGGGGTTCTCACAGAACAGCACCAAAGAAGTGCAGCAGAGGAAGTACAGCATAACAAAGCCATCAAGACTTCAAGAAGCAGAATCTAAGTGGATGAATATTATGACATACAACAGTAATAATATGTTTCTAATGACAACTGAGGTCTCTTCCTTAGCAGGACAGTATCATTATCTTCTGAGAGGGAGGAAGGAAGGAAGGGAGTAAGGAAAGAAGGGCGGAAGGAAAGAAGAAAAGGAGGAAGGAAGGAAGATGGGAAGGAAAGAAAGAAGGGAGGAAGGAGGGAAGAGTCCTTCACACATTATTCACTAAAAGGGAAATCATAAAATCCTCAGAAGAATAATTCAGGGTTCCGCATCACACAAGAAAATCAACCTGATGTTGACTTCTTCTGGTGATTTTATAACAGTACTTGGCAGTAACCCCAGATCTTTTCTGAGCAATCAATATGACCCAGTTTGAGCGAAGAAGAATCATCCCATCCAGTGACGCTGCAAGGCCTCGAAGGGTCTGCTCCTCGGTCACCTTCCCCCCAAAGCTCCACTTGTACAGGGAGTCCGCTCTCCAGCCATTTCCCTTCATAGACTCCTATCCACCTGCCTTTGAAAGTCAAGAAATAAAGAAAGATGATCAGAATAAAGAAAACCTAGTCAATAAATCAAAATATTAAAGTCAATTAGGTAAATGATATGTTGGAAATATTAGTTTTTTCATCATTTTTGGAAATCGTGTGAATATATTTCTTCGGTGATTGCTGACTAGTAGCATTGTTGAATTTTATACATACACACACACACACACACATATATATATATATATATATATATATATATATATATATATATATATATATATATATATATATACATATACATAAAGGGTGTTACACGAGTTTATGTGAATATTTCGGGAAATGAAAGAAAAATAAATTTTGAGCAGAAAATGTTCTGTAAAGATAGGCAATTTAAGGCTCTGTTTGTGGGTGAGGGCAATTTCGAAATGACTGTCCACCTTCCACCATCTGACTCCCTGGCGAGCAAGATGGCGTCAGGGAGGTGGGAGGAGTCAGGGATATTGGTGGGGGCGTGTTAGCGAAGTATGAGGAAGGAGTGACTAGGCCGATGTAAACAAAATACAACCCCATCAAATTTTTTCCTTGGGTAGTGAACAAAAAAATGCATGCATCATTGAAACCCTCTTCTTCTCCATCAATGGCATTCATTGGACACAGATAAAAAAAAAAAAAGATAAACAAAATAAGAAAAGAAGAAGAGGAATCCCAGCTGAATCTGGCGTCCATCCAAAGAAGGCTCATCCATGAGACACCCACCAAAGGTTGAAAATGTGTCATTGAAAATCCCTCCCTCTCCATCAAAAGCATTCGTCAAACACCAGTCTTAGGCGGAGGCCTAGCCATTCCCGACTCCTGATTCACCCATTCCGTGACGAAGAGGCGGCAGGACAGACAGACAGACAAGCAGACAGACAGGCAGACGGACAGAGCGCCGCAGGATTCAAGCATCACAAACGAATGTTGCCTCAGAGCAACATTTGCATGACTTTATGCGTACAGCCACACGGTACCGCTCTGAGCTATCCATTAAAATGAGATTGCTTGCAAGAAAAGAACCATAATTAAAAGACTAGCATTCCACTTGCCTCATTCGCTTAACCACACCCCCCCCCCCGCAATGCCCCCCACATCCCAGGCTACTCCGACCTCCTGTGAAGGGCCTCCCTCCCTCCCTCGTCTCACCGGTCATTTCGAAATTCCCCTCACCCACAAACGAAGCCTTCAAAAAATGCATCCCTTTCGAGAACATTCTCTGCTCAAAATCACGTTTTCTTTCATTTCCCGGAGTATTTGCATGAACTCGAGTTACGCCCTTTATATATATATATATATATATATATATATATATATATATATATATATATATATATATATATATATATATATATATATATATATATATATATATATATATACATATATATATGTGTGTATATATATATATATAATATACATAGATATAGATATACTGAAGATACATATACATATGTATATATTGATAAATGCTAATTAATAAGAATTTGTGTGTATGTAAGTATGTGTATATATTATGCTTGTCTGTGGCATAACATAACATTAAAAAATTCCCCTCTCTCTCTCTCTCTCTCTCTCTCTCTCTCTCTCTCTCTCTCTCTCTCTCTCTCTCTCTCTCTCTCTCTCTCTCTCTCTCTCTTCTGTTGATGAGTATTATTATTAGATTCATGTCAAGAAGTAACTTACCATTATAACCAAAAGCCCGTCGAACTTCCTGTAAACTTGTGAGGGAGAATTCCTGCAGGAGACGACCCCCAGCCTCTTGGCAGGTGGCGTTCATCTCCTGCCAGGTCTTCCATTCCCTCACAAGCTTCACGCATCCCAGACCCTCGAGGACCTCGGCCGGGCTTTCGCACGAGAACTCTGGAGGGAGGAAGAGGAGGTTGCAGTGAGGATGAGGAGGCTACACAAGAGCCAAAATTGCCAGAATGACATCAAGACAGATCTTTCATGAGCTGATTCATAAGATGAGAAAGTAGATGATGATACAACAAAGTGAACTGAAGCAATTTAGCCCTTTTGTGCTGACTCTGTGTTTCACAGATTTTGACTCTGCAGGAAAGAGCTCAGAGAGACAAAGGATCGTCTTCCCTTACCACAGGTTCGTCCATCTCCCTGGAAAGGGGGGTTGCAAGAGCAGCTGTAACTCCCGACGGAGTTCCTGCATGCTGCCTGGGGGCTGCACTCCGCCTTCCCTCGGGCGCACTCGTCCATGTCTGTTCATTAAGGAGGAAGAGATTTGAATATATATATATATATATATATATATATATATATATATATATGTCTGTATTTATGTATATGCAGTATGTATATTGGGCTTTGTCTTTAGGAAAGTCTAGAAAATCCCTTCATGGAAACAAAGTGGATACAATCTCTTTGTCAAGGAAAGTGCAGTCAAAGTGACAAAAGTCGTCCAGTCAATCTTAAATACAAAAGTTTCACCACACCTGTGGCAGAAAGCTCAGAAATAAATTCATTGTAAATCTACTCTCAACGGTCAAACGTCAAGATAATGAGTTTAGTGGAAAAGAAACCTATGTTTGTGGACTAAGAGAATTTTCATGACTGGAACGTTTTAAATAGTTCTATAAAAAGATGCGAGTATACACATTACATCAAAAGCCACAGCAATTTTGCGAAAAGGTAGGGAATGTTTTTCATCTCAAAAAGTGACACTTGTTTTTCGAACAGGACAGGTGAGAGAAAGGATTACTCTGAACTCTACTGAATCAACATTCAAACGAGTGTGACATTTTCTATGAAGGTTTTCTGACAGCAGCTATGTCCATGTCATTTTAATGAACAAGGATCCACAAGGAGGAAAGGAAATGGATGATTGTTCTTTCAAAAGGAAAAGACCCAAAATGAGAGATGACGCAGTTCGTCTGAGTTTCTTTCCAAAACTCACACAGCCAGAACTCAGTGAAGGAATGGCAGGCTTTTTCCATGCGTTAAGAAGTGATGTTATGATAAGTAAGATTAAATGAAAATAATTGGTATGGAGAAAATTATATGAAAGAATTGTAAGGAAGAGGAAGAAAATTTGAATATGACGAAAACATTTTTAGAAAGTAAAATATATGTAAAAATACAAAATAAAGATGTGGAGTAAAAAAACCGATTAAGCAATCTGTCTTACCATCACAATGTGAACCATTCTGTGCAAAACCAGGAGGACAACAGGTTCTTCCATCTCCCTCGAAAGGGGGGTTGCAAGAGCAGCTGTAACTCCCGACGGAGTTCCTGCATGCTGCCTGGGGGCTGCACTCCGCCTTCCCTTGGGCGCACTCGTCGATGTCTGCTCGGGAGTAAAGACAGTTTTGAGAAAAGAGGCATTGCAGAATGGTCTCTTTTGTTCTGAGGGAGGGCAAGGAAAGTCATTTCGGGAGACAAAGAGGGCTGAGAGTTTTTTAAATCCATTAATTATAAGGACTTGGAATTGATTGCATGCTGGATAAAAACAATTAGACCTTTCAATATGTATAATAAATCATTGCAAAACCATACCCATCATAATATCAGATAAGATTTCTGTGTTAAAGAAGGACAAATATTCCTTGAAACAAGAAAGGCAGTTGGAATAGTGACTTGGAATTCTGTCTGTTTGATCCTGTTATAGGAAGAGTTTCCTTTTCCTACTGGAAGGTCATCAGATGGAGAGGGGTTAATTCTGAAAGGAGAAAGATCCACGAAAGACTGATCCAAGTGAATGGCTGAATAATAGGACGTCTCATCTTGCTGTTGTGATTACGAAGGGAGACAGGACTCTGAAAACAGACACACAAAAAAAGAAGGACGGTGTCACAAAGGTTTGCACCTGTTGACATCGAGGCAATCAGAACTCATCTAAAACTAGAAGACCATAATGACAACCCTCAGGACCTGAGTGTTTCAAACATGCCCCGTTTGCCGTTTGTTGTTGTCTGAGGTAGATTCGAAATATTTCTCAAAATTGCCTCCAAATTCCTCGTGAAGTAGAATTATAAGGCAAGAAATCTTATTCAAAATGTTCTATAGCCAACAAACCCATGACTGTTACAATTTAGCCAAAAAAATTACCTAAAAAGAATAGTGAGGAAAGAAAGGCCACAAGAGCAGAATTATTATGTCTTCTAGTCGTCAACGACGGATTTATATAAAGAATAGATGAAGAATAGATGAAGAAAAGAATGCAGTAATGAATATAATTTCTGTCTCACCTTCACAGCGCCCACCACTCCGTGCAAAACCGTCGATGCAGTGACACCCATACTTGAAGAGCTTGTCGGTGCAAGCTTCATAATCACCGCAGTCATAGCTTCCCTCTGAGCACTCATCTGTGGGAAAAGTTATATTGTAGTTAGAGAGTAGTCATTTCATATATTCCTCAAGATAAAACTCACATAGAAAGATGAGTAAAAGAAGCACCATCATGACTGATAGTGGCTACACGAGGAATTCCTCCCATCGACCGTGACGTCACTCAGACGCTTCACATGACTGACAAACTATCTACAAAGGGATTCCTTCGTTTAGTGGATCAGGACAGAAGCATTTCAGTGTCATTCAGTTCACGCCTGAAGAAAAATAGACTGATCTGTAAGAACTGTCTTTTCCTTGTCTAGAGCATAAGTAGGACTGACCTGTTCCTCCCGTCTCCAACAAAGAGATGACTCCAGATATTTCCTGGCGAAGGGAAGATTCCAGTTCTTGTTGTCCTGGAAGGGAAAAATCGTCCCATCAACACTACCTGTAACTCTTAAGCGCTTCCAATCCTATTCATACTTGTACATGGAATATGTCTAAGTAATATCAAAGTTCTGTTCTATAGTACTAAATTAGCAAATATAACACTTAGTATCATCTATTTTTCAATCCTGACGTAGAGAAATGTTACAACAACAGTGAATCATAGACTAAGAATTGCGTCAAATTCCTTTCAGATGAAAAACGTACCTGCTGATGATATGTTTTTGAAGGATTCCAAGTCCTCCCTTCCAAGGCAGTCTTTTGTTTCCTGATGGATCCCTGGAATGTATAGGAGGTACTCGAGATGAAGAGTTTGTACATACATACATTCATATATATATATATATATATATATATATATATATATATATATATATATATATATATTATATATATATATATATATATATATATATATATATATATATATATATATATATATATATATATATATATATATATATATATATATATATATATATATATATATTGTCTTCATCAATATGATGACGTAAAATTCTTCCTACCCTGATATTCTGATAAACCTTCTTTGCAAGAGACCTGGTTGTCATCTTTATCATTTGGTATCACCAAACATAACCTTGACTATTATCTATTACCAGCGAAAATGCCAAAGGCTTGGCATTAACATAGAGAACTGTTATCCACAACTGACAGAATTTGACTTTCAGAAACGAGTGAGGAACACTAGAAGTTACCTTCTAATGTCTTCCAGTGTCTCCAGTTTTTCCATAAAAATAAGAAGACTCTACAGTATATAACAAAAATCTTTATACTACGATTATAAAAGCATTGTTTCTCCATAGAACTGGAGTGGAAGGAAGGGTCATGTCTGTCTATAAAGGTGGAGAGTCTCTAGACTGTTCAGTGGTCTGGTTAAATTACATTAATACTACTGCTACTCTAGAGTGTTCTAAACATAAACAAAATCTGATCACATCATTTGCTACTAATCTGTACATTATCCCAAATGCTTGAAACGGCCTCTCCAAGTAATGATAAGCATTCCTTCTCACTTACTTGCACTGACAGGCACATACCCACCCAGGCACATCCACAACATATGAGTAATGCACTTACTACCACTGACTGTATATTAAGTGTTGCGTTGAAATTCTTTTTAAGAAATGAGAGTGGAAATATGTCTGACTGGGTCTTTAGAGTCCAGCCACTCCTAAACCTTGTTTTTTAGTAGAAAGGCTTTCCATGACCCTGCCATAATCTCTGGAGAATAGACTTACTTTGCAAAGAGTCCTGGTTGTCTGCCGCTGCACCTGAAGAAAATAAACAATAGCTTATAAAGTTTGATTTCTATCATCACTTCAGAGTATTGATCAGTATATCATTAGAGTGGACTTGTGGAAGACAGAAGTCCCTTCACTATCGATGAATCAGTTGAAAATCCAGACAGGATGCTTTCAGAGAGACGGCCGCAGGTATCGCGGAGTCACAGATACCTTTCAGGTGTTCCATCTCGTGGTGAAGTTCTGGAAAGGGAAGATCAGTCTCCCTTTATAAGGCAGCATCATCAAAGGACATTGGATTCAAATGGAAATGTGACTGAATGGAGGAAATTGTGCCACTTCAGAATGTATGGTACTGATTATGTACTTATAAAGATATTAGAGTACAGTGTGTCAATAAAATTTGACCCTCTATGTGACCTCTTCTCAGGATTTCTTTGTAGAAAAAATCTGGCCTAAGAAGTATCAAGCTGACACGAGGCTGATTTAACCTACTTTATTCTTTAAGTAAAGAACTTTGCTATTTAGTAAAACAAAAACTTGTATAAAACACACAAAAATTACCTTGGAGATTGTTTTCAACGTGTTCAAGCTTCTCCTGCATTTCTGAAAATATAAATGATTGTTGGGAGAACATTAGTCTTTCTTCCTGAGGCACAAGGCTCACTTTAACAGCAACTTGACTCATTCTATGAAGCAGAGACTCATGAATTATAGGATTTTGTTATGTAGCAGAACATAAATATTTGGAATTAAAATATATAAAAAAATTACCTTGAAGTTTGTCTTCAATACGTCCCTGTTTCTCCTGCATGTCTGGAAATATAAATCATTGTCTTTAAAAAAGCTGGTCTTTATTCTTAAAACTATACTGCACAAGAAATGTGTGAATAATGGGGAGACATGAATAAACTTCTGTAACCCACATTCTTAATAAAAGAAGAGAGAAATATACCCGAGAGTGTACAAAGGTTTTTCTGCATTCATTACTTTTATAGTGAGGAACAGATCATAAGAAGTCTCGACTCAGCCTGGCTTTACTCTTCACCTCCGGTTCATTTGTGTAAGTGGCAAGGGAAAACTACCCACCAGTGAGGAAAACAGTAGACAGGGATAAGAAAACAAACACTGAATTAAAACAGAAATCAACTAAAAAAATAGAAAGCAAAGGTAAGTGTGCTTGAAAAATAGGCCAACTTCTTTGAAAGTGACGGAAACCAGCAGAACAAAAACTGCTATGAGGACCATTTCATGGCTTGACACTGCGAGGAACAGAAAGCTCCTGGTGCTGGGACGTGTGACAACATAACATTGCGACAGAGTGTGAATGTGGAAGTTCTGCAGAGTGAGTAGTTCACACACACTGGCTCTTGGGGTGAAGGGAATGAGTGAGCTACAAATGAAGTTCCCTGTGGGAAAGGGAACAGCATCTTCCAGTAATCTTTGTAAAGGATGAAGGTCCAGACAGGCTTCAGACACCAAGACAGGCAAAGGATTACAACAGCAGCAAAGATGAAGATCTAAAACAGATGGCACTGATAATGTCATCTCTGCAGGTGAAAAAACCCTTACAATAAAAAGCTAGGTTTCATAGCAGAAGTAGCTGAGAAACTGAGAAAATCTGAAGTGATAGGCTGCAGACACCATGACAGGAAGGAGAAGAAATCTCTGGCAATAGCAGAAAAGAAAGATCTGAGGTATCCAGTGAGCAAAACCTTGTTTTCTGGCAGCATGAGATGAAAAGCTTTTTAGCTGCTGTGGGAAAGAATGCTCTGAGTTGAAGGTAGCACCAACTGTTGCCTGACGTCCATGACCATTCAACACACTTTGACCTACACAAACTGAATCATTGGGTGGGAACCGTGTGAAAAACTGACTAATCAGGTGAGTCTTTGTTTCAGTGAAGTTTAGCCTAATTCCTTATCACCTACACCACAAACTGATCCCCTTAGATGGCTGATACATCGCCCATAATCAGACCCAGTGCATTATTAGATAATTGGGCCGAAATTTGTCAGTTGAAGACAAAAAAATAGAAGGAGTTCCTGTGCTGACCTGCCATGCTGAACAATAGTGAGAAGCACAAATCAATCCTTGTGCTTAGCCTACTTTTTCACGAGGCAATTCAAAAATGCCAACATCATTTCTGAAGCATGAGACCTTTAACATACATGACTTATAAGATTCCCTACAAATCTGAGAAAGAAAGGTGTGTGACAACCGCATTCACAATTCCTCAACTAATAATGAAACTTGCTCTGCAGTAAACAGCCATGCCCTCCCTGTGCATGTGATGTGTTGTGGCTGCATGCAAAGGAAAGCTATCAGGTTCTGGAACTAGCAATTCAGCCTTAAGCTAAGTTCCTGAAACCAGATAAAGACTGAGAAATCAGGTCGTACTTGCAGATATGACACAGGTCAAGAGGTCTGACTTAGAACATTAAAATACATGAGAAAAACCTCATAGATTTCTTTTCATTGAATTAAGCTGAAAGGAAACCACAATTGTAATGTCAAATAAAATTATTCAGAATATAATCAACAAGGAATCAAGAAACTGTAATGACGCAAAAAATCAATCTGAAAAAAAGAATTCCATAAATGAACAAGTCGATATGGCGGAGCCAGTCCACCAGGCAATGAAACGCAAGTCTTCCAGGACTCCCCCTTCACTCAACCAGGGGAGAGAGAGAGAGAGAGAGAGAGAGAGAGAGAGAGAGAGAGAGAGAGAGAGAGAGAGAGAGAGAGAGAGAGATTGCAGTAACGATGGATTCCGAAGAGGGAGTTGAGAGAACAGTGAAACTGTAAAAACTCAGATTCAGATGAAGACATTTCCTGCATAATGCAAGAACCCAACTGATCTCTCTAATGAACCTTCCCAGACTGCCATTTTGGAAAGAGGCCAATGGGGCCCAAGAGGAAAGTGTGCTGGAATAAATGGCAACACACCCAGGAGAAGGCTGTGAAGTGAGATAGGTGGAAATGAAGATGAATAAACTTCATGTATGGCTTAAGAGTTAGTTATGACAACAAATGCTTATTTTATCTTTAAAGAAAAAAAAGAAAAGATATAATAACTATGTCAAGAATATGGATCACAAAGAAGAAATGAATACTTGAGCATGAATCACTGCATTACCCTTCAGCTGGCTCAAGGCTGCTTCTTGCTTCTTTAGCTGGTTCAAAGCTGCTTCTTGCTTCTGCAGTACCTCTTCCATCTTGATGAAGAGAAGATTCTCCCATTCCTGACAGTGGGCAAAATTCCCAGCTGTTATGAGAAAGGTGACTAAAATAATTGTAGCCACCATTTTCTGTTCATGAGGCCCACTGAATTGGCTTTCCCTTGCAGCTCTGGGTCTTTATATACCCAGTTCTCACGAGGATGCATTAGTCAGACGCGTGACTCAGTCCACCATTCAAGGGCGTCGTGTCTCTTTCATCAGACCAGAGTTCAAGTGGATGACTGAGAGGCAGGGCGGGGTTAGGGGGGTCGGCGGGGGACTGTGTGCGTCGCCGGTTGTGTTATCATGGCCTGTGATTAAGAAGAGGTTTGGAAGCGAGCACTCGACAGGGTCATGATAAGACTTCCCGAGTGCCACTTATAAGGCAACTGCTTTGCTTCCCCTCGATTTTGAGGGATAAAGACAAATGAGTCAGGGTGGATTTTAACTTACAAAAGTGGCAATGCAATCATAAGGGGGAAAGCAGAGGAAATAAAGAAGATGATTAGGACACTTAGAGTTTAAATGATTTACAATAAGGATCCACTTGCTTTCCTTCTCCAGATATTGAGGCCTTTCCATAAACCTCTTACCCAATTCATTGTTGAGAGAGAGAGAGAGAGAGAGAGAGAGAGAGAGAGAGAGAGAGAGAGAGAGAGAGAGAGAGAGAGACTCCAGTGAAGAACTACATCACAGTAAACAGGTGATTTCAAAGTTCTCAAAGATATAGTGAGGGAGAGATAACCAGTGATTAGTGGCCATATCAGTGTTATCTCTCTCTCAAACACACACTGAGAGCCTCTCTCTCTCGATATGTATGTGTGTGTGTGAGTGTACATACATATAAATAAATCAATTTCTGACTCACATCAGGATCGAACCCAGGTGTTTCAATTGAAAGACGAGACTACAGCCAACCAGGCCACACAAGTCATAGAAGAAGTTGGAACCTGAATACCACTGCACTTAAGGCTTTACCTGGACCGACCAACTGCTTGCATACCAGCGTGTTTTCGCCAACTTCCCAACTCAGCAGTGACCCCATTGACAGCATTTCATTCGAATGATCCTTTCTGAGTGAATATATTAGAAATATCAACACACAATCACGTGTGGAACAGATATAAATATCTGACTCACATCCTGATGTGAGTCAGAAATTTCTTTCTGTTCCACACACATATATATATATATATATATATATATATATATATATATATATATATATATATATATATATATATATATATATATTGATTGGTTGTATTGAATTGTATTTTTTCGAATGTTCTAGTTGCATTTCTGATTATCATATAATTTTCTACGTACAAATTATCATATGTAATGATGATGTAGAAATATTAATATGAGTTTGTAAAATGTCATTTATGCAAATTATTATTTGTTAAGGATTTCACAAGAAATTAATAACATGTTTCTTTGGAGAACTTATAGCGAGAGAGAGAGAGAGAGAGAGAGAGAGAGAGAGAGAGAGAGAGAGAGAGAGAGAGAGAGAGAGAGAGAGAGAGAGATTAAGCCATGTGTCTTTTTTTATGACTTTGTTACCAGGTGGCTGGTTTGTCATCGAAATATCTTTGGTTTTGATTTGCACGTCCAGGCTTTGGGCTGTCACCATTTCGGTCTTCGTCTGTTTATTAAATATGTTGATCATAAGGTTTTTATTTCTTTTATCGTGATGGTGGGCACTCACAATTTCCTGTTAAGAATCACGTGGTCAAAATTCTTGTTAAGACGCTTCGAGCCATGCGATCATCTTTTGTCTTAGAGGCAGATCCACTTGCTGGTCACATATTTTGTTTCCCAAATGTGCCCTGATGGAGAAGATTCCATCAGCCCATTCTGATCGCGCCACTGTGACCCGAAGTCCAGAATGTTCTTTGGGTCTTGGTCCCAAAATGTTTTAGAATATTCTGTTGGGGTCTTGCTTGTAACTGGATACAGAAATCATATCCATTGAGAGGCCAAGAACCGTGCAGTGTAGATTTAAAAGGAGAATTCACCCCCCCCCCCCTCCCCTCTCTCTCTCTCTCTCTCTCTCTCTCTCTCTCTCTCTCTCTCTCTCTCTCTCTCATATCCATTTAGTAGATTTTTTTGTAAAGTAATGTAAATTATTTTTATACTGGTCACTCTTCAGTGTTTGTTAAATTTGTTGTGAAATCTTGGAGTTGCATTTGTGTAAGATTGTGAAGTATGAGTGTTTCGTGGCGCCTCAACAATTAAGGTCTTTTTTGGCAAAGGCCAGAACTGCAGTTAACTGGTATTGTACTTCAAATTTATACCATGGTATAATTTCAAGGGTATGATTTGGAGGGTATGATTTGAAAGGAATAATTTGAAGGGTATGATTTGAAGAGTATAATTTGAAGGGTATGATTTGAAGGGTATATTTTGAAGTGCTTAAATAATCTGAAGTGTTTAAATAAGTGATTAGTAGACCGGTCAATATATTAAGTGATTTTTGCTTTAGTGAATTTACATTACATTTCATTCTCGTGTTTTGTGTAATAGTGTGTTCTTAATGTCATCTGAATTATTTAACACTTTTTGAATTTAATACTTTTCGTGTTTAAACTCCCTTAGTTTTTTCAAGATGTTTACTCAATTTTGATTCAAATATTAACATTTTGGTGATTTAGGTTTGTTTCATAATTTGATTTGAGAATTAATTAAGATTTGTGTTACAAGTAATAGTCCTCATAATCAGAGGACTCGACAGAAACTATCATCTACTTAGTTATAATATTTTGTACTCACATTTAAGAGTTTTCTTTTGGTATCTGAAAATCAAAGAGAGAGAGAGAGAGAGAGAGAGAGAGAGAGAGAGAGAGAGAGAGAGAGAGAGAGAGAGAGAGATGAAATGGCAAACAAACTTATGATTATGCATGTATGCATTTGTGAATGCAGACATGAAACGAAAGCAACCAAGGCACAACAAGACCTCAGTCAAGGACGACATAATTATTTCTTCGTCTCGAGGGAAGAAGAAGAAGAAGAAGAAGAAGAAGAAGAAGAAGAAGAAGAAAAGAAGAAGAAGAAGAAGACCCATCTGGCGATGACGCCATCCACTCTTCTCTTCCACATTCTCTGGTTTTCCTTCCTCGGTTCTTCAACGGCTCACTTGTTCGCCAGACATATCAGTCGTCACCTTCCCATTGAGAGAGAGAGAGAGAGAGAGAGAGAGAGAGAGAGAGAGAGAGAGAGAGAGAGAGAGAGAGAGAGAATAATAATAATAAGTAGTAACGGCGTGTCTAAAAACTAAGAGACCGCTCAAGGGTTGAGTTCAATACGAAACTTTATGCGTTGTGGTGAAACGCCTGAGTGGATGCAGACTCCCGAACGCCACCAGTGGGAGAAAGTAAAGAAAATTATGATAAAACCGAAAGAAGAAGAAGAAGAAGAAGAAGAAGAAGAAGAAGAAGAAGAAGAAGAAGAAGAAGAAGACAGATTCCGTGAGAGAATCGGAGCGTCATTTACACAGATAACTACAGAGGCTTTTATGTCCCTCACTCTCTTGAGGGCTGCACACAACTACATATTATTATTATTATTATTATTATTATTATTATTATTTCCTGTGATAATTTCTGCACCTAAGATCAACAATCCCATGAAGAACAGAAGAGAGAGAGAGAGAGAGAGAGAGGAGAGAGAGAGAGAGAGAGAGAGAGAGAGAGAGAGAGAGAGAGAGAGAGAGCTTACCTTCAAGCTTGCCAAACAAACCCTCCACCACAGAATTCGATCTCAATTCCCGACCTCCTGTGGGTGAAGGGAAGGAAGCAATCTCAGCATGATCAGTGTACCTGGGGCCAACCAGGCAAATAAACTGGTTCAGTGCAGCTGTTGACATTTGGCAGACAATCCTCACCAGTCAAGATTTCATCTGATCAGTTCTGTGTCTAAGATGTGAAATCCCTTCAAGATTTTAGGGGAAGAGGACAGAGAGAGAGAGAGAGAGAGAGAGAGAGAGAGAGAGAGAGAGAGAGAGAGAG
>JANJGK010000041.1:30253523-30288523 GCA_039081455.1 Macrobrachium rosenbergii
TCAGCCTTGTTCTTCGTTTGGTAATGAAAAGGCCAGTAGCTGAGAAAGCCCTTTCAGCTTCAACTGAAGTTGGTGGCACAGAGTGGAGCGCCTGAAATATCTCCTCCAAATTATGCGTCTTCTCTCTCTCTCTCTCTCTCTCTCTCTCTCTCTCTCTCTCTCTCTCTCTCTCTCTCTCTCTCTCTCTCTGCCCCATTGCCTCAAATAAACCGAACTCTTCCCCAATATGTCGGAAACTACATTCCCTTCTATTTGTACCTTATAGTACAATTATCACGCAGTGTTCCATAACCCAAATATCTCATCATGAGGCCTACAAGAACTTCTTTGAAAATGGAGAACACTGCTCATTCAGTTCATCGAGTGTCAATGAAATTATGCCCTTAGAAGTTATCGTAGTACATCCTCAGTACTGGCCTCTCTCTCTCTCTCTCTCTCTCTCTCTCTCTCTCTCTCTCTCTCTCTCTCTCTCTCTCTCTCTCTCTCTCTCTCTCTCTCTCTCTCAAAATTTCAAAGAGTTGAAAACGTACCGGAACCAATAAGAACATATTTTGTAAATGAGATGAAAATGACATATTGCAATATATATAGAATGACCTAATTAACGAAAAGGATTTTAGTTTTATTTCATGATGCATGTACTTATCAATATATTTATTCTCATGGTGTAAGAATGTTGAAAGAAACTAAGCACCTGGTTGCAGTTGAACTTGTTCACTGCCGCTCTTCTTGAATCTTGAAACCTCTCTTCCACGCGCCTTTTCTTTTAATACATTATTGAATGTAAATGACACAAAAAATATAAAAGTGAAATTCCCTTTGATTTGAAACCAAATCCCGGGAAACAAAACTGGGCTAAATATGGCCGCCATCCCGGGAGAGAAACCCGAGGGACCACTGGTGAGAAGAGGAAAGGATCTGTCAGACTGAGGAAATGAAATCCAATTAACACGATGGATGAATAAGGATAGATAAATGAGAGAGAGAGAGAGAGAGAGAGAGAGAGAGAGAGAGAGAGAGAGAGAGGGGGGGCGAAATCAAACGAATTCGTGTCACCTTCTGCACGCCCCATATCTCATTTCCTTTTCGACCGAGGAACAGCGCCGTCTGAAGAGCTTTCTTGGCTCTTATTCGGTAAAGAACGTCGCGTATCTTGTGGAAATATGCTGCTGACATTTTTGCTGCTGAATAACAACAAATGACTTTCGTGCTCTGATATTACAAGTTCGTGTACAGATAGTTATTCTTAGACAATTGGGGGCTTTGTGCCTCCCCTGAGTGTGGAGTGAGATTTCATTGATTTTATATATATATATATATATATATATATATATATATATATATATATATATATATATATATATATATATATATATATATATATATATATATATACATATATACATATATATATATATATATATATATATATATATATATATATATATATATATATATATATATATATATATATATATATATATATGTATCGAGTGAATAGAGAAAAATGTATTTTTTCGAAGTAGAAATATCCTATTTCCATTTGGGTCAGTACAAGGACCATAACGCAATAAATCTCCCAGTCTGTCAAACAAGTCTCCAACCATATCTTCAAGAACACACCAGCACTAACGAGGCGCTAAGAGAAATTGCATCTGGCCGTGCCTTCGAAATCCACGAGGGTCCTACGAAGGAACCTTATGGTTAGTAAGAGTGTGGGAAAAACCTCACCCCCCCTTGACTTCAAACGATAGCCCAAGGAAATAAGCCACGCCCACAGGTCAAGCTTAGATGTTTTGGCCAATCAAATGCCATCAGTGCCAGAGACCTAGGGACATCCTACAAGGAGCAAATACCCAATAATCAACAGGAATTCCTTAAAACACACCTCCAAAAGTTGGAATGAAGCAAGTGGAGGAGGTGCCTCAGAAAAAGCAGTACCTGCCCAGAATATGACGTCATGGTTGACACAAGGGAAAATGGGAGATATAAGGACAGGCATACAGGAAAGGAGACAGAAAAAAAGGTGGGAGAAAAAAGAGAGGGACAGAGGAAAAGTCGCTGAGAGAAAAGAGAGAGACAGAGAGAAAAGCCGCAGAGTGGGAAGATAGAGAGAGAGAACTATTCCGAAGTGTGGGAAGCAGAAAAGACAGAAAGAGAAGTGTGTTAGTGAAGAAAGACTCTCTCAAATAATAGTCCCCGTAATCTAATTCGTTAAGTCTCTCGAAACCATTATTTCAAAGTCTCGAAACCATTATCTTAAAGTCTCGAACCATTAAGAAACAGTTAAGAACTATAGGTGGAACTGTAAGACAAAAATCACAAATAAAGAAGAAACGGGAACAATTAATCATTTTCCCTTTAACCTCGGTAATTTACAATTTAATAACTGTTTTAAAGAGCCACTTGTTCCTACTTACAATAATTACCACACGCCCTTCGCTGGACGCGCTTACCTTAGTGTTGGGCCCTTTGAAGGAAAGAAACAGGGTCCGACAACATATATATATATATATATATATACATATATATATATATATATATATATATATATATATTATATATATATATATATATATATATATATATATATATATATATTAATATATATATATATACATACATATATACATATATATATATATATATATATATATATATATATATATATATATATATATATATATATATATATATATATATATATATATATATATATATATATAATATCATGTGTGTGTGTGTGAATGATGCACAGAAGCTTGAAAGGAAAGCACAGCATGCAAGCAGAGAGTGACACATCCTCAGTCAAGGACATTGTAATCATCTGATAGTTTGGACCAAGGGCCATCTGGTGATGACGTCATGTCCATGGCGCCTGAATTCCCGCCTTGCCTCTGGGTTTTCCTTCTCTTGATCATCAGGCAATTTGTTCCAAAGCGGACTGTTGATGCTCCTCCCATCAAGTGTTCCAGCGACAGCAAGCGAGTCACCTCAGGCGAGTGAAAATGCATTGAAACAAGGTGAGACTTCATCCTCTTTGTGTGTATCCGTGTTGTGAAAAAACTTCGGGTTTCTGTGCCAAAGAGAGTCACTTGTTCTTCCTGTTTTTGAATAAAAAGATTGAACAATAAGAAGAAGAACAACTCTGTTCCCCCACCTGGCCAATGACTGCAGGAAGACTAGACAGACAAGGAGGATGAAGAGGAGGAAGAATAGGTTAAGGGGGGAGGAAGGGGAGAGAGAGAAGAAGAAAACAAAGAGGTTTTGAAGTGACGAATCTGTTTCTTTTCTCCTTCTGTTGGAAGGGCCTGTTTGAGTGTGCTAGTGTCTCTTAATAGAAGCAGAAATAGCTCTTGCTTCTGTGTGTGGAGATAAATATATTTATGTATGCACGTGTGGAAGAATGCATTTATCAATTTAATATCAACATTTTTTTGCAAACGCTTCCAGAATATTTCACCTGTTTCTGTGGCTTCCATCATTTTCCCAATCATTGACATACACTTACCATTCAAGACTCCGTTTAAAAATTCATTTTTAATCCTACAACTTTGCACCAAAATCTTCTCAAGTTCTTTATCACAGCGATACATCTATAAGATGTCAGACAGACATGGACTCACTTTGACTCCAAACCAGTTATTCTCCCATCTGAATATGTTAACAGAAGCTTCCTTTCAATTGTAAATCAGTGTCAATGCTCTCAATTGAGAACTTGCCCAGAACAACAAACATCCACGACACAGTCACCTTTCCTGTTCATCAGTTTTACCTAAAAGTTCTGAAGTAGGCCCAGTTATACCACAAAAACCTTTTCCTTTTCACTTTCAGACTTCCCAGAAAGAATTTTCATCATAAACAGTTGATTCAAACACCTTTATCCTTTAATATATCGGCACTGCTTCTCCTCTGTCAATCATTTTGTGACACGCTTTTCTTCCTCAACCAAAATACTATGTGCACCTTCTCTGGTATGATAAATAATATTATAACATTTGCCTTGTAATTCTTACAGTCGCCTTTATCACCTTGACCCCTATGCAGGGAACTATTATTCCTTTTATCCAATACTTCAGAACCTTTTTTCTTATCTGTGCATAACATACACAACCTTGTCAGTCTCTCAGGTAAGCAGTCAGCACTGTCATATATATGATATATATATATATATAATATATATATATATATATATATATATATATATATATATATATATATATATATATATATATATATATATATATATATATATATATATCTTCTTCTTTATCTTCAGGTTTTCCCATCTTTAATATGGGGTCGCTGTTTGTTATTTGTCTTCTCCATCTTCTGCGATCATGCACCATTACCTCACGCACGTTCTTCTCCTGCATGTCCCTGTTAACTGTGTCTCTCCATCTCATTCTTGGTCTACCTCTCCTCCTTGTTCCAGGCACTTCCATATTCATGGTTCTTTTACATACAGAATCCTCCTCTCTTCTCATAACATGTCCAAACCATTGTAACCGTCTCTGTTGCAGCTTCTTTGATATTTCTGTAACTTTCACCGTCCCTCTTATGAAGTCATTCCTTATCCTGTCTCTTCTTGTCACTCCGCCCATCCAACGTAGCATTCTCATTTCTGCCACTTCCATCTTTCTCTCTTGTGCTTTCTTCATGGGCCATGTTTCACAACTATACATCAACGCAGGACTGACGATGCTCTTGTACATTTTTCCCTTCATCTTTACATTAAATCTTTTGTCACATAACACACCTGATGTTTTCCTCCAATTGCACCAAGCTGATTGTATTCTGTGGTTCACTTCATCCTCCATCCCTCCACAATCAGTGACACACGACCCAAGGTACTTAAAGGATGTAGCTTTTTCACTTCTGCCTGCTCTAAGTTGATGCTTCCCTCTTGGTCTCCTCCATTCATCCACATAATATATACATACACACACACATATATATATATATATATATATATATATATATATATATATATATATATATATATATATATATATATATATCTATATATATATATATATATATATATATATATATATATATACATACATATATATACATATATACATACATACATACATACATATATATATATATATATATATATATATATATATATATATATATATATATATATATATATATATATATATATATATATATACATAGACATATATATATATATATATACATACATACATATACATATATATGCACATATATGTATACATTACATATCTATGTATATATAAATTCAATTTCAATAAGCAGGTGAATAGATAAAATCATACGTAGTTATTCATACATACAATTATGAATGCACCAGAAATAACTCAGTGAGTGAAACGCTATTGACCCTGGGTACATTTTTTAAAAACCTCACTTCAGGACCAGTAAAATAAATCAGTTATATAACAAAGTCGACATTTTTCCCCCACAGACAAATATATTTATTTCCTCAACACCAGAAACTGACAGCCACTCCAATCGACATTCAACAAGTCTTGTACCTTTCCATAAACAAGTAGGCTATACTCCAACTGATACATTGCCCTCAGGTAATTATATGTATCTCCTCAATGGACCTTTCAACAAACAAGTATAATCCAGTTGATACATTGCCTTATTTAGTTAATTTATTTATGCATGTCCTCAATAGTTACTTAAGGTCATGTTTACAGGATATTGTATACTGAGGTCACATAAATAGAAGCGCCCACTCGAAGTTTCAGTTGCAGATCTTGTTAAAGAGATGATATTCTTTTGTCCCAGAGAACAAACAGGTAGGTAATGGAATTAGTTTATTTATTTATTTATTTATCTATCTATCTATCAATATGTCCATTAATTCATTCATTTATTTGTTTATTTATTGCTAGGGTTAATGACCAGAAATAAATATATTATTCTAGTCAAGGCGTCGCAAAAAAAAATTTCAGTTTTATTTTTTACAGGGAATGCTGGCAGGTATTAGAAAATACTTACGCTCTCACTCTCTCTCTCTCTCTCTCTCTCTCTCTCTCTCTCTCTCTCTCTCTCTCTCTCTCTCTCTCTCTCTGAATATAAGTGAAGTTCCACAGATAGCTAAAGTTAATAATTAAATAATAATGTTCACATATTTGATGGGTCCGTATTCAAGGTTCAGGTAATGTATTGAATTTTGTGTATGGAAAAACTGGAAATGAATTGTTATTTTGCATCAAAATGGACTCATATGAAAGCAACATTGCAATATATTGCAGCTGTGTTCTGGCAGACTCTTCCTCCAGCTGGGTAAAATGCAGTATTTTAAGCCTAATCATGCATGGGATTGCGAAATTGAAAATTGCTATCAGTGCAAACTATGCCAAAACTAAAGGAGACAGTGTTTTAAAATCTGCCCTTCTTGATTACATCTCTTATAGATTATTTATCTCTATATTTCTTTTTTAAAACTGGGATGCTTCCCCTGCTGGACCCCTTGGCTTTGTAGCATTCTGCTCTCCCAACCAACCCTTTCAGTCAAAAGGCTACTGTAAGTTCTGTCTAAGAGCCAGAGTTGTCAATAGCAATATTTTGCTTTGTACGTTGTGTGTGAAGTTGTTTTTCATGCTATGACGCTCATTCTTGTATCATTGGGATGCGGAATGCGTGTACTTTATTTTGGTATATTTGAAAATAGTATAAAAACAGAATTCATAATGTCAGGACGAGTTTAAATCGTCACAAAAATTACCAGTCACAGCATCTTAAAGCCACTCCGGGGCAACTGTCCGTATGATGCACGATCATTTTTGCAACCTAACCAATTCCTTTATATTAAAAATTATGCAATCAACATTTTTGTCTTAATAAAATTACTATTTTGCCAAATAAACCTCAGTATACCAATTTCATTGTCTTCAAACCGGCTCTCCTAATGCTTTCCTTTTCGTCTGAAATGATCGCAGAAAAAAGGCAGCATCACAAACCCATTGCAATATAATCTTAGACAAAAGCGGTCAACAGAATCTTGCAACTTCAAGACGGGAGATGAACTGAGCTCTTTACATCTCCCGAAGAATCATTTTACTTCGTGGCCCTTTTCATAATTATTATTATTATATTATTATTGTTATTATTCTTAATATTATTATCAGAAGTAGTGGTAGTAGTAGTATAATTATGTGATTTCACTCAAACAGAACAATAAAAAAAAATTGGTACATTTGGTAAGCAATGCCCTACTCTATGCCTACCAAAATTAAGCTGAAAATTTCTAAAACATTATATAGATTATCTAATAAACATTAATAAAACTATCCAAACTCGAATTACTGACATTGCAAGCTTGAAATTATCTGCATACATCTCAGCTATAGCTTTCACGAACGCAATATATTCAATGAAACATCTGATATTCATTATTATCTATATTTTTTCATTAAAAAAAAAAAAGAAAGGCGAACCTCACACGAGACTAGACCATTTGGTAGTTCGGAAACTAGCATTTTCCAATAAAATTCCGGTGCCTCATTTTCCCCCAAGTACGGAAGGGCCTCAGTGACTGTGACGTATGCAAAATCAGTACTCGGAACTGGATTGGA
Source organism: Macrobrachium rosenbergii (assembly GCA_039081455.1). Classification (NCBI taxonomy): domain Eukaryota; kingdom Metazoa; phylum Arthropoda; class Malacostraca; order Decapoda; family Palaemonidae; genus Macrobrachium; species Macrobrachium rosenbergii. The sequence goes on from JANJGK010000041.1 coordinate 30,261,107, forward strand.
CCGGATTTAATTTCAGAAGCGTGGACTACATACGCCATCTATTGATTGTCCCAAGCAAAACGGTGTTCAAACAGGAAACTGTTGTGCTTTTGATAGCGAGGCAAGATGAAAATTACCGAATAAGTGATTGCAAAGACTGTATTAAAAATAAAGTTTGTATTTAGTTATTTAGGCCGCTTGATGCCTAGAAAAGTAGTGTTTGAAGCCTGATACATAAAAATGTACGAGGGATTTCACGAATTGGGTTCTGGTAATACATAAACTGCCCGGGACTGTTAGCCAGCGAAAAGCAAGAATTACCAACAAAATTTTACAATTCCACACATTATTACAGTCTAAATTATGGCAAAACTGGGGGTACATTATAAAGAGAAAGATTTATAGCATTATTCGTAGCTTTAATCTCGGCAAAACCTCGCATAAATTATATTTTTCTTTGGGTTCCTACTTTTAATTTTTTCAAGGGTTTGTATGGCTGGTTACAGGGCTACAGGGTGTACCTACAGGGTGTCAGCACTGTGATTCTTTTTAAGTTTTCTCCTGACTAAATGAGTCCAGAAAACCATCACTGGGTACTTTCTAATACCTCCTTAGATGATGCACTTTATAAAGGAACAAATTTCTGTACGTTAACGTATTTCATCTTGAAGATAATGGTCAGTATATAAGAGATTTTACATAGCAGATGTCCTAAAAGAAGGATATTTGTCCTTCAAGTTTCCACAAGGTTATAGAGATTAAATTATCTCCTAGGACTGTAATAAAGTCAGAATACACTCTATATGAATATTATATAAAGAAAAAGTATAATAAAAAGCTCAGGAAATGCTTAAAATGATAGTGATACTGATATGGGTAACAAAATTACCAAGTGCAAATGTACTTTTAGTTTTTTTGCAGAGAGAAATTGGGTATAATTCTTATGCAAATTGATGGGAATTACATCTGATTACGATATATATCATTCCATTTGTATTATTCATATTCCCAGGGCTACTTCTCGATTTCCTATCGTATCCTCGGGATTTTAAGGTTGGTATTCTGAGTAACAAATTCCCGACGTATTTCAGCGCCAATTTTCCAATTTCCACGAATTTTAGCAAATTCGTAACATACTTTCAATAAGAAACAATTATTTTTATTGAATATATCTCCAAATTGGCAAAATTGCGATCAAAATATAATTTAAAGGATTCAGGATGTTTGCTTCGAATAGTCCTTGATGTGTCACGAGTGCCAACTTTTTAGACTTTTAAACGAGAGAATTTTCTGCCTTTTTTACTTTATTTGCTAATTTCTGGATCGAAAATAACGAAGTATTCCTTACGAAAATAGTTGACCATCTTTCATTCATTGATTCTTGTAAAGAATAGTTCGTCATTGGCCCTTGATTGCATGTTAAAGCCTCTATTAATGTTTGTAATCCTGCTTCCTCCCCGGACAAGGAGCAGCCATTGTTCGTTACCAGAACGAACTTCGTCCCTTTACTGAAACTTTTTACGTTCTTCAAAATGTCTCCTACTTAGGATCAATTTTAGCTATATATAAGACTTCTTACTATAATAATTATCATGTATATTGATAAAGGATTTATTCGCGGTCTTGCTAAATGAATATATAATAGTTTCGTCTTCAGACAACCAAACTTCATCCAAAGATTGTCATAGCACTCAACAGATGTCTTTAGTGTACAATCTTGAGAAAGCATTACTTGATAAAAATGTCTTATATTTGGTATTCCTAGCACGTAATACCGTTATTTAGTATTAATAGCAAGCATAAATCTTATTTGTATTACTATTAATGCCTTTCGTCATATAATGATATGAATATCTTTATATTTATAATGGTTTTCGTTGATTTATGAAATTTAAAAGCGAAGCAGACGAGATTACTATAGTTTACCACTTAAATCATCTTTACGTTTTCAATCAAGGTAGAAAAATTGTCTTTATAGAAATGGTAATTTAGAAGATTTTGGTAACTGTACTGTAGATATTAGCTCTCTCTCTCTCTCTCCTCTCTCTCTCTCTCTCTCTCTCTCTCTCTCTCTCTCTCTCTCTCTCTCTCTCTCTGTTTATCTATTTGCCTATCTACTGTATATATCTCCCTTGCTGTCTGTGGATAAAAGGATTTAAGTTGAGAGAACATAAAAAATAACACTGAATCTCTCTCTCTCTCTCTCTCTCTCTCTCTCTCTCTCTCTCTCTCTCTCTCTCTCTCTCTGGTATTTTCTAATTATGTTCCATAGTCATAAATTTGTCCTGAAATTGTAATGTAAAATGTAAAGGCTTTGTTTTCAAAATCTGTTTTTGACGAGTTATACAAAGCTTATTTTGATATCTTCCATGAGCTGTAGTTCTGTAGTTCCTACGTTCACGTCCTTGATTCCTGCTGTATTACTGCTGTATCTGTAGCTGTGTGGGCCTGTGTAGTTCCATAGGATCAGCATTTCATTGTGAAAGTCAGTCCATTTCTCAGACAATCTGTGAGTACATGAAGATCGTGCTTTATTATTTTTCACAGGTAAGTTATTACAATTTTCGTTTGGGGTCAGTTGCTGGAGACTAGATTTCTGTCATTCTGTCATTCTCCCCTCCTCCTTTCTTGAGCTTCAGCTGAAAAAAACCCTTATGAGAGAGAGAGAGAGAGAGAGAGAGAGAGAGAGAGAGAGAGAGAGAGAGAGAGAGAGAGAGAGAGAGAGAGAGAGAGACGAGTTATAGGAAAAGGTGATAAATAAACATGAGGGAATAAAAAATAAAACCGATACACCTGAAATTCAGGAGACTTCAGCAAAGAGAGCAAGGAATGAATTTGCTCCTCGCTTAAATAGTTGATGATCAGAGGATTCCACAACTTCATTAGGCAGACTATTCCACATTTTAGTTGTAGCCAAGATAAAACTCTTCAAACTGAGTATTATTATTATTATTATTATTATTATTATTATTATTATTATTATTATTATTATTATTATTATTATTATTATTATTATTATTATTATTATTATTATTTATTATTCAGAAGATGAACCTTATTCATATGGAACTAGCCCACAGGGGCCATTGCCTTAAAATTAAAGCTCTCAAAGAACATGTGTTCATTCGAAAGAAGTAGCAGAAGGTAAAAGGGAAATAAAGAAAACGCAGATCAGTTATTAGTAAAACTGATAAGTTAACAAATAAATAGATAAATAAAAATGTATTAAACCTGATGCTAGAAAATGACACATGTTAATCACATCAGCTGGTCAGGCTTGGCTTATCCTAACTTTTCACCCAACATACATCCAAGGGTGTTTGGGCTAATTTGATATATATACAATAAATAATTTATAATGCCCCCAGAGGTGAAGTCCCTAGGCATGCCCCACCCCCATCAAACCCCCAGAAGTCACTGGCTGACCACTGCATTGTAATGGCAGAAATTTAGACGCCTTTCATATCCAATCTTTTGCTGGATCGTCTGAAATAAAGATTTTCTGGCCAATTTTCATTTTACGATTAACAAGCTGAATATTTACATATTCTAATCATTATTGTATTGAATTTTTAAGAGGATTCCCAGTTATTTTATCTGCGTGTCTATATCCATTTATTTATGTTAATAACTTTTTTTTACTTAATACTGGAGGTAACAATAATCTTCATAGAAATTTCTGAAAATGGGTTTTCATCTCACCACCAATAAGGAATCGTCTACGAAGACGCTTCACCAAAACCCAAAGATTTCAGCCAATAAAAAGAGGCGTTAGAAACATTGTTTATGGTGTAGGCCTCTGATTGGTCAAAGCAATTCCTGTCCTGTCACAGCGGTAAGCCTCAGTGTAGTTCTAAATGCGAAAACGGAAAGGTAGTTTTGATATACAGGTGCAGTAGAAATGGCAATAAGGACACCGCTAAGAACGAGGAGTTTCCAGGTAGTTTTTTCCTTATGTTGGAAATCTTGAGACGTTTCTAGGTAGTTTTTCTGACGCTATTGGGTCATATTCTTGCTTTTGTAGGAGGTGGAGGTTTGAACTTCCCTTGGGAATCTGGATAATGTTATGGAAAGGAGTATTGTGGTAACAGGATTGGGTATTTTGGACATTTTCGAAAAAAACTCGTAGATTGTGAGGTCCCCAAAGGATGGAATCTGCAGGCACTACTTGAGGTTCTTTGCGGCGTGCCTTCAATGGACTCCCCTAGCTGCTACAATCCCTTTCGTTTCTTTTACTGTACCTCCTCTCATATTCTCTTTCTTCCATATTACTTCCCTCAACCCTCTCCTAACAAGAGGTTTTCCTCTTGTTACGCCTTTCAGACCTTTTCACTGTCAGTTTCCATTTCAACGCTGAATGACCTCATAGGTCCCAGTACTTGGCCTTTGGGCGAAATTCTATATTCAGTTCAATTCAAGGTTGGAATACCCATGGTACAGTATACTATTCAAAAGGATTTTCCAGTTTTTTTTTTTTACCAGAAATATGGGGTGGGTAATGATTGGTATGGTTTAGGACCCGTAACAGACTCACTCTCTCTCTCTCTCTCTCTCTCTCTCTCTCTCTCTCTCTCTCTCTCTCTCTCTCTCTCTCTCTCTCTCAGTTGAAACCTCTGAAAATTTCAAAGAGTAAAATCTAGGTGTTTTTATGAAGCTGAAGTGACGATCCAAACTGTTAGGCGAGTGACCATATTGCTTAGCGAAATGAACAGTGGTACACAATTTCATGACTGGCTCTATTATAACTGTTATGTAAACTTTCTGGTCTCTTGCTTTTCATTTTTATGCCGAATTTCATCGCACTGCCATCTGGTGCTTAGAAGGATTATGACCTACCTTAAATATTAATAATAATGGGTTATCAAAACAAACTGCGGTAGAATTTTGTTAGCTTTGTTAGTAATGTGGCCATTTGAAAGCTACGAAGTGCTGACGCTGCAAAGCCCAGTCAGATCCTCAATTAAGGGCTGTTGCTTTAAGGCAATGAAAGGAAGGCCTGCTGCTTTAAGGCAATGAAAGGAAGGCCTGCTGCTTTAAGGCAATGAAAGGAAGGTCTGTTGCATTAAGGCAATGAAAGGAAGGCCTGCTGCTTTAAGGCAATGAAAGGAAGGTCTGTTGCATTAAGGCAATGAAAGGAAGGCCTGTTTCTTTAAGGCAATGAAAGGAAGGCCTGCTGCTTTAAAGCAATTAAAGGAAGGTCTGTTGCATTAAGGCAATCAAAGGAAGGCCTGTTGCTTTAGGGCAATGAAAGGAACAGTCTCTCTACTGAGGATGATGATGTGCAGTTGGAATCTCAAAAGTTGAAGCGAGGACGCGACGCTTGACTGCCCCAAAACAATTCTCCTGGTGTTTCATTAATTTTCTTTAATTTTTTTCTATCTATAAATGCTTAAATTGTAAAGTATGATGTGTGCTTTAAATAAATTATTATCTCTTGAGTACAATCAAAGTCAAGCGAAGGGAATCAGATAGCTAGACTTGAGATGACACGTCCCTGAAATGTCAGTCATAGTTTAAAAATCCACCAAAAATCAGTGTTGATGTAGGCCCGCTTTTTCTCTCCTTAAGTGACACTGGTGATCAACGGCTAAGAAGTGCTTACTGAATCAACATCACGAATTTGCAGCTTAATTCACCAGTTATTCTGTAATTCATGCAACAATGACCTACTGAACATTCATCACGAAATTGCAACACACAGTTTGAATTAGGGAATCAATCAGGATCACGGGTGAATTGCCTGCTTACTGACTGGAAGGTGCCAGCTTTGAAATAATAATAATAATAATAATAATAATAATAATAATAATAATAATAATAATAATAATAATAATAATAATAATAATAATAATAATAATTAGGCTACAGTGAGACCCAACTTTCATTTCTCAGGTCATTGAAAGGTAAGGCCACGAATCCAGGCTCGGGACTGTTTTTAACTGAACAGTTTGAGGTTTTTGTGATAATGTGAAACCGTTTTTCAAACCTGATCATCAAAAGTACTAAAGGACGCTTGTATATGGTATCAATTTTTGTACCAATTTCCCGGTGGGTAGGATCCTTGGACGTTAGGTGACAGGTGGTGGGAAATTTACGCACGCGCGCGTGAGCAAGCACATGTTAAAGACAGGCTTTATTGCATTCATACTGCACCACCGAAGCTTCTACCAGAAATGAAGGGAAAGCATCCCAGTTGGTCTTTCACCGGCCATTTGAGAAAAAATGCCGGGATTCCTGTTATTATAAAGGAGCTTAGGCTAGGATTTATTTAGGCTGCGTTCTCTCTCTCTCTCTCTCTCTCTCTCTCTCTCTCTCTCTCTCTCGTAATTCAAAGCTTCGAGAATTTCAAAGGACGTTTCTCGGTTGTCAAGAGTCTAAACGCTGTCTTGGGACAGTATACGATCTTGTGTGAATTTCAATTTCATTTTATTCCATCCATACATTATGAAAAATAAATCTGATTGTCATTAACGTAAGAAGTCCACCTGCCAACGAAGTTCTTCGCCCCCGCAGTTACGTAGTGACGTGACAGGCAACCGGAAGTTCTTGGTTTCGGCCCAGTCGAGACGAGGTGGACTGTTATTGATGTCAGTGCTGATGAACGAATTAAGGCCTTGGAAACCTTCGGAAAAATCCTTCTTATTTGGTGTTATTCACCTCGTCGTCGTCGGTGCTTCTGGGTAGCAAAGGTATTTGGCTTTTATCTTGGTATTTCATTTCGTATTGGCAGAATTGGCGTCAAGTGTTCAAATAGTGACACTGAAAGCCACTTGGGTAATTCTAAGCCCGCTGTCCGCGGTGAGGTAGCCTATGGCAGTTGACGTTTTTCTATAGAACTTGACCTGCTGAACAAGAATTTCAAGTAAAATCTTGTCGGTCGGCTGTAACTAAAGCGTAATAGACCCTCGAAGACTGCACACCGGTACCGTGGGTCCCCTGCACTGGCGCATACAGCTCAAAGGTAAATTACAGTTTAGCTGCAGCCGACGGGCAAAATATTACCCTAAACTCATGCAAAGCAAGCAAAGCAACACTGAAAAACGTCAACTGCCACAGGCTACCTCAACTACACACTAACCGTTGCTTGCCGTCAGGGCGAAGAAACGTAAACGGTAAACAAATCCGCCATCTTGGGTTACGTAACCACTAGGGAGCCATATGTTCAGCAGGGGGGGGGGGGGAAGGAGAGGTACTGCACAAAAGGTACAAGTTGGTAAAGTGACGTAGGACTTATGTAGAAACATGGCGTTAAATGACAGTTACCCAAAAAATAATAACGCTCCTACATGAAAAGCACTAAAACCTAATAACACCAAAACACAGGTGACCTAACTACCTACTAATAAAGAAGATAGTTTAGGAACCTTACCTTAAAGGGGTGGAGGGTACAATTCAGCCGCCGCCTTTACAAACGCGTGGAGCCTCGTCTTCGGGTCATCAAAGTGGATTTTAAAATGGGCTACTGCCAAGTACCCGACGAAGTTGTACCCCCTACGGCCGTACCTAGGCGTCGTCTCACGAAGTTCCCTCCACCTCCTCTCAATAGTATTTGTATGCGCACCAGTTACTGGGTCCACAAAGTTCATGGAGTGATTGACGGTTAAGTGCACGTAGCCTTCGTCCTTCAGGCAGTCATAAGCTCTCCAGCAATCAGATACAATAGTTGTCCCCGGTACAATGTAGTCCTTATAACTAAGGTAGCAATTGACACAGGTAAGAGGCAAATTGCACTTGGTTACAGGCTCAGAGGAGCGGGAGGTTCCGGGGGTTACGTCCGCCATCATGCTGGGTTGAAGAGTGAGTGAACTGTGCCGGTGAACTGCACCGGAACAGGGTAGGAAGGATAAAGTTGGGGGTGCCAAAAGTGTATTTCTGCTTTCAGTTTTGGGGTAGCGGAACGGCGCTGCGCGCCTTATCCGCATATTTTAAAATAATCTGGCAGGCTCGTATGCTCTGGCAAGCGGTAATATTGCGCTGCGCGCGCCAACCACAGGGCTTACAAAATATGTAAAAAAAGGTTTCTGTTAACGTCACTGAGAGAAAGTGGTAGCAAAACGTCCTGCAAGACCCTTCTCCTCCTACCCCATATACATGCTTCAGGTGTCTGCCGACAAATGTAAAGTAATTTTGTAAGTTATTTATGGTAAAATCATGTTGCGAAGAGACGTCAATATATTTGTGAACGGAAAAGTACTGGAAGAACGTTGTAGGCACAAGCTACAACGAATAGGAAACGGTTATAAAACAGTTGAGCAAAAGGAATACATGTAACTGAGTTTATGTATCCCCCAAATTCTCCACCTGGGTGAAACGTAATGTTGGGGGTAACGTTGCAACGTGATTGGTTGGGTACAGCCACCCGCCAAAAAACCCACCAACTACTCTCTCAGTTGGAGGCATTGGATGAACCGAAAGCTCCCCTGTAAGACCGCGCATGCGTGACATGGCCTGGAATCAGCAGTAGTAGTGGTATGTGAAAAGTGCCTTTGTAACGGCTCGCACTGTCCATTTATTCCCCCTTATTTTTACGCTTGTTTTTCGTGTTCCAAATGACATATATAACTGGAAATACAACAATAAATTGCCCAAACCTTTTCCCAAGTTATTTACCCCACCCAGAACCCCGGATTCCCAACGGGTCCCCCTCACCGTGAGCTATTCTCGAAAGTGTTTTTACCCACCCAGGACCCAGATTCCCAACCGGTCCCCCTTACCGTTGGCTACAGTTCCAAGGTAATTTACAGCTTAATTACAGCCGAGCGACAAAATATTACTTTAAATTCTTGTTCAGCAAGTAAAGTTCTATAGAAAAATGTCAACTGCCATAACCTAGCCCACCGCGGACAGCCGGCTTAGATCTACCGCCACTTGAACAACTGGGTATCTATCTGAGGAGGAGGCATTGCGGTGTGATACTGACTCGAAAGGCTACTCGTGGCACACAAAGGTGAATGTCACTTTGATTTACTTATTCTCCTCGGCATGGATTAGGTCAGTATGGATGGTGAATGGAATATTTGTGTGATGGCGTTTGCCAAGCAAAAAGACTACAGACAGTGATGGGGCTAGTCTGAAATGATCGCCCTTAGCTTAAGTTGACAGCAAGTAAGTAAACTGGGGTGTCTTATGCATCATGACATGAACTTGCAACCCACGTAGGCCTGCAGGGTAGGGTGCTGCTGCCTTTGCGGAATGAAGAGCAGTACAAGTTTATGTCTGGCTCTAAAACTGGAGTATAATATTCTGTGACTTGGTGCTTGTAACCTTAGGTGCAAATTTTATTGTACTTATTTCACTTGAGTGGGCATTCCATAACTTCGATATAGACGGAATATTAAAACTACAAAGTATTGACACTACAGACACGAGTAAGTAACCCCTAAGGCCTGTTGCGTCAAGGGATCGAACGATATTTCTTGAAATCAGTCATTACAACTTTGTATTCAAGGCATAGATTGCAGGTCAACCGAATAAATAGTCCTCCGTCTGGCTTGATGTCACTGAATTGACAGAATCTCTCCATTTTGACTCTGATTTCAAGTTCCTCGTGGCAACTGACATGATGATGGAAGAACTCACTTTATTTTGTTCAACCTTAAAATGACAACGCTGTGACTATAGTTGCCATTTAAGCATTTGTATATTGTTGTTGGTAATGAGCGCTGGGTTTAATATAGCTGTTATTATTGCACTAAGATATTTCTCTGAAAAAATTATATGGAACTACCTGACCAACCCGGCACTGCCCGGGAAGACTTAATGACAACCGATAAACTCTCTCTCTCTCTCTCTCTCTCTCTCTCTCTCTCTCTCTCTCTCTCTCTCTCTCTCTCTCTCTCTCTCTCTAAACACCCTCTTCTCTCTCTCTCTCTCTCTCTCTCTCTCTCTCTCTCTCTCTCTCTCTCTCTCTCTCTCTCTCTCTCTAATACATACGTACTACATCCATTTTTATATATAGATTAGGCAATGAAGGGTTAAAAAGGAAAGCCCATTGCTGAGGTTGACGGCATATCAGAAAATGATCACTTTAGGTGAACCGAATGATTTTGCATCACTAGTTAATCTGAGGAGAAAAGTGAGGGTGAGGGTGAGGGTGAGGGTGGGGTCGAGATCTTCTTTCATTATGAGAACTGGACTTTATTGTCCTCCACAGCTGGTGGGTTAAACTGCAAGATTTTCTGTCCTATGGTGAATTTAAATATGTCATACTGATCTGCTCTCTAGTTTGGAGTACAGTGTAATCATTCTATGTCATTAGCAAGGTTTTACATTAATATATTTTATTTTAAATGACTGACCTCTTGTGTCAGTAACTTCATTTGGGTTTTGAATACGGTGTGTTTTATTACTTTTAAGAGAAATACTTTCATACTTGCTTCATGATTCTAGTTTTACCTGCTAAACTCTTTCATGCATGTGTGTCATGAATCATGAGGCTTTGTAGATGGAATGTGTCTGCACTAACAGCCAGAGGAACTGGGGAGTGCTTTGGAAAATACCTCCATCTCTCTCTCTCTCTCTCTCTCTCTCTCTCTCTCTCTCTCTCTCTCTCTCTCTCTCTCTCTCTCTCTCTCGGGCACCCAGCTTGTCTGTGTGTGTCTTCCGTTCGTCTGTTTCTCGGTCAATCTTAGTGTGGGAGATGAGGTCAAAAGTGAGGGAGTGTCTTTGTCAAGGCTGTTCGTTTTCCTCTGTGTACCGATTGCCCAGCCAGCTAAGGAGATATGTGCCTTCAAAGAATGTTAATGAACGGTTGAGTAGGATATTTAATCACCATCGGTACGTGTTATGTTATTTGAGTGTGGAGTGACAGTTGTTGTCAGCAGTTTCCTTTCCTTTCATTGCATGGAAGCGTTGCAAGAAGTGCTGCTGAATCTGGACAACACTGGCAATTGGAAACATCTTTCAAAAGCGTCTCGTGGAGGATATGACAAACTGCCTGCCGCTCTACTATAAGAATTTGTCAATCGAGGGGCGATTCTGGACTATTAGACATGTTCGAAATTTTGTGTTTTCTGAAAATGGAAACAGAATGATATGTATATATATATATGTATATATATATATATATATATATATATATATATATATATATATATACACATATATATATACATATATATATATATATATATATATATATATATATATATATATATATATATATATATATATATATATATATATATATATATATATATATATATATATATATATATATATATATATATATACATATATATATATATATATATATATATATATATATATATATATATATATATATATATATATATATATATATATATAAACCTTGTAATTTTTATAGAGAGACCGGACCATTGCAACTCTTTCATAATCTGCCTAAGATGCAACTCAGGAAGCTGCAGAATATGTATATTAATAATGGGTATCGCACCTTGTGACAGGATTGGCCCAGTTCACTTGATGTAGTTCCGTCTGGGGCCACAGGTTTTAGAGAGCAATCCGGAAAGGCTTGGTTAGGTTGTCCCCAAATCAGGTTTTAAGCCTGGAGTTTTCATTCATTCTGGAAGAGGCCCATTGGAATGAATGGTTAATGTAAGGCTCACCATTATTCATAATTGCTTCCATTTTTACGTGACGTAAGTGATCGGTGCTTTGTCCAAAAATGTGTTGTCATTTCATGTGACTGAGAACGAGAGGGCCTCGACGAGGTAGTCCTCATTACACAGAGGGTGAAGCTTCTCCTAAGGGCTTCCAGTATCGTGTGGTTTCCAATTGAATAACAGAAATTTCTTGTATGTGCTGAACAATGAATGACAAGTATTACTTATGTTAAATTCATCTATATGTGTCGCATGAAACTCTGCTAAGCATTTGAGGTTTCAGTTGCATTTTCATAACATTGCTTTTTGTGGATATTTCTTTTTTAATGAACGTTTCATATTACATCTGTTGCTCTTTCTATAATTACTACTCTTTCTCCTTTGGCAGGTTGGTGAGGAATTGCAATAAGCACGCCATGTCATCCTCACGACCACTGAAAGAAGACACTTCGACACTTGAAACAAAGAAGTAGGAGGTCTCCGATTAAAGTCTCATTATGTGTGAGTGTTGCCGAACCTTTTAACTTTTGTCCGAAGCCTAATATTATTGTCAGTTCATTGTATCAGTTTCCAGTTAAGAAGAAGTTTTGACACGTTTCTTAACTGAAGATTATCCCAGCCAACAGTGGAGGTCCCCAGGGAGGCATGAATTGGAGTTTTTTATACATCATTAAGAACCAGTTATAAGCTTTTTTTTCTACATCTAAATACCAGTTGGTGTCTCCTGGTTGGTGACTTCTGCATGTGGAAACTTGGGGTGGCACATTTTAAAGGATTTTGGCTCCTTTATTAACTAACTGTAGCATGTGGTTCCACTACTGATGCACATAGCTATGTAGATTGAATAGATTGAACCCGTGTAGATTTCCCCCACTTCAATGCATGTGTAAACCTTTTAACTGATGTGGGATATAGGCCTAGTGTTCGTTCCTGCTCTAGAAGTCTGTCTTCGGCTGCTCTTGGAAACCAGACTCGTGGTTTCACCTTCGGGTTTCTGTTAACAAGTAATTTCAGACTGAATAATCCTTCCCTCTTAAGCATTATTTATAATGTCTCAATCTTACCCTTGAAAACATTATTTATAATGTCTCAATCTTACCCTTTAAAGCATTATGTATAATGTTTCAGTGTCCCTGAACTGACTTCTTTATACTTGGTTTTAAAGCTGTTTTTCTCATTTTGTAATTTGGGGTCCTCTTTTGACTCTCAACCGCATCATGACCATATCGATATTAGTAAGTTTAAGTAATATACTTAAGAGTTTTAACATCTGGAATGGCTCCTGAGCAGTGCGGTATATAATATTATCAGTAATTGGTCCAGTTGGTTTTACCTGATATTGCAATGAATGTCTGAACAGCAAATTTTAATGTCCGTCTTAGTGCTCACGGTCATTTCAGTGGAATGTCAAAGGTTTACAAAAATTCCTGGATTTTGTAGATCGCAAATCCTCTACAGATTTTCTGGTATATGATCTTAGAAGCTTGCTTCTCTCTCTCTCTCTCTCTCTCTCTCTCTCTCTCTCTCTCTCTCTCTCTCTCTCTCTCTCTCTCTCTCTCATTTCGGTGCAAATACACTTAGATGTCTCTGCATTGCCGACACAGGAAAGAGACAAACATGTGCCCCAGAATAATGCCAGCAGCGTATTATCAGGCCATGAAGATATAATGAACGAGTCCCTATCTGTGTCACTGCCATCAGACCTCTTCACGTTGCTCTGTTTCTTGCGGTGGTCACAGTCAAGAAACAGGGCCCTGCGATGCCCGATGCATGCCCTCTTCAGGAGCTTCTTTCCACCAAAATTCTCCTGAAATGTCTAACCATCATGCGGGCAATCTTTCCTGGGCTCTGCACCCTCCAAAAGAGTCATCTGTGGTAGTCTGCCCTCGTTTGTGCATGCTACGAGTCGTCTTGTCCATCATAGCCTATTGTAGGGAGGCTTTTCACTGGAGAAGGAAGTTCTGCTGAATCTGAGGTCATTCTTTTGGTGTCTTCTCTTTCGATCTTATTTAGGCTCAAGCCCAAAGCTACGAGCTGGGCTGAGAGATTGAACGGGGACTGTTTATGTTGATTTCGGCAGCCTTGTTCCAGCCCTGGGGCTTGCCCCTTGGCAAGCGCCGGGTTGGTCAGCTAGTATTATTATAAAAGGCATAAAACCAAACCACAATTGAGCTCCGCTATCGAAAAGTCTTCACAGTTTCTTTAGGGGCCGTACAGACAGACGCTTAACAAGGGCTTGCAATAAAACTGGTCGCACGAGCGCCCTCTCTGGCGGTGTAATGCACATTACTACTTTTTTATTAATTTAGCAACATTTTTATGCTTTGGTGCCAAGTCTTTCATTTCAACAGTACATTATTCTCAGGAGAAGCGGCGTTTGTTCAGAGAGAGAGAGAGAGAGAGAGAGAGAGAGAGTGAGACATAATTATGGAAAAAGCAGGTGGATTATAGCACGCGTGCGCACTGTGTAACATTGTTAATTGAAACACGTTATTGGCTGAGAAATGTCATTTGGAATGGAAGTTTTTAGTGACACTGAACTGAACGCTTGCGCAGCGTTTGTCAGGAGATTTTAACGCATAATTTAGTTCAGTTATTTACGGCAGGAAAACTCTCGTGGTTTGACCTGTATTGTTTCCTGAGAGGCAGTTCAAGGCGCATCTATTGCTCGTTAAGACTGTATTTGGTGAGATTTGACTTTTGATGGCGTGTATATCAAATTGACTTCCCCTCAAGGAGTGGAAAATGGACCATCTCAGTTCGATTTTCTGCAAATAAGGTGGTGGTTCCTATGGCAGCTCAGATAGAGCAGGTAACCCAGATCATGGGATTTTAAATCCTTTTTTTTTATTTGAGTTTGGTACACTTCATCGTACGTGTGACCTTCCCTGACTCAGAAAGATAGTGTTTATAATGGTTGTGGGTACATGGGAATACAACGTTGAGGTAATCCGTTGCCTCCGTATGGTTGCCTCTCCTGTTACAAGTGCTGGTTCCTTGCTTAAGGAGCATTATTATTATTATTATTATTATTATTATTATTATTATTATTATTATTATTATTATTATTATTATTATTATTATTATTATTATTATTATTTATTTTTTTTTTTTTTATCACAATCATCCTATTCGACTGGGTGGTTTTTATAGTGTGGGGTTCCGGATTGCATCCTGCCTCCTTAGGAGTCCATCACTTTTCTCACTATGTGCGCTGTTTCTAGTAGCACACTTTTCTGCATAGTCCTGGAGCTACTTCGGCTTCTAGTTTTTCCAGGTTCGTTTTCAGGGATCTTGGGATCGTGCCTAGTGTTCCTATAATTATGGGTACAATTTCCACTGGCATATTCCATATCCTTCTTATTTCGATTTTCAGGTCTTGATACTTATCAATTTTCTCTTTCTTTCTTTCTCATCTACTCTTGTGTCTCATGGTACTGCAACATCAGTGAGTGATACTTTCTTCTTGATTTTGTCAACCAACTTCACGTCTGGTCTATTGGCACGTATCACCCTATCTGTTCTGATACCATAGTCCCAGAGGATCTTTGCCTGATCGTTTTCTATCACTCCCTCAGGTTGATGTTTGTACCACTTATTACTGCAAGCTAGCTGGTGCTTCTTGCACAGGCTCCAGTGGAGGGCTTTTGCTACTGAATCTTGCTTCTTTTTGTACTGGTTCTGTGCAGGCGCTGGACTTTCGCTTGCTGTGTGGTTTATGGTCTCGTCTTTCATATTGCCCTTCCTGCATATGGTTGAGATGTTATTATTATTATTATTATTATTATTATTATTATTATTATTATTATTATTATTATTATTATTATTCAGAAGATGGAACCTATCCGTACGGAACAAGCCCACCAAAGGGGCCACTGACTTGAAATTCAAGCTTCCAAGGAACATGAAGGGTCTCATTAGGAAGAAGTAAGAGAAGGTAGCGGGAAACAGGAAATTCTTCTGCAAGTAAAACTGCCCACCTGAACTGAGCCTCTGATTCACTTTGTATGTGAAAGCTCCAGTGCATTTATTTATTTATTTTTTTACACATTTTCAACGTTAAAGTGTTCTTACAATAACGTGACGCAAGCTCTAAAGAAGCCTCTGTTACGCAGCCATTCAGAAGGTCGGTTCCTCCTCCTCCTCCTCATTTGTTCGAAAAGGAATGTCACGGATGTTCTGGCTGGTCCATGGGGTATTCCAGGCAGCCGGAATTCCGGAGGACTGGAAAAAGCAGTGCAGTGTCATGACTGTGGCTCGCCCGTCACAGGATTCTCAGCAATGTTCGCAGAATTTTTCAGGATTTTTCGGACGTCGTTGTGGAAAAAGATAGGTTTTGTTGTGGTTTGGGTCCGTCCACTGAGCTATGTAGGTCGCTGGTTTCAGTCCAGAATGATAATAAAGATGCCAAGGTTTGAAACCATCAAGTTGAAAGCTGCCCAGAGAAAAGGTTTAATGGCCGACCGTTTCCAGTAGGGAAACTGGACTGAATTCCAGGTATATTAGATGAGTGATTTATGGAATAATATTTCTTGAAAGAGGGCGACCAGAGTGACCAGGCAGTAGGGTGGAAGCCCTGGGTTTTAATTTGTATCTTTACAGGATTTTCATAGGTCCTCATTTAGTGCAACAAGAATTACCTATTATGAGATATCAGCTTCTCTTATGTTTGGTGTTACTCTTCCGACGGTGTTCTATGTAATGAAGGCAAGAATGGAGACTCTTCTTTTAGTTTTCCATGCTGGGTATTTATTCTTGTAGTATTCTTGACATTCTTGACAGATGACTGGAAAACATATTCTCGTTTCAGTAACACCGTCATTTGATGTATTGTCAAGATACTTATATCATGTCATAAAAGTCAGTCAGTACATCACACAATCCGAGGAATAGCGACAGGACATATTCTGTAATTAGAAGCCATTGCCAGAGAATATCAGGATTTATGGACGAAAACTTTACATTAATGTTTGGGTGTAGTTAAACTAGAGTTCGCCCGCCACCCGCTCCCCCTTCCCCTCCCCCACCACCGGCCCTGACTGAACTTCTGCCCATGCCTATATACTGTATCTTTGATGCACTACAACAACGTTTTTTTATTGCCACGCCGAGACGTCTGAGCTGAGACGATGAAATAACGCAAGAATTAACCAAGCTGCCTAAAATGAGAAAGTTTAAAAAGTCCTGTAGATGGTTTGGTTACGGGTTAAATAAAATACCTTGTTGTCACTTTAAAGCCAGATTTAACTCCTGGTGGATGGCAGTAGAGCTCAACGTTTGTACTGAGTCTATCGTGAGAGTTTTCCTTCTTAGTTTTTTTTTTTTTATATATATACTGACTGAAACACCTTCACTCCTGCCACAAGTTAATATTCAAAGTAAATCACGATTCAGTTGGTGCCTTCAATGGGCCCAGTCAGAAGTTTCAAGACTCAAGCTGATTTCATTCACTTTTTTGCACAAGTGTCGAGTAAACCACTTAAGGGGAAGTTTGAGTAAAAAAAATCATAAATAAATCAACGTTTCTCCACCACATTTCCTTTTCACATGAGATTTTCCCACCAACCCATACTCTCTCTCTCTCTCTCTCTCTCTCTCTCCCCTAGGCACTGGACACTGTTTGCGATACAGTTCAACTTTCCTTACTTACATAGATTGGGTCACACTGCTGCTCATCCTGCCCCTTCTTCCTTCCTTCCTTCTGCTCGTATCGGGCACAGACCAGCCCAGACGTTTGTGCCCCCAAAGTTGGTCAGTCCTTTTGGTTGTCCCGTTATTCACTGTCCATAGCAGTGGAGATCAACCAGATGATCTATTAAGGTTGAGAGCTTCATCGAATTTCATGGGAGGTTCAGTTTTTTCCAAGGCAGGTCTCACATCACTGCAGGTGTGGTGGCTTTTCATGGCTGACAGCTTCGGCTAAGCTGTCTCCTGTCTGTCACACGGCACGAGATAGGCTGTTGTATTGTCAACGAGTGCACCAATTCTATGACTGTCTCCAAATGCATTTCTTTAAAGTATTTTTAAGAACACTGGAAAGTATGTTTTAGGAACACTTTAAAGTATATTTTATTAAGAACACTTAAAAGTATATTTTATGAACACTTGAAAGTATATTTTAAGAACACTTAAAAGTATATTTTAAGAAAATTTACTTTTCTGAAAGCGCGCCCACAAATTCCTTTTTAATGTTATGTTGGCATCAGTTGCTAAATCAGTCATAATCATTTACCATTCTTGAAGTCTTTGATGCTGAAGTCGACTGGCTATTAATAATGACGTCAGGTGTTCCTTCGGTGGCAAGTTTGGCCAAATAGGAGCAGTTAGCGGCTTGTGAAGCTTCTGTATAGTATTATCCGCTCTACTAACTGTACATAGAGGCGTGTTTTATATCAAATGGTAGATCCATCACATTCTTTTATAATTTCCCCCGAAGGTGCATCATAGCCTTGATGTGTGTGTACACGCGCTTTCCCTCTGTCTCTGGGGAAATGGCGTCCTTCCTTCCTTCCTTCCTTCCTTCCTTCCTTCCTTCCTTCCTTCCTTCCTTCCTTCCTTCCTGCTTCGTTGTCAACAGAGGAAATTCTTTCCGGGGTCGATCGTCGTTGTGCTGTAGTGGAGCATTTCAGTCCGGTTTTTGTTATTCATTAACGCCCCCGTATTCCGCGTAGTGTGGGTGTGGGAGTGTGGGTGTTCCTGCTGCAGGTGTCATGTTCACCTTCAGTCTTCTATTCCCTGGGTCTTTGGGTTCATCCTTCCCCTCTCCTGGTTTTAGTTCCCTGGTAACACTAGGAAGAGCCCTCGTGGGTCCATCTTTAGATTTGGGCGTGACCCTGTCATCGATTATTCTGGTGGGTGGGTGGGTGGGTCGGGGTACACGAGACCCTAGAGGCCCACTTCTGCTGTCGTCACTCTCGCCTCACATTCGAAACCGGTTCGGGTGGGCCAGAACCCACTTCTCTCAGTGGGTCCTGGGGCAGGCCTACTGCCATAAGTGAATCGTCCTGATGTTGGATTGGTTATTTTCGGTTGGTGGCCTCGTATTAGCACGGGCTCTTGCCCAATGGCTGCTATGGAATTGTGGTAAGGTGCTGAAGGTATTTGTTTGTGATTTGGTCTGGACCTCTGGACCCCAACCAACCAACTAAGACCTGGGTATTTTCTTTGTACTATTTGGTACCCGGAATAGTACAGTATGCTTATAAGAAAATGATGCCCACATGACCTCGATACTTACTGATACCAAATACCTTCGTAGAGGCTCAGGTTTTATTCTGTACCTTTATATTTGTCTGTGGTGCTTCATTTGGTTGCATAGGGGAATGGGAGAGAGATTTGGCTGGGTTATGAGAGAGAGAGAGAGAGAGAGAGGGAAGTGTGAAGCTACCAGATAATTGCTATATTTAGTTAGCAATTCTCATTCTCTGGGAGTTCAATTTAGCTTCCTTACACTTCAGTAACCTAGATGATGCTCTCTGTCTGTCTGTCTCTCTCAAGCCAAGTGCGGATGACACAAGGTTTATTGTACAATTTGGCACCTGAAATAGGTCAGCGTGAATATACTAAGATTACGCACTCACACACACACATACACTATATATATATATATATATATACATATATATATATATATATATATTGTGTATATGTATATATATATATATATATACTGTATATATATATATACTGTATATATATATATATATATATATTATATATATATATATATATATTAAATTATCCGTGCAAACTTCATACGTCTGGCAGCTTTGGCAGATGAAAAGTTAAGTATATCTTAGTTTAACCAGACCACTGGGCTGATTAACAGCTCTCCTAGGGCTGGCCCTAAGGATTAGATTTACTTTTACGTGGCTAAGAACCAATTGGTTACCTAGCAACGGGACCTACAGTTTATTGTGGAATCCGAACCACATTATAGCGAGAAATGAATTTCTATCACCAGAAAACAAATTCCTCTTGTTCTTCACTGGCCGGTCGGAGATTCGAACTCGCGACCATCAGAGTGGTAGCTGAGAACGGAACCCGCTCACCCAGCGAGGAACTTAGGAAGATGAAGCAGCTGAGAGCGAGAGAGAGAGAGAGAGAAAGAGAGAGAGAGGACGGGTGGCAGCAATTGGTGCCCTGAATCGCACCAAAGGGATTTCTTGACCAATCGAGTTCCTTTTTGAGTCCTGTGGGAGGAGTGACGTGGTGAGGGCGGAGCCGCTCTACCTTTCGGTTAGGCCAATCCGTGGGAGAGAGAGAGAGAGAGAGAGAGCGAGAGAGAGAGAGCGAGAGAGAGAGAGAGAGAGAATGGCATTCAAGTAAAGTTGTCATGTTGACGATTGTCGCCTCTTCCAGCGTTCAGTAATTGTAAAGAATTGTTCATTTTAATGGTCATCAGGCGTCACCTATAGGTTGAACTTGTCCTACTTATTGAATGGGTTTATATGAGACAGGTCCCAGCACTTGGCCTTTGGCCTCAATTATGAAAAACTATTCCATTCCATTCCAGTCAGTCGAATTAATAATACAGGTATTATTTTAGACCAAGCAAAGCGTTATTTTGAGTAGAACGCAGCTATTTCCAACAAAGTGCCTGCAGGACTTGTTCTGCTCGGTTTGTATACCAAAGCCGAATCAAGGTGATACTATACACTTGAAGAGGTTCTCAGATGGTTCATACCACATTTCACGTGTTGAGAGAAAGGTGAGACTCTTCCGAAGAGAGTTTAGTCTGGCTGAAGTCTTGATACTTAAAGCGTTTTCCAGTTTTAACTCTTTTGGTGAGTTTTTGTCTTGACGATGAGTGAAAGGTAGATTGAAATATATTAGAGCTGGTCATGATACAGCTCGTTTTGTGGAGCTTAAGTCAAAAGTGACATTCAGGTTTGATCAAAGGCTGGCCAGCGTTCGTTCATGAGACCAGCTTCTTCCATTCCTGTAATACTGACAAATAAACATCTGCCGGATGACAATGAACTCGTCTAGTCTCTTGATTCATTTGTGAGGTCTCCGGGATTCTGAGCACATTAAGTTTAGCATCAAAAGAGAAGGGAGGGGGTTGAGGGGTGGTGGGGGGTGGGGACTGGCTTTGAAGCCAAGCAAAGGAAATAATAAAGAAATCGTTCAGGATTTATCGAGAGAGTTTGGTCATTAACGTAGGGATGTTATTTAAATGTAGAATGTTGTACACATTTTCAATTCAGGGCGTGATGTCGTCGAAATAAATAGCCAGGTCTTGACGCCCTGGATTTTCAAGATTCCTCTGAAGAAGCGTTCGAAGGAAGGGGCAAATGACAAACTGCTTCATGAGCGTTCCTTCAGAAGGGTCAGTCGCGTTTGATATCAGGAACTGGTAATGACAATTACTCGCTTGCAGTTGGCGTCACTTCATGGGATTTCACATTTCTGACGTTATGCTACACGACGCCAGTCGTGTGTTATGTGTAGAGAGAGAGAGAGAGAGAGAGAGAGAGAGGCTGTCCTTGGCCCAAAGCTATGGAACTTCAGGAATCAAATGATACAATTGCATGGTAAATTTAGACCTGTTTATGATTATTTGTACCAAGTTATTTTCTGTAATAAGTCATTAATGTGGAATCATTGTTGTTGACAGTTAGACAGGTATCGCTTCCAGTAGTTTCTGTCCACCCACGAAGAGGAAATTCGACACAACTCTCAAGGTCTTTCAACAGATCAGTCAAGTCAGCAATTTACTGAATAAGAGAAAAAATCTGGTCTTTTGATTTGACTGACATCACTACACTTCTCTTTCTATTCAGAGCGCTAAATTCATACAGAGCACTGGACAAACCAGCAAAGCCAATCCCTTAACAGAGAACTGAGAAATATCCCCATCCGGTGAAGCGGACTTTGCTACGTCATGGTCTCTTGTTGCAAATGTGTTCCGAAATCATTAGTTTCATTGCGACATTCAGCTCAGGAGCTCACTTTGTTGTCAGTCAGTTTTAGGAACCGTTCGACTAAGCGTGTCATTTAGTTTTTTTTTTTTTTATTAGTATCACGAAATCAGTGTGTAAATTAGACATAGACTTGGAAACCTAGATATGTAAACGCAACACAGCAAATTAAGACTTCATTAGTATATTAGAATCACGAAATGATTTTGTATAAAACAGAAAATCAATAAGCAAGGTTTTTAATTTTGTAAAACGCCCTACAGCAGATACCTGAATTAGGTCAGCTTCGATCTACTGGTATAAAATAAAATCAGTTTGTGTCGTTTTAGTGTTTATATTGCTTGTGGAGGAATGAACAAGGTTGCGTCAAATCGGCTTTGTGACTGTGTCGAAACGACTTCAGATGAAATCAAAATGATGGAAGAGGAGGAGGAGGAGGAGGAGGAGGAATGCTGTTCAACAGTCATGATAAGACAGGAGTCGACTTTTGAACTGAGTCAGTATATATTTTTTTTTATCTCAGTAGTTGATCTTTGCAAAAACAAAAGCCGTTGATAATCTGTCGATGATTCAAGAGTGGATACGAGTGCACAAACATTTCTATGAGGTACAAAAAAGGCACACATCCTTTTTGTCATAAAAATGCTGACGTTACTGAAGGTACTGTGTACATAGATCTTATGTAAAAGCCTGAACCTTAAGACATAAACTGGTTAGTAGAATTTACACGGGCTTGAAGACGTCTAAACATTGACTAGAAGTGTCATCTTAAATATACAATGACAGAGTCAGGGACATTCTTCTCAACCCAGATCCATTCAATCTCTGACTCAGATTACGTACTGAATATTAAGTTTGACGTAAAATGTTTGTTGTATGTGTTATTCATTCTATGCTTCTGATTATTTTGTCTATGATACCTGTTTATGAAAGTGAGGTAGGTAAAGTGTTTTCATGTAAAGTGCTCTAAATACTATACCAAGTGGTTTCTGGAGGTAAATAATTATGTTGTTCCTTGGGAAGGTGTCCTTCCTTCCTTCCTTTCTGCCTATCGTTGCCTGATAACCCAGAGGTATAGAGACCCCCAGCATGTCGTTGTTGAGACAGCATCTTAATAATAATAATAATAATTATAATAATAATAATAATAATAATATTATTATTATTATTATTATTATTATTATTATTATTATTATTATTATTATTATTATTATTATTATTATTATTATTCAGAAGATGAACCCCTATTCATATGGAACAAGTCCACCACAGTACAGGGGCCACTAACTTGAAATTCAAGCTTTCAAGAAGTATTATTAAGGTGTTCATTGGAAAGAAGCAACAGAAGGTAAAGGGAAAGACAGAAAGAGGAAGAGATCAGTTATTAGAAAAACGGGTAAAATAGCAACTAAATAAATGACAACGTCAGTAAATGATCAAAATACCATCTATCTTCTCTCCCCCAGTGTCCATCATATTGACTAGAGGGTAGGTGACCCATATTAATTCACCTTCAGCCTAACTCCCTCTACTTCACAGCGATCAACTAAAAAGGTATTTCTCCGTCTGGGATGTTGTGACTGAATCGAGTGAAGAATCCCGTATCCTGGGTGTGACTTGGCGTTTCCTATATATGGCAGCTCATAATTATTAAGGAAGAACATTCTTCGTTCTGTGGCAGTTTAAAATGGCAATACTGTGAATGTTAGTGCCATTTAAGCTTCTACATATTGTTAATAGTAATGAGCACCGAGGAGGTATGTTTTGCGAAGATTATCGAAGTAAAACCCTGAACATGACAAATGCTGTGCAACTTAACCACAGATGCTTCAGCAGGAATGCCCAGTGCTTGTGCTGTTACGTGGAAGTCCGGTCAGGTGGACAGAATTCAGCACTCCGCGGAAAGGTGTCCCATTTGACACTCTTGAGCCAGTCGCTTCTGAAACTGTAACATATATTGCCTCTGATTCTTTATTACGGTCTTACTGCCTTTTTTCCTAGAACTGCTCTTCTTTTGGGAACGGGATTTATTGGACGTTGTAGTGGGTTAAACAACTGGCTTTTGGAAGAAATTCTGAAGAGTGCTTGAGCCTCTTATTATTACATTTGAGTGGTTTTTAGTGGGAATTTTATACCCTATGGTGATTGCTTGTAAGGCCTATAGGTTCTGTCATTGTTTGTGTAAGCTGACCAGGCATTTTAGTAACTTTTAAGGCGGGGTTTATATATATATATATATATATATATTCATATATTCATATATTCATATATATATATATATATATATATATATTTATATATCTATATATCTATATATCTATGCTTAAAAAATCACAGTAGATGCAGGTTATATATATATATATATATATATATATATTCATATATTCATATATTCAATATATATATATATAATATATATATTTATATATATCTATATATCTATATATCTATGCTTAAAAAATCACAGTAGATGCAGGTGACTTCAGTGTATAAGCGAATCCCACAGGACAAAATGACAGGCAGAAGTTCAGTAGCAAGGGCTTTCATGTTTATTAACGCATCGTCCGGGCCCAGACGATGCGTTAATAAACGTGAAAGCGCTTTGATGGTACTGAACTTCTCTCTGCCTGTCCTTTTCCTGTGGGATTCCCCTATATATCTGTATATCTATATATCTATCTGTATATCTAAATATCTATATATATATATATATATATAAATAATATATATATACACCCACACACAAACACACCACGCACAAAACACACACACACACACACACACACACACACATATATATAATATATATATATATATATATATATATATTGTAACGAAATCCGTTACTGGTTCTTTCTAAAGATCCACCTTAAAACTATCAACTCCTATTAAGTAGAGTGATAGGCCCTGGAACAGCAAAAATGAAACTCAAACCATGAACAGGAAGGGCAAAATAAAAGCTTTGTATAAAACCGTTTAATAACAAATATATTTATACACAAATGGGTACCGCCTTAATTACATAATCACCCGGAAAGGAAAGGACCACACGCCTTACAAGTAATAAACACAATCTCCTAGCTAACAATCGTACCAACAGGAGGAGAGAAAGTTATAGGAGAAGGTGGGAAGACACAAACATACTATGTCGAAAAATTATCACAAACACACGACAGGAAAGGGTACTGAGAGAAAGAATCCTTAAACCTAACTAAATACAATAATTCCCTACACCTAACAACAAACCAAAAATATACACTTTCATCATAATAACTGCAGATCACTATGATGTAAATAATGTTGACTGGCGATCCAATAAATCAATATATTAATGCAGACCAGCAGCGATGAAATAATCCTATAACCCTACGGGTCACACACGTAGGGTCAAAACTCTCCTGGACTGACGTTCGTCAGCGAAAGTCCACCAACAATATTTACCACGAGGATAATAACAATATTAAAAGTGGCTTACACTTCTTCGCCGCTGAAGCGCCGAGTGACGACCTCAAGGATACATTGGAACTGCGAGGCAAAAGCAGTGCAACGGCATACACAAAAGAAAATGATCATCCCCTTACGACCACTGACGAGCCGAGGACACCTGAGCGGTACATCTCACTCAAGACACGAAGTCTCCTTATCTCCCTTCTTCCGGGAGTCAAAGAAGCTGCAGATACTGCTAATAATGCCTACGACATCCAAGAACCCTTCTGTCGGGAGGCCGCACAAAGATTAAAAGTCCTTCGGATGTCCCGTCATCGAAGAAAACTCACACTGCCCACCAGTAACGCTGAACATCCCCATACACGCTCGCAAATATGAAAAACAGAAGAAAAAACATACAAACGGATGGGAGAGTCCAAAGATGGTTACCAGCGAACCACCTCCTAAACGAGGTGATTAAATAACAAAGTGGAAACCAAAAGTGAACAAAAGTAAAAAACAAAATTTACAAAGTTACGTTAACTTCTGATATCAAAACCAAAAGCAAAGAAAAATTAATTACATTAATCATCCAACACTAAAACAAAACTGAATTACGTTAGTATAAGAGTAACAAAACTGAACAGGGCCCATAACATGAACCACTCAATCAATATTTATAAATTTTACAGCTCCCCATCTTAAAGAAAAAAAAAATTTTTTTTTTTTTTTTTTTTACAAGGGAAGACAAATACTTAATAACTTGTCATATAACTTAAATCAACTCAGACCAAAATACTGAAAAGGACAAATCAATATGTCAAAAACAGT
The DNA here is from genome assembly GCA_039081455.1 of Macrobrachium rosenbergii. Taxonomy (NCBI): domain Eukaryota; kingdom Metazoa; phylum Arthropoda; class Malacostraca; order Decapoda; family Palaemonidae; genus Macrobrachium; species Macrobrachium rosenbergii. Next base: position 30,286,851 of record JANJGK010000041.1, read on the forward strand.
AATAAAATTAATACACATTAAGACCCTTCAACGTATGTAAATACATATATTGACCTCAAAACGGAATATATTTTTCATACAAACCCTATGAAAGGAGACATGGGTAAATACATTCACCCAAAGGAAGGTTAACCAGAATACCAAATATACAAAAAACTACCGTATTATCTGAAACAGCATAAGTTTGCAAAGGAAAAATTTAATCTAAAGGTATGAAGAAAAACATTTTAAATGAGTCCTCCATCTAATACCATATAAAATCTAAAAATAGCCCTGATATTTGGTGTTGAGAGGGAGCAAGATACCTGAAAAGAATGTCAATTAGAGCAACCGTAGATTATGTCAAACTCAATTAAGAAATGACCTGGAGAGGGGCGTCCGGAATCACATTATCCTTTCCAGAGATATGTCTAATATTCAGGTTATATTCCTGTAGGAACAAACTCCAGCGTAATATCCGCTGATTCTTGTCTTTACACCTGTTCAAGAAATACCAGTGGGTTGTGGTCAGTGTAAACGTCAATTGGGTACATGGTCGGATTCAAGTATACGTCAAAGTGTTCGACCGCTTTGACCAAACACAAGGCCTCCTTTTTCAATGGTTGAATACTTTCTCTGTGCAGCAATCAACTTCTTCGAAAAATAAGCTACAGGGTGGAGGATCCCATCCTCACCCTCCTGTAATAAAACCGCACAATGCCAATGTCACTGGCATCCGTGGCTAAGGAAAAAAGACTTATTAAAAATCTGGAGATCTCAACACAGGATAACTTATCAGTAGAGTTTTGAGTTTCTCATATGCTCCTTGACAAAACACTGTCCCAGGCAAATAGTACATCCTTTTTCAATAAATTTGTTAGTGGAGCGGCTAAATCTGAAAAATTTTTAACAAAACGCCTATAATAGCCTACCATTACCTAGAAATTTTCGAACGCCTCTTTTATTTTTGAGGAACTGGGAACTCTGTAATGGCTTCTACATTTCGCCTGTTTTACTGACACCTTACCCAAACCTACTTCATGTCCGAGATACACTACTTTTGCTCGGGCAAACTCACTCTTCTTTAAGTTTATAACTAAACCTGCTTTCTTCAACTCTTTAAAGAGAGCTCTAATACGCCTCAAATGGGTATCCCAGTCGTCGCTGTAAATAACCACGTCGTCAATATAAACGACACAACCTTCAACCTTATTGGTGACCAAGTTCATTAGCCGCTGGAACGTAGCGGCTGCGTTTTTCATGCCGAATTGGCATTACCTGACACTCATACAAACCGTCCCCAGTTACAAATGCTGATACCTCTCGAGCTCGTGGAGTTAAACCCTACCTGCCAATACCCTTTTAATAAGTCAAATTTACTAATATACTTGGCAGAACCGATTTTATCTATGCAATCCTCCACTCTCGGGTAAAGGATAAGAATCGGTTTTGGTAACCTCATTAACCTTTCTATAATCAAAACATAACTGGTGCTGGTCACCCTTTTTTTTAACGAGGACAACAGGCGAACTCCACGGACTACTGCTTGGTTTTATGAGGTCGTGATCAAGCATGTAATTTACCTCCGATTGAACGATGTTCCTCTTGAACGGATTCAGTCTGTAAGGACATTGCTTAATAGGACTAGCCTGACCAATATCAACGTCATGCTGTAAAAGGCTAGAGTTCTACCA
>JANJGK010000041.1:30292702-30320152 GCA_039081455.1 Macrobrachium rosenbergii
GGCTCAAGACGAGTGATTTCATGTTGTTACATGCGTTGTTTGAGTTACGTACGCCACTTGGAGAGAAAGAATACGTGTCCTGATCAATTACATCATGTTTTGTAAGATTGCGTTCAAAACGTTTTGCTGGGATGACGTAACTTTCTTCTAGAAGCTTCTCCATTGTATCTCGCACCCAAAACGCTTTAATGACGTCACCGCCCTGCTTCTAGAACTTCCCTTTTGTATCTCGTACCCAAAATGCTTTAATGACATCATGTAATTGTTTCATGTATTACTGGAATCCTAAAATCTATTTCATTCTGATATCTGAGACCAGTTGAATTGGTACCCTCTCTCTCTCTCTCTCTCTCTCTCTCGTTCTTAGAAAGAGATTACTCTTAACGTAGTGTTTTGTGATCACATTTTAACATTAACTTTTGAGATCTGAATTTAGCAAAGTTATTTAGTTCGTAACGGCGCCTGGTAAAAAAGTGTGTATTGTGGTAACGCAGCTGCAGCAAGTGATTTACAGAGGTTTTCACAATTTTGTGTAAGGTAACGTGAATTTTACTTATTAATACCATGGTATGATAAGTTAGGAAATTTTGGCCAAGTGAATTCATTATTGATAAATCTTATGTGTATTTTTGGTGTGTTTTTCTATTTACAATCTCTTTATATTTTCACATTTTTTATGTTTGTGATGTAACATTTATTTACATAGCATTTTGAATATTTCTTGGTAATTTAACATTGCATACGTAATTTAACATTGCATATTTGATTTTGATATCTCATGTGTTAAGATTTCCTTTTCAAAATCTTGAGTAATTCTTGATAGTTTAAATTTTGTTTGATTAATTTAAATTCCTGATAAAGTTTTTGTGAATTAATTTTGTTTCATAATTTAATTCAAGAATTAATTGAGTGTTGTGTTATTTTCAAGTAATAATAAATTTTTCAGATTGTGAATTCTAATTAATTGTGAATTCTAGTTATAAACGTTGAATTTGAAAATAAATTTTTGTATTTAACATTTTTAGAAAAAGTGTTTCATTTATTGATCACCAGTGAATAGGATTGATTGCGTGTGCATAAGGCAAAGTGATAAACATGTTTTGTTCTTTTAGTTTTGCTAAAGTGAATTAAGACCAGGGAAACAGAGTTTTTTGATGGAGTGATGCCCTTTTACTCTAGAAGATTTCTAGTTTAATTTTTGATACCTCACACAGATTCTGATAGACTTAGTTTGATTTTTCAAGTGATTGATAAATAAGTTTTTTCTTAAGGGATCACTGTTACCTTTAGAGTACTCAGTCGTAATAATTAATGTTATGAGAGTTCAGGTATCTGGCTGAAGAGAGGTATATTTTTGAATCTTGAGATTAGTTGTGTAGTAACCAGGTACTTGATACGCATCGTGACAATATATATATACTTTTAGGGCATAGGTTTTCTCCAAGACAATTTTCATTGAAAGCATTTGCTTTTGTGGCATCAGTGAGTTTTTTCCCGGAATCTTCATATCTTCGGAGTTTTTTCTGATTCTCAGGCGTTAGTCTTCGGTGAAGAAGACACAAACGTCTTTGCTCTATTTATTGTTTCCTGTCACGACAGCTGTTTCTCCACTCTGTGGCATTTTCAAGTGACTATTGGTTTACAATTTGAATTTACGATCATTTTGCCTCTACATGCCGATGGAAAAGTAGACCTGAGCTGTGATGGATCCAGGGATTAAAGGCATGAACCACTTGTTTTTTTTTACTTTGTAAATAAATTTTAAAAAATTCCTTTTATACATAACTATTAAGCAATGTTTTGTAGCTGCAGTAGAATATCCATTTCATATTTTCTATGTTAAGGCTAAACCTTTCGACCTTAAAAGATTTATAATTCCCCATCGGGGATATTCCCGAGGTAGCGTGAATTTGATATTCAGCAACATGTGTAGCTTCATGATTGTATATAAATCACGGTGTGATAAAAAAATTTCATATATCTATATATATATATATATATATATATATATATATATATATATATATATATATATATATATATATATATATATATATATATATATATATACACTGTATATACGAGTATATAAAGAATTTAATCACACCGGAAGTAAACAAGGAAATCTTGCATACAGACATAATTTGGGGTGCAAATTATCTGTGTGTGCAAGATTTCCTTTTTTACATGACAATAGGTTTCGGAAAAAATGTATCAGGCTATTCAACGGACAATTACTCGCTCTTAATCTTAAGTTAATCCCAATAAACCCACGAACCATTGCATCTCTTTTCCATGTCAAGGACAGGATTAGCCCCTTGTTTACTTCCGGTGTGATTCATAAAAATAATTGTGCTAGATGTGATCTTGGTACTTACATACATCGGTTGTACCAGGAGTCTGCTAAAAGTCCGAATCTCCTCTCATCAAGGAGTTAGTTTAAGAACAGGCTGTCGATTATCTAATCCCGAGCAGTTCAGTGTAAGAAATCACGGTAAAATTTGTAAGGACACTTGTCGATGCTAAGGATTTTAATATTGTGGGGGAGAACAAGGTACGTAGAATTAACCACACCTTAATCTATTATGATTAAATAAACTGTCCCTGCCCTTAATCACCAATCAACTCCCACCCAGCTGCTCATCGCTTAACGTACAGTATCTGCTGTAACCTCTCTGTTTATACTCCCCCCCCTCCCCCCCCCCGTCTCTCTCCTCCCTTGCATTGGTTGCCTGTGTCAGTTTGCTTTACACTACCGGTGCGGGTTGGTGTCTTTTGCTTTTCGTGTTGGCCCTGGCCTTCTTCTGCTGTTCCGTTCTTTTTTAAATACTATTTTAAATATCTTTTAAGTGTTTTTAAAGTTGTCTTTTTTTTTAATTGTCCTTTAACACGGTGTTAAGCATATAGTGCGTATACCTTTTAGTGTTTGTATACAATTACTGTTTAAGTTCATCACTGGAAGATGTATCAAGAGATACGACACGTCGGCTTAATAATAAATGGATAAAGAAAAAAGAACGCCTTTCCGTTACTGCAATTTGCCTATATATATATATATATATATATATATATATATATATATATATATATATATATATTATATAGCCTATATACATTTATATAAAAATTATATAGATGTTATATATATATATATATATATATATATATATTATATATACATATATATATATATATATATATATATATATATATATATATATATATATATATATATATATATATATATATATATATATATATATATATATATATGTGTGTATGTGTGTGTAATCATACTTCCACATCATTTTATTGTCGTGTCTCTCATTCGAAAATTGAGATAAAACAATGTGGGTTCTCGTGAGAGCGTCGATAAAACGGACTGTTCTAAGCCCTCGCTAGATATCAGGGGACGACGTACTGGGTCTGGGTGAATTTCAATAAGGAAATTGCAGGTTGAAGGCAGTCATTTCTTTATCTCAGTATTTATAGCGACTGACAACATTAATTAAGGAAATGAATGCATACGAGTAGCTTTATTTTTCAACCAAGCAAATATAGTCGTGACTGGTAAAGCCATGAAAAATAATAGGCATTTTTTCATTCTGTGGGTTCATTATTATGCAGGATAAATAATTTATTCATAATAATGTCCGTTCATGCTTAATGGGTGGAACAGGATATTTGAAGCTATGGCCCAATTGCTTCAGTCATATATAGCGTTATTTCTGACAATGTTAATCTAGTTGTTGGGAAAAAATCAATGCATATATTTTTTTTTACATAGATACGAATGAATTACCCTAAAAAGAAACTGGGAATTAAAAACCAAATCATTATTCCAAGAATAAACATTTAAACAGACTAATGATTCATTGAGATACATCTTCCAGACGAGTATCATTTAGGTGGTAAAGTATACCAACTTGGGTGTTTATTTCAGACCAGACTCTAGCTATGCATCTCTGGGAAGCTTTCACGCTGTCTCTTTGTTCCACTTAACATCCATTACAGTGTGAAAGACGGACGTGGACAGAATCAACGACTTAACGATGACATTGGAAAGCTTTCTGTCAATTAAGGACAACTGTGTTTTTCTCTCTCTCTCTATCTCTCTCTTTGTTTTGTTCGTGTGGGTTTTATATATAATTTTAATGCCAGCAAAAACAAGTATCTATTCCTTCTATATCTCCCGTTCTTTGTTGTATCTTTCCCGTGTAAAGACATGTCCTTAAGGGCGTACATCTCCGTACTCTTCAATTGCACAATTCAGAAAAGGAAAAAATATTCAGATAAGCAATTCTTGAATAATTCATTCTTTGTTCTGATAAGATTCGTCCTTTATCCTTATACAAAATAGAACTATCACCATTACTGATGAGTATTTTCAGCCTCTCTCTCTCTCTCTCTCTCTCTCTCTCTCTCTCTCTCTCTCTCTCTCTCTCTCTCTCTCTCTCTCTCTCTCGCATGGTTGGAACTACACCTAGGCTTATTTGCATACTGTTGTGGTCTTTCGAATGATAAACAGGTACACACACGCTCCCTGTCTGCTTATATCTGGATAAAAAAGTTGTTCAAAGTGAACTTTCGGGGCTAAAGTAAACAAACAGTTTGCCAGTTCTTTTGCAGATGAAAGCGTTCTCTCTTCCTTGGGTCCTATCAGAGAATTCTAGACACGTTTGATACCTTTATTCGTTATTTTATCAGATCAAATTTACTTGACGTAAATGTAATTGTAAGAGTTCTGGGTGAAATGTTATGACCATTGAATATTGTCGATATCCTCTCTCTCTCTCTCTCTCTCTCTTGTCTCTGACATGTGATGTTACAGGTAATTAGATAAAACTAAAGCTGTTAAACTGTTAAGGGAAGAACTGTCCTCAATCTATGTATGTACCTGGTGTTACCTGAAGTGCAGGAAGCTGCGACCACACAGGAACAAGGGAGAGATGCAAATTCCTGCATCATCTTGTATTCAATATTCACCTCGACATGACTTATCCTTAGTTTCCAGATCCCTTTATTACTTAGTTACAATGGCATTTTATGGTGATGTCTGAATATTGCCATTATTAATGAACAGTGTCAGTGACTTTACTTTGTTTAAGAATCCATTCATTCTTTACCTAATAAGGTTATTTTATTAATCAGAAAATTATAATCACTCCTAGTGAGACATAATATCAAAATATGGTGTCAGCAGAAAAGAGATCATATGTTTCGTTCTGATGACAAGCAGTGCAAAACTTTATTATAATTGTGAATATAATACGTTTTCATTTCATCATCCCTCAAAATTTGTTATAAACAGTTTCCTGCTACAGAAGTCATACTACTACTACTACTACTACTACTACTACTACTACTACTACTGCTGCTGCTGCTGCCTTTGATAAAAATAAAATTCTTTATGGTAGTAAAACTGAAATCCGTAATAGTAATTATAAGATATAAGGGAAACGATTCTAGGTTTAATTTGGCCCTTACTCCATGTCTTCTCTATAGAAAGTATTTAAGAAAAAATCTTGAGGGTTACTTAATACTCCACTCATAGGTGTCATAAGACAGTCATCTTTTTATTAAATCACTTTGGAATAAAAAGATAAAGATAATAATTTTCTCTTGTTAATCTTGTTGTTGTTTTGTCTATTTAGCTGAAATAACAATGGCAACTAATACTTTCATATCCATATTGAATGTGCCTCCATGCACGTAGGTAAGCATACATACAGACCTTTATATACTCTGACTGTCTTCGTAACAGAATGCAAAATTACAAAGGCAGGTTTGAATAAGGTGTGCTTCGGGGTACACGTTGCAAAGGAGGCACGAGGAAAGAGGCCTCGGAAAGCTCGACACAAAAGGTTTATCGGTTCAAAAGAAACTCCCTCCCTGAATAAAAAAAAAATCTTGTGATGCTTAAAATATGTAAATTATTTTGAAATACATCTAAGATTGTATTTTTATTACTCTAGCAAGTTACGAAAACTGAAACGGTGCAAAAAGATGATAAAATAGACAGTGCATCTTACGTCAGGCAATGTGCTGTATATACCCTCAGAAAAATCAGCGAATTCCGAACAGTTTTCATGTCTTGCATATCTCTCATAGCGAGAAAATTTCTTCCGTACCAAACATTGCCAACCAATTTTATTTTCTGTTATTTTTTCTTTGTCTCAAAACGCTTACCGTCCTTCTCTTGCTGCTCCCACTTTGTTTTTTCTTGCAGTTAACACCGGCAATGACGTCAGTTTTTTTTTTTATTTTTTTTTATGTCAGTTTCTTTTTAGATTCATTCCCAGGAACATCCTCGTTCCAGAGTTTCCCTGAAGTTGAAACGACGACACAAAGACAAAAGTGGAAGAAAAGATCTTGAGAGGTTACTCTCTACTTTGCGTTTTGTCTCCAGCTGCTTCGCTCTTTGACCAGGAGGGCTATATCTGGACAGAAAAATGCCTTCTCTCTCTCTCTCTCTCGTACACACAAATGAGGTGGATGCAAAATATTTTCATCATGGAATTCCAACCTTAAAGCAATATTGAACGTAAAGGAGTAACTGCTCGAAACCTTTCCATCTGTTGCTACAAGTGTTTGTTCGCGGTTTGTGCATCTGGGTCAGGGCAACAGAAACAAACGAGAAATAGTGACAATCCTGGGTTTCACTGTGGTTTTGTTAGTCACGTTCGCTCTCGTACAAATCACACGTTCGCTCTCATACAAATAACTCAAGCCTCCGGGTACGGGTATGGAGGCTGCGATGCTCGTGGACTGTCTGTCTGTCTGTCTGTGTGTGCCGGAGAGGAAACACGCTTCTTTGTCCTGGCAGGGAAAATGCAGCAGCCACGTTTTTGTAGCAGACTTTCTTTTCGAAAACAAACAGAAATGAATTGGAGGAGTTCCAAGTGCATCATCAGGCAAGTTGCCCTGGCCTGACTTGTGATGTCCAGTTTTGCTCACCTGTGATGTTTTGATTCAAGATTGCGTAGTAGGGAAACATTAAACGAAAGCAAAGGAAATGCCGTTAGTAATCTCTGTTAGTGCCGTCAGAGGTGCACTGTAGGCATTACTTAAGGTTCTTTACAGCGTCTCTTCATTGCAACCCCTTTCGTTCCTTTCACTGTACCTCCTTTCATAGTCTCTTTCTTCCTTCTTACTTTCCACCCTCTCCTAACAACTGATTCATAGTGCTTCAACTGCTTCGAGGTTTTCCTCCTGTTGCACCTTTCAGTCCTTTTACTGTCAATTTCCGCTTCAGCGCTGAATGACCTCATAGGTCCCAGCTCTTAGCCTTTGGCCTGAATTCTGTATTCAGTTCAATATATTGTGACGTGTATTCGTGACTCTTGAATGATGATGGTACGCGCTGGGTGTTTAGACTTATCTTCCTCCTTGGCATGATGGGTCACCAATGCACTCGCTGTGTCCTTAAGAGGGCAAGTCTTCTTTGATGAATGATGTGGATCTGAAGTTCACTGAACGTTCAATGTGGGTTTCTCGTGTTACTCCGTCATTGTCAGCTCCCTGCGAATAGGGCCACACAAGATAGCGCGTGTTGCATGCATTTAGGATTTGATGGATGTACTGTATGATCTGCAGCCCGTGAGCATAGCAGGAAAACACGGAAGTGTCTCTGGCACAGTCGCTGGGGGAGGAAATCTTCTGCGGTATTTTCCTTGACCTCTGATCTTCTCATTAACCCAAATGAGCCTATTAACCACTCGGATGCAGGCAGAGGAAGCTATCGAATCTCTTTGGTGAAACGAAGCCAGTTTTTATTATTATTATTATTATTATTATTATTATTATTATTATTATTATTATTATTATTATATTACGTTCCCCAATCGACAAAAAGCTTGGATTAAGGCTCATTCATTCTGCATATGTATTAATGAAAGGGCCTAATAATAATAATAATAATAATAATAATAATAATAATAATAATAATAATAATAATAATAAAAACTGGCTTCGTTTCACCAAAGAGATTCGATAGCGTACGAGCAAATCAAAATTCGGCATCCGAGGATCGAAATTCTTCTCTTCATCCTCAGCACTACAACGCCGCTCGCACGCAAGACGAAAACAGAACTTGGATGGGAAGGCTCCGCCCGAGGGTACATGCCCCGGGCAGCCAATCATAATTCAGCACCGATCATGACCTCCCCTATAAATAATAATAATAATAATAATAATAATAATAATAATAATAATAATAATAATAATAATAATAATAATATTATTATTATTATTATTATTATTATTATTATTATTATTATTATTATTATTGTTTATGATGAAGCAGCCAGATGGCCATTACTGAGCACAGAAGCCCATTTGTGAAAAATTTTATGAAAGACCAGATAAGAAACGACAACTAAGAATAGAAGTTAATATATACCACATGACGAAAAACGGACTTGTATGTAATTAATATGGAATAACAGTAAATATTGTATGCAGTAAATGAATACATAAATATATTATGAGTAATCACACTAATAAAGAAATAAACTGCCTAGAATTATTAAGTAAAAGAAATTGTGCTTGGCTCTTGGAGGTAGGCAACTGAGCTCAGAGTACAGAAATCTGTGGTGCAGAGGCTGTGCAATAGGAAAGAAGGAGTTATGGGTCGCCCTACTGTAGTACATGTGGAATGAACAGGTTTGATAATAGTGTAAATACTTCACCTGTACCTGCGAATATGCCTTTCATATGAGTTCGGCGAAATCTAAACTGGCTAACTGTACTGGGTTGAGAGAGAATAGGGGCAGCCTGCCCAGGCTCCTCAACTCCTCCACAGCCTTCTCTCGGTTCACTTCTACTCCATTGACCTCCCTGGCGGTCACGAAACACCAGTCTTGGGTGGGAAGGAAGCATGCCCTGAAAAGTCTATTGCTTTTTCGTAGAGAGAATTATTATATTCCTAAGAAAACGAACTTAGAAATGTGCTTTCACGTATAAGAATGCCCTTAGCTCTGAAGTGAGAATGCCTTCATTTATTCTAATATCTGTGGCCCTTACTCTGAGCATATGTTATACTTTTATTGAATGTCAACGAACAAAGCTGATCAGTGGACGTGGCTCCTAGTGGGAGGAATGAAGTAGAACCAGGGCACATTTCTCAGTTTTTAATGGCCAAATAAATTGATAAAGTGATGGCCGGGGTTTGGTCTTGAAAACGCACAATTCAGAACCAGTATTGGCAAATATGAACTTTTCAAATTCTCGTGTGTTTCGGGCTTTATTTTATAGGCCTTATTGTTAATCACCCCTGTTCATATCAATTGTTAGACAGTTTTAATTTTTTTAATGAGAGAGAGAGAGAGAGAGAGAGAGAGAGAGAGAGAGAGAGAGAGAGAGAGAGAGAGAGAGAGAGAGAGAGAGAGAGAGAGAGAGAGAGAGAGAGAGAGAGAGAGAATTTCAATCCCTATAATTTAGAGGATTCAGCACCTAATCTACTTGTATCTTTACATTCGGCACACGTACAGCACAGGCTATATTGTTTGGGCATCCACTTTCATAAGAGTCAGGGCATTCGGATTTCGTCTGGATTGGAAGGGTTCAACCAGAGAGAGAGAGAGAGAGAGAGAGAGAGAGAGAGAGAGAGAGAGAGAGAGAGAGAGAGACACACACACAGACAGAGAGAGAGATCTGTCTGAGCCCATCACCTGTTTCGAGAAATGAGCAGGCCATTCGAAGGGGCTCAGCTGGATGAAGACCTTTGCGGGTCACAATTGTTGGATGAAGGGATCTGCTTTGCCAGAGGAGGATGTAGTGTTTAGTTGCAGATTCGATATCCGACCGGGATTGATTGATATCGACCGGTATCAATTGACATGTGCATTCGCGTTTCCCGTCAAACATTCTTACGCGGTACATAACGAAGGAATTATTCACGAGTTGATACAGAACAAGTTCCTTTCGTTATTTTCAAAAGAGGGGCATTTCACAGATTTTCTAAAAAGCATTCAGTTCTTTTCGGTAGTTGCATGAAGGGGGTTGATTCCTGTTGCTGTGGCGTAGGGATTTGTATTCGTCTGGTAAGAGAGAAGGATGTTTTCAATTGGCTCTGAACTTTGAAAACTTTATATTATCATAAAAGGCTTTTTAATAGCCATCAAGATTTCTGTAACGTTTTCTTTTCAATGTTCTCTGATTCGATTTGAGATTTTGCATTAGGGTCTGGTATATATATATACATATATATACATACATACACACATATATATATATGTATGTATGTATACATATTATTATAAGGTGTTATAATATATAAAACCATTCTACAAATATTATATGTATCTCTGTGAAAATTTTAATGTTTTGCTTCCAGATTCATCATTTATTGTGAAGATGTGATTTTAAAATGTCTTTTCTTACAGATAAACTGTGTATCATGTAATCTTAAAATGTTTGGTATGTCTTTTCCATTTGTTTGATATATTAAATTGTATACTGAGTGTTAACGTGTTCTAGAGATTTTTTTAACCATATCACTTAGCCCGTTTCCTGTGTTTACTCAGTTGTTTAGGGTCCAGGAAGTCGTGTTTGGAGAAAGGCAAAGGCCTCTTTGGTTATCTATGACACGACTTGACAGCCTATCGGCAAATTGCCTGTTATGCATTTATCATGTGTGTCTGTTCCATGGTTATCAGCTGTGTCTATGCTTATTCTTTCCCATGATCTTGAGTAATGGAATGAGGAACAGAGAGAGAGTTGAAGTTGACATCCTGACAGCTGACCAAGAATTTGGTCAAAAATACCTTTTTCTGCTTAACCCTGAACAGGAAATGTCCATCATAGAGATAAGGCGCTCGAAGCTCCAGTCCTGTATGTATACTGCACATGTATACCTGTATGTATAATGTATCTATACTTTATGTATCATGTATTCTGGGAGGGCTTAAAGTTAAAAGTGCAGTACTGAACCAGTGTCACTCAGTCAAGAAAAGGGGTTCCTAGGATAAGCTTGTCCCTCTCTCTCTCTCTCTCTCAATAATACCATTCATATATATAAGGGTGTTATACTGGCTGCTTTCCTGTTTGTAAAAGTTTTGTTAAACTCACCTAAGAAGTGTGTTCATTTTGTAAGAGGTGATCCAAGGTGTTTATATTGTGCAAGCATTGTGTAAAGTGTATAATGGTGTATTACTGGTAAAGGTAAAGTGATGTTTACTGGTTTTTATTATGTTAAGAGTTAAAGTGACATTCTAGGTAAAAGAGAATTGTTATTTTGATAAGAGATGAATAATATCTCTTATAGTGAATTCTAATGTGTCTTGCTGCTAATTATATATCATTGTGTATGTCATTGTGACTTGGCAGTGTTGTCTTTGAGAAAGTCTTAGAAAGACGTGAGTTTAACCTTTTTTAAAATGAAGGTAATCTTTTGAAAGATTGATGTAATCTTTAAATATATTTTTGTCTTAGTGGAGTGACCATTGGTATATTTCCATTTTTGCATATTTCATTCTTATATGTCTGTGTTATCATATTGCTCTAATTTTAAATCACACAGTGTGTTACAAAGTTTTGTGCTGGTGATTACTTAGCATTTTGTTAGTGCATGCTTATTATTGAGATTTCAGAAAATATTTATGTGGATTCCAGTCAGTAATATTTTGGTGAACATTCGTGTTGAGTGTAATTAATCAGGTATATGTTTAAAACTTGAGTGATAGTTAATGGTTTGAATCTTACTTAACCAAATTGCTTTCTTAATAAATTAAAGTTTTGTGAATTAAACTTGATTAAGAAATACTTAAATCTTATGCTGTTATCAATTAATAGTAAATCTTTTTGAGATTGTGAACTCTGCATATAACTTTTGAACTTAGAAATAAATCTGTTTGTTTAAAGTTTTAAAAGCACAGAATTTCATTTTGACCACCAGTAATTAGAGAAATTAATGAATGTGTACAAGGTAAGTGATATATCTGTTTGTTTCACCTGAGACTTATCTAGGTGAAATAGAACCAGGGAAACAGTTACAGTGTTTATTGAAGTGATGCCCATTTTCCACTAGTCTGTTTATACTGTAGCTTGTTAGTTGTTACCTCACCCATAACTTGATGAAGTTAGATTGATTTTCTCAAGTGATAAGTAAGTTTTATGGGATCACTGCACTTTTAGAGTATTCAGTCTTAATATATTTGTTATGAGGTTTCAAGTATCTGGTCGATGTGAGGTAACTTTTTGGTATTATTATCTGTGTAATAACCAGGTGCTTGATCACTTCATGACAATATATATACATACACGCACACACACACACACACACACACACACACACACACATATATATATATATATATATATATATATATATATATATATATATATATATATATATATATATATATATATATATATATATTTGTTTGAGAAAATTATCTGGACGTGAGAAATTTCGTCAAAAGTCGACTGTCAACATTTGGACATCTCCTTCACTCGAATGCCACGTATAATGAAGAGTTCGTTTTTTTTTCATTGTATTTTGCCTAAATTTCCCGTTTTATTTCTATTGTTATTTTCTTACCGTGCGTTGTGGAGATGGTAATCGGTTCAGCATGGTACTCTGTGGCTTTATGCTGAAATATCGCGCTCTCTCTCTCTCTCTCATTTCCTGAGTCCTTTTAATTACTCTTTTCCACCTTTTATTTTCTTTACTACGCTATTTGATATTTTCCATTTTCAATGTGAGTTCTGAACAGATAATCACAGTTCTACCGGTAGTATCAGTTGGCAATTATTCTCTCTCTCTCTCTCTCTCGTTTTATCGTTGCTTCAGCCTTTATTATTCATTTGGGGAAGGTCGGTTGTGTAATATTCTCAAGACAGGGGAGGGACAGTGGCTAAATATCCAAAGAAAAGGAAGTATTGTGGGAATTATTTTCCATCACTAACAATGGTGTTGGTGCGAGTCTTCCTCGCCTGCCAGTCGAGCTCAGAGAAGATTGATTATATAATTGGCAGCGATCTGGGAATTTCTGTTTGTCTATTGTTTACTGCATCCTAATTGTGGCAGATTTTTTTTTTAAGTGGGTGTGTCTGTTTCAGCTGACAGGTAGATTCCTTCTTGCTCATTTATCTTTTAGTTGTGTTCTTTTATCCGCGTACCGGTGTAGTCGTAAAGCTGTATCGTTGTTTTGAACTTCAATTCTTGCTTGTTATTTTACGTTATGAATATTATTATTAATATAAGCAGGTAGACGCTGTGATATATATATATATATATATATATATATATATATATATATATATATATATATATATATATGTATATATATATATATATATATATATATATATATATATATATATATATATATATATATATATATATATTCAGAAAGCTACAAACGTCCTTTAATATCCAATTCGCTCCACCTCGGAAATAATATATTTTCATATATATGAAAATATATTATTTCCGAGGTAGAGCGAATTGGATATTAAAGGATGTTTGTAGCTTTCTGATTGTATATTAATCACGTTGATGTGATAAATAGTCATATATATATATATATATATATATATATATATATATATATATATATATATACACACATATATAGTAGGATGTATGGATATGAAAAACAGTCAGCTCATCATTGACATATTTATTAATAGCTGCGCTTCGGGATCACCCATATCCCATCTTTTCTGGCTAAAAAGATACAAAAACACTAACTAAAACTACAGCAGAGCTTACACGCACCTTTGTTTCTCTTGCTGTCTTTTATTTCGGATATTCTGGTCCTCGCGGAGTGCACCACCGTCATACGAAATGAAGAAAAGAGAGAGAGAGAGAGAGAGAGAGAGAGAGAGAGAGAGAGAGAGAGAGAGAGAGAGAGAGAACTGGGAAACAAGTCTGGAGAATAACCTGCAACAGAGCAGAACAGTCCGTCTGCCTCTACTGTAGCACCCTCTGGCTATGTGTTCATCCGCCATGCCTTAGTTCAGTCCGGAGCTTGAGCGGTAATTGTTGCATTTCACGTATTTTTAGCACAAATGTTATTCTTATCTTGATGTAGAATGAATAATAAGATTTTCCAGGGTTAACATTTGCTTTTTGCTTAATTTATCATTGATAATTTGCTCATACCCAGGAACTGGAAGAACGTTAATGCTTTCATTTTCCATTTAGACTTTGCGCTGTATGATGCTTCTTGCATTTCGAGTTTTTTTTTGTTCGAATGCTTGGACCTCTGATGGCTGCATGGGAGGTATGTGTTACCACTGTGCATATATATTTGTGATTGTGTATGTGTTCTGCACAGGGTGCTCATTATTGATATGATAGGTCAAGGATTATGACCTCCTATGATAGGTCAAGGATGATGACCAACTGTGATAGGTCAAGGATTATGACCTATTATGATAGGTCAAGAATTATGGCCTATTATGATAGGTCAAGGGTTATGACCTATTATGATAGGTCAAGGGTTATGACCTATTATGATAGGTCAAGGATTATGGCCTATTATGATAGGTCAAGGATTGTGACCTATTATGATAGGCCAAGGATTATGACCTATTATGATAGGTCAAGGGTTATGACCTATTATGGTAGGTCAAGGGTTATGACCTATTATGGTAGGTCAAGGATTATGACTATTATGATAGGTCAAGGATTATGACCTATTATGATAGGTCAAGGATTATGACCTATTATGGTAGGTCAAGGATTATGACTATTATGATAGGTCAAGGATTATGACCTATTATGATAGGTCAAGGATTGATGTGGCAGTGACTGTTGTCTTCTTATTTGTGTGGCTACATATGGCTTGTCAATATTCGTGTGACTTCGTGCGAACCCCTCGGGACAAAGAAAAATAATAATAAAAAGATATATTAATTCAGTTCAAGAATTTTCAGACATGCTCTAATATGTCATTTGGTACTACATTGCGGAATGAAAGCTAACCTTTGGATTCCGGAAGGCCCATCTCTTGACTGCTTCTCAAATGCTGCAGTGGGCGTGTGTTTGGTGTTGAAAGAGAACGAGCTGTTTGTCTTTACGAGCGCTTTTTCGGAAATGAATGCCGTAAGTCATTCATTCATTCATTCATGAGAGAGAGAGAGAGAGAGAGAGAGAGAGAGAGAGAGAGAGAGAGAGAGAGAGAGAGAGAGAGAGAGAGAGAGAATTCTTGTTCGTTTTCGACGAACCCTATTGAGAATTAGAACACACTCTTCGGTAGTTCTTTGAATGTCAGCTGATGGCTGCTTGTGTTTGTATGAGTGTTCATTCTAATGAAAAAAGATGTGTCATACTGATGTTGCTTGGTTGCTTAAGTTTGACCTTCTGTTAATGATATCGTAATATTGACATTCTTCTTATTTTAAATTGTTATTGCGATCACCCACTTTCCGCATGGCATTACTTGTTTTCCTGATTCATTTTAATTTCTCAACGAGTGTGAATCCCTTGGTTGTCAACTTGGGACTTGCACACTAAATCGATATTTTGATTGAGGATTTGTGATCAGCTCTACTACTAAAATGGCAGGGTGCGACTTTTAAAATATTCTGCTTGAAATCTCTTTGACTGGTCGATAGGAGCTGAAAAAGTTGACGTTTTTTCCAGATGTCAAGCCTTAAACATTTCACCTTTTCTTCTGAGGAGAAAGTATGGCCAGAAAGGCGATCGGTGGGATCTCTTCTCCTTTTCAACATCTATTGATCCTGATGTCAACTGTTTGGATGAAGAAAATTTAAAACCATATTTTCAGCACATTTCCCTAATGCATTCATATGCTTTTTCAAATGTATTCATGTGGTTACTGTGGCACCCAGAGCAGTACAGTGCAGAGCTAACAGTGAATAACAGACTTAGGTGCAGCTTCCATGGTGTTGTTAACAGCCACAGCAAAGCGAGTGTCACAAAGTAGGCTGCAGTGAAGGACTTATTGACGTAGAGACGACTTTGAAATACGATGCCCATCTCTTACTTCAAAGATCTCTTCCAATCAGTGCATGGACCTTGTCAGTTTTCCTCTGACAACCCTTTTTGTGAAGTTGCTCGAAAGTGCCAAAATGCCAAGTGGGATCTTGATCCTTCTCAAGGCCAATGAACACCCCAAGAATTGACACTGAAGGCAGAGCCTGTCGGGATCTGACCGATAGGTAAGCTTCTTCAGAGGATCAAGGGTGCTCATGTTTTTGCTGAGCCAAACTCATGAGAAACAAGCATAAAATACGCCGAAGTTTCTTCGGCACAATCGAGTTTTCTGTACAGTGTATAATGCCGTATGAAACATTCAGCCACAGCTCATGGAACTCTTACCCACGGCCCATGAAACTCAGCCACGGTCCGGTGGTGGCCTCGGCCACGGCCCATAAAACTCTGCCACGGCCCTGTGGCGGCATGTGTTGTTGGTACCTATAGCAGTGCCAGAAGTACGATTATGGCTAACTTCAACCTTAAATAAAATAAAAACTACTGAGGAGGCTAGTAGGCTGCAATCTGGTATGTTTGATGATTGGAGGATGAATGATCAACATACTAATTTGCAGCCCTCTAGCCTCCTCAGTAGTTTTTAAGATCTAGGGTGGACCGACAGACAAAAAACCCTCAGTAGTTTTCTTTGACAGAAAACTAAAAAGGCTTATTGCTCCCAAGTGCCATATTCGTTGCTGTAATAATATTTTCCTCTATTTTGCAAGCTTGAGTGAAAGCGATTGATCTGGAATGCATCTGTATTTGGTTTCTTGATAAGTATAACTAATGTTATCTTCCAACTCCATGGCAGTTTCTCACATTTCATTAATTATTCTGTGTAAGAAAACTAGCTTTTTCTGGGAGTTTTTTTGTAACATTCTGGAAGCAACTGACTGCGTCCACTTCTGAGAAATGGAGTTTGGGAGAGAATGTCTGAATTTTCTTAGAGTGAATTTGGTATTGAGGGTTTAGGGTAACATGGCAAAAATTAGTTCTCCGGAGATCGGGAAAGTAATATTTGTTAGATGACAACTGAAAGAATTGTTTTTCCCAATTCGTATGGAGCTTCGCTTGGTGTAGCTTTTAGGCTGTCCTTATTTTTAGAACGGGCAATGGGTCTGATATGAATTTACCACCAACTTGCATACCCTTTCAAAAACTGATTTTGGAGTTAGAATATAGGCTATGCTATGAATATGCCGCACCCTAGACTCCTTTCCGTTTTGAATTTTATCCTTAGAAACCGTCTTGACACCACTTATCGATAGACTAGTGTTCATCAGGCATCACAGAGGGAGAAATTTAAAGAAATCCCCCCCCTCAACTCCCCGAAGCTACTTCTCTCTCTCTCTCATGCAAGGGGCCTTTACCCTTTTTGTCAGTAAATTCCAGAATTGCGACATTCATCGTATGGAAATGGTTAGAAATCCTTTCACATTTTTTATGCAGCCACGTGCAGGATGCTTATTCTGAGGAAACCTATTTATTTACTTGCATTTCTTTTGCGAGGTAATCAATTGCCAACCTCTGAATGCAGTAGAAATCCTTCCCTTCCGTCTTGCCAACGATAAGTTTTCCTTTGTCAAAATATGAGAAATTCAGTACAAGTCGAACCGAACCATTCCGTCTGCAGAGAGGTTATTACGGGCGAGTGCTTTTGGTGCGGTGTCTTGATGGCTTCGAAAAACCAACCTCTGTTGGGTGAATAGTTCTATTTAAAGTTGCTCCTTGTTGCTTGATTGGAAAAGTCTGGAAAGAAGTTATATTTTGTGCAGCTCTCCATGCAGCTGTCAACGTATTGGAACTTTTCTCGTGTTAAATCTAGCGTTATCGAACAAGAAATAGAATAGTTTTATTAATTTTGTTTCTTTATACAAAATTACTATCTCCTGTTTCACCAAAACTAAACTGATTTCGCGACTTTTCCAGTCTCCTGTCCTGTGGCGCTTCTCTCTTTTTCTCTGGAAATAACACGACACTGGATCGGTATAGATCATTCTTTGCTCTGATTTTGTTCCAGTTTGCTTCACCTCACACATAATTCACTGAAGGAAAATCACTTCAGTTACTTATTATTATTATTATTATTATTATTATTATTATTATTATTATTATTATTCATTCATTCACTCGTTTTTGTCATGATTTTTCAGTTACGTAATTCAACATGTACAGAGTGGCTCTCCCATGGGGTAAGGATTGCTGACGTCTCTCTCTCTCTCTCTCTCTCATACATACCTTAGCAGTATCTCAGTAATATGACAGCTGGGTCAGCCAACCTGACCTCACCCTACCCCACGGTCCCCATAGGGGGGCGGGGTATGCCGTCAGTGCACCTCAATGGGTGCACTGTAGGCATTACCAAAGGTCCTTTGCAGCGTCCCTTAGGCCTCTAGCTTCAACCCCTTCCATTCCTTTTACTGTACATAGTTTATTTTCTTATTGACAAGTATTTAAGCATTTATTTTATTTTAAGACAGTCAAAAGTCATTGAACAGTTGGGAGCCTAACTGTCTTAAGAGCTACGTACTCTTCCACCGAGAACCCATAATATCATTCCAGGAACTGTGAATGTAAGGATGTTATGTTAAGTTCATTTAAAAGTGTCAAGTTAATATATTGTCATATAGAATTCATTTGGCACATTGTATGCATTATGTAAAGCTTTTTTTCAGTAACTTGTGGTGTGACTGAAGGCTTTTAAACAAATGACATGCACTGGATTCTAATGGATACTCTACATGGTATGATTCTACTGTGTCTTAACTTTTTAAAATTAATTGATTACACTGACTTTCACTGATCTTCCCTTGTTTTGCTTTATGTGTCTGTTGATTGTATAATCTTGATGTATTTGATAGCTGACCTCAATTGTTAGGTTAATTTCACATACACATTGTTCTGGAGTCATGAGTTGGTGCTAAACGATGAAGAGATACGAATTGGCTCTCAGAGTTACAGGTTGATAGCTCTTACAAGCTGTGTATGGAAGTTGTTTGAGAGGAAGGCCAATAACAACAGAGTGGTCTGGTATTTGGAAATAATGAAAAAGTGGAAGTACTTTAGACCCACTATTGTTAATGTTATCTACGGAGATCCAAAATGCCTCTGCCATCCAGAATCAACTCACTGGAATACTCTGAGATTAAGAAAGCTGACGATACCACTTGGAGGGATGGTTTTCTAAAGCACTTGTCTTCTCAGGGCATTGGAGGCAATACGTATTAGTTCGCAAAGGATTTTGTTTATCAGATCCATACTTAAAACTTGGCATAGGATTAGCATTTTCCTTGTCCTGTTTGCAAGCAGAAGGTGTCCCACAAGGTAGCTTGCTAAGTGTTACTCTATTTGCAATAGCAGTCAACAGTTTAATGGACCCCTACCAACTGAGGTCCAAGGGTCATCATTTGGTGATGACTTTGCTCTCTATTGCAGCTGATCTACTGCTGCAGAAGCATATAAATGACCTCACCAGCTGGGTTAAACAGGCACTGATAAACTGAAGGTTGTATCACATTCTGATTGGGGTTAAGACTGAAAAACTCTACGTAGGCATTTTATATGCATGTTTAAGCAAGCTGATTATGCCTGTCAAATTTATGGCTCTGCCTGGAAAACTAACTTGGAAAAACTGGATGTGCGAGTAGTACATATTTGGGATTACACGTAAGTACAGGGGCACATATACCATTTCCCCCGTGGCCAGCACATACAGTATTTATTATTATTATTATTATTATTATTATTATTATTATTATTATTATTATTATTATTATTATTATTATTATTATTCAGAGGATGAAGAACCTTATCCATATGAAACAAGCCCACCAAAGGGGCCATTGACTTGAAAATCAAGCTCCTGAAGAAATATGGCGTTCATTCGAAAGAAGTAGCAGACGGGAAGGGGAAACAGAGAGAGAAGAGACCAGAGACCGTAAGGGAACTCCGGCTGACCCTGACCTTCTTTCAGTCCTCTCTCAGGGAGGAATGAAGCTGAAGGCACATCACCAAATCCTCACCTTCTGGAAGCAATCGACATTATTATAAATATGGGAAAGCTCAGTACGGATCGGGGAGCAAATAGACCTCGAGAACTGAGGCTTTAGAGGTAAGACTTGAAAAGAAAGTAGAGATGTCAGTACGCTGACGACGCCAATAGCGTAGGGATTAGTGCCGTCATTGTACCTCATTTGGTGCACTGTAGGCATTACTTAAGGTTCTTTGCAGCGTGCCCTTGGCCCCAAGCTGCAACCCCTTTTGTTCCTTTTACTGCACCTCCTTTCATATACTCTTTCTTCCGACTGACTTTCCACCCTCCTAACAATTGATTCATAGTGCAACTGCTTTCAGGTGTTCCTCCTGTTATACCTTTCAAACTTTTACTGTCAATTTCCGTTTCAGCGCTGAATGACCTCATTGGTCACAGTGCTTGGCCTATGGACTAAATGCTATATTCAGATCAGTTCAATAGCACAGGTCCAATGCTTCCTGTTTAAGCATCAATTTCGTGAGATAAATACTTCATCCCATTGCCTGCGTATATAATGTTGATCCAAAATTTAGGTTTTGTCTTACCCCCCCCCCAAAAAAAAAAATAGTTTCTTCTTTAGCGACCAAAATACGTCCATAGAATTTCAGAGCTGCCAACAGATAACAGTCCTAAGAGAGAGAGAGAGAGAGAGAGAGAGAGAGAGAGAGAGAGAGAGAGAGAGAGAGAGAGAGAGAGAGAGAGAGAGAGAGAGAGAGTGCTAAAAGTCCTGATTTCGGACTGAAGTATCTGGCCGTCTACCACCTGGTCGGAAAAGGCAATAAGGGATTAAAAGAAGAAATAGCTATGGTTTAGATCAACAAGTTATTTCAATATGATCTGCGGTAGCTCAAGAATACGTCTCTGCTGGTAAGGCCGAGTCCAGAGGTTCTTCCATGCCTTTGCCTCTTTGTCAATGTAGAGATTTGGGTACGCAAATTTCCAAGTGTTTATTAGATATTTTCGTTCTTTTAACTGTCGTACCTGTAATATCCGATAAAATCTCTTATACTATCACTTAGGCTAATTGTTTGAATGTATGTACTGGGTG
Organism: Macrobrachium rosenbergii; assembly: GCA_039081455.1. Taxonomy (NCBI): domain Eukaryota; kingdom Metazoa; phylum Arthropoda; class Malacostraca; order Decapoda; family Palaemonidae; genus Macrobrachium; species Macrobrachium rosenbergii. The sequence continues at coordinate 30,313,733 of JANJGK010000041.1, forward strand.
GGTGCATACCAAACGTCTAATGACAGTAGACAAAAGGGATCTATATCTCTCATTGCCAACGAAATGATACTGCACAGTTAGAATTGGAAGTCCTGTAGAATTCCTCTCAAGTTTTCAAGAACTCATTTTTCCTACAAGGAAATATTAGATGGTTTTTAATATGAGCAGCAACAAATTTCGAAGTAAAAATCGCCTGGACACTTCTCAAGTCTCCTTTCAAATACTTTTTGTTCCTCTTGATGGTCAAGCACACCAGTAAGCTGGGATGGTGTGTGTGTGTGTGTGTGTGTGTGTGTGTATATATATATATATATATATATATATATATATATATATATATATATATATATATATATATATATATACATACATATATGTGTGTGTGTGCATAACTGTGGTAATAGTGTAAATGAACATGAACATGGACATATGTAGAAATATGGAAGAAGCAAAATCGAACTGAAATACACATTTATGTGTGTATTTGGGATACAGCTGGGACTGCGTTGTCTTATATACATATTTAGTCTGTTTCCTTATTGTTCTATTTTCCCTTTCTGCAATTATTCATTTCTTAACTGGCCTTTTATTTACCATGTATGTACTTACATGTTCATAAACTATTTGTACGTAAGTTTGACATCAAAGGAGAACGGTCTCCATAGAAATACCTTCCGAAATTTGGTTCTCATTCCACCAGCCAATGGGAGATCGTTTACAAAGGCGCTTTACACAAAAACCAAAGCTTTCAGTTTCTGGGTAGCAAAGTATTTGGCTTTTATCTTTGTATTTCATTTCGTATTGGCAGAATTGGCGCCAAGCGTCCAAAAAGCGAGTGTGAAAGTCACATGAACATCTGGGTATCTGTCTGAGGAGGTATTGTGGCATGATAATGGCAAAAAAGGTATTATTTTACAATAGTTCCAACTCATTCTATAATAATTATAGTATAATTAAACTTTGTCTCTGAACATTTTTTTGGGGAAATTCACCATATCCGAGATATGAATGTTTATATAATCCCCATCCTCGAAAAGTATCCAAGTGTTTTGTTTACTTTAACACGGACACAGTTTGTGCTCTGATGCGAGTTTGTTTTTGTTTAGAACTGCATTGTGGTTCTGATGCGAATTTTTTCCCCCTTAAAATTGCATTGTGGGTAGTTACATGTTATGTCTAGGAGTCACGTGACCTGGTGAAAATCTTACAGGTGTCAGACATTTTCGCTTGTCATTTGGTGCAAGTCTGTCATAGAGTGAGGCTATGTCCAGTCTGTGTTCGTCTTGTAACTTTGATTATTTTCGCTTAATTCACGATTTCTTTGAAAATGAAACACGATGCATTGATTTTTTAAAAACAACATGGAGCAGATGAGCGAGGCGCCCTTCGAGACAATCCCCCGACTACGACAGAAAGAGTAGATAATGACATCATTCATCCTCAGCCCAATAGCAGCCAAACTACCGATGATGTCAGCCGGCATGACATCACGCAACGGCAGGCCAATGGGAACGCTGGAATGAATGACATTCCCAGGTTGCGAAGATCTTCGCCGCAGAAATTTGGCTTGAAGTTCGCTTACTGCAACCAATCAGAATTCGCCGTCCATGACCCCCCGCTGAAGTCCGTGTATAAATTCAGAAGGACCTATGCAATCTACCAGTCCTCTACTAGCTCCCGCTGGAGAATGACAGAAGAGTCTGTCGAAACGTCGCAGCAACAATTGTATAGAACTAACTGTATAGAATATATAAAGAAGCAGAATCCAGATTTTGACTTTTCCCCCAAGAAATGACAAATATAGGCGAGTTGTTAGCACGCACCTCCACTGAAGAGAAGTCCGCAATAAGGAAAATAGAAAAAGTCTTCTACAAAATAAATGCAGCTGAAGCAGCAATAATATTCAATAGAATCTATTATTATTATTATTATTATTAATATTATTATTATTATTATTATTATGGAGAAGCTGAACCCTATTCATATGGAACAAGCCCACAAAAGGGGCCATTGACTTGAAATTCAAGCTTCCAAAGGTTATTATTATTATTATTATTATTATTATTATTATTATTATGTTGAATATGATGGCAGCCTTGGTTGCATTAATCTTGTAGATTATTCGTTCAACTCTTCTAATTAGTCTTTTTTCTTCTTCAGTAACTTAATTATGTTACTGAAGAAGAAAAAAGACTAATTAGAAGAGTTAAACGAATAATCTACAAGATTAGTGCAACCAAGGCTGCCATCATATTCAACAAAACATGTTTGAAAGAGGGCCTATACCCGAAGTATTATTATCATTATTATTATTATTATTATTATTATTATTATCATTATTATTATTATTATTATTATTATTATTATTATTATTATTATTATTATTATTATTATTATTATTATTATTATTCAGAAGATGGAACCTATCCATACTGGACAAGCCCACCAAAGGGGCCGCAGACTTGAAATTCCAGAAGCGTCCAAAGAACATGAAGGAGCTCATTAGGAAGAAGGAAGAGAAGGTCATGGAGGGAAATCGGAAATTCTTCTGCAAGTAAAACTTCCCATCTGAACTGAGCCTCTTGATTCACTTTGTATGTGGAGACTCCAGTGCATTTATTTATTTTTTTCTACACATTTTCAACGTTAAATTGTTCTTACAATAACGTAATGCAAGCTCTACAGAAGGCACTGTTACTCAGCCAATCAGAAGGTCGGTTCCTCCTCCTCCTCATCTGTTTGAAGAGGAATGCCACGGATGTTCTGATTGGTCGAAGGGGTGTTACAGTTAGCCGGAATTCCGGAGGACCGACAAAAGCAGTGAAGCAGTGTCACGGGATTCTCAGCAATGTTCACAGGATTTTTCCACATTTCTGGGACGTCGTTGTGAAAAAAACCGTACGTTTTGTTGTGGTTTGAGTCCGTCCACTGAGCGAGGTCATTGGTTTCAGCCTAGAATGATAAAGATGCGAAGGTGTGAAACCATCATGTTGAAAGCAGCCCAGAGAAATGGTGACATGGCCGACCGTTTCCAGTAGGGAAACTGGACCGAATTCCAGGTATATTAGTGATTTATGGAACGATATTTCATGGAAGATTGCGATCAGAGTGACCAGGCAGTAGGATGAAAGGCCTGGGTTTTAAGTTCTCTCTTTACAGGACTTTCATAGGTCTTCATTTAGTGCAACGAAAGTTGCCTATTATGAGATATCAGTTTATTTTCTGTTTGGTGTCATTCTCCCGACGGTGTTCTATATATTGGAGGCAAGTAAAGTAGCTTTGCATTCCCGACAGTCGGGTCTCGAGTGATGGAAACTGATACTGCTTTCCCGACCGTCGTTAAAATAGGGATTGAAAAGTCTGCTACTACACACTGACGGCAGGATAAATGATAACTTCATTATATAATGGATTTACTGGAAACCCCTTGACAGAAGGGGGACGGTGCCCCTAAAATCGATCTTCCAGGCATATCGTCATTTCTCGAGAGGGAAGAATAGAGACTCTTCTTTTAGTTTTTCCATGCTGGGCATTCTTGTATTCTTGGCATTCTTGACAGATGACTGGAATACATATTCTCGTTTCAGTGGCACCATCATTTGATGTGTTGTCATGATACTTGAATCAGGTCAGAAAAGTCAGTCAGTGGAACCTGATACAGGACATTACACAATCCGGGGAATAGCGACACGACATATTCTAAGCCATTGCCAGAGAATATCAGGATTTATGGACGCAAACACGACATTAATATTTGGGTGTAGTTAAATTATAGCTCCCCCCTCCCCACCACCGGCCCTGACTGAAATTCTGCCCATGCCTATACACTGTATCTTTGATGTACTAGAACAACATTTTTTTATTGCAACGCCGAGACATCTGAGCTGAGACGGTGAAGTAACGTAAAAATTAACCACGATTGTTTTACACAAGCTCCCTAAAATGAAAAAGTTTAAAAAGTCCTGTGGATGGTTTGGTTACGGGTTAAAGAAAGACCTTGTTGTCACTTCGAAGCCAGATTTAACTCCTGGTGGCGGGCAGCAGAGCTAAGCGTTTGTGCTGAGTCTGTCGTGAGAGTTTTCCTTCTTCATTTTTTTGTTTATATTGACTGAAACACCTTCCTTCCTACCACAAGTTAATATTCAAAGTAAATCATAATTCAGTTAGTGCCTTCAATGGGCCCAGTCAGAAGTTTAAAGACTCAGGTTGATTCCATTCACTTTTTTGCACAAGTGTGGAGTAAAGCACTTAAGGGAAATTTTGAGTAAAAAAAAAAAAAAAAAAAACTCGTAAATAAATCAACGTATCTCCACCACATTTCCTTTTCACATGAGATTTCCCCGCCAACCCATTCTCTCTCTCTCTCTCTCTCTCTCTCTCTCTCTCTCTCTCTCTCTCTCTCTCTCTCTCTCTCTCTCCTAGGTTTTGGACACGCTGTTTGCGATACAGCTCGACTTTCCTTACACAGATAGGGTCACATTGCTGATACTCCTCCCCATTCCTTCTGTCCGTATCGGGCACAGACCAGCCCAGACGTTTGTGACCCCAAAGTTGGTCAATCCTTTTGGTTGTCCCGTTATTCGCTGTCCATGGCAGTGGAGATCAACCAGATGACCTATTAACGTTGATAGCTTCATCGAATTTCGTGGGACGTTCAGTTTTTTTCCAAGAAAGCTCTCACATCACTGCAGGTGTGATGGTTTTCGTGGCTGACAGCTTCGGCTAAGCTGTTTGTCATGGCAACGAGAGCACCAATTCTGTGACTGTTTTCAAATGTATTTCTTGAAAGGATATGTTAAGAACACTTTAAAGTATATTTTAAGAACACTGAAAAGTATATTTTAAGAACACTTTGTTTAAAGTATATTTTAGGAACACTTTGTTTAAAGTATATTTTAGGAACACTTAAAAGTATAGTTTAAGAACAATTTAAAGTATAGTTTAAGAACACTTTAAAGCAGATTTTAAGAACACTTTAAAGTATGTTTTAAGAACACTTTAAAGAGTATTTCAAGAACACTTTAAATTATATTTTAAGAACACTTAAAACTATATTTTAAGAGCACTTTAAAGTATATTTTAAGAAGACTTCAAAGTACATTTTTAAGAACACCCAAAAGTATATTTTAAGAACACTTTAAGGTATATTTTAAGGACACTTACTCTTTTGAAAGCGCGCTCACAAATTCTTTTTTCATGTTGGCATCAGTTGCTAATTCAGCCATAACCACTAATCATTACTGACGTCTGTGATGCTGAAGTCGACTGGCAATTATGACGTCAGGTGTTCCTTTGGTGGTAAGTTTGGCCAAATAGGAGCAGTTGGCGGCTTGTGAAGCTTCTATATATATAACCGCTCTTACTAACTGTATAGAGGTGTGTTTTGTATAAAATGGTAGACCCATCAAATTCACTTACAATTTCCCCCGAAGATGTATTGTAGCCTTGACTGGTTATTGTGTGTGTGTGTGTGTGTGTGTGTGTGTGCTGTCCCTCTGTCTCTGGGGAAATGGCGTCCTTCCTTCCTTCCTTCCTTCCTTCCTTCCTTCCTTCCTTCCTTCCTTCCTTCCCTCCTTCCTTCCTTCCTTCCTTCCTTCCTTCCTTCCTGGCTGTGTCATGGAAAGTCATCCGCTTTCTTTTTCCTGCTTCGGTGTAGACAGAGGAAATTCTCTCTGGGGTCGGTCATCGTTGTGCTGTAGTGGGGCGTTTCAGTCCGGTTTTTATTATTCATTAACGCCCGTATTCTGTGTAGTGTGGGCGTGGGTGTGGGGGTGTGGGTGTTCCTGCTGCAGGTGTCACGTTCAACCTCAGGCCTCTATATTCCCTGGGTCTTTGGGTTCTTCCTTCCACTCTCCTGGTTTTAGTTTCCTGGTAACACCAGAAAGAGCCTGCGTGGGTCCATCTTTAGATTTGGGCGTGACCCTGTCATTGGTTGTTCTGGTAGGTGGGGGTACACGAGAACCTTGAGGGCCACTTATGCTGTCGTCACTCTCCGCCTCACATTCGAAATCGGTTTGGGTGGGCCAGGAACCACTTCTCTAAGTGGGTCCTGGGGTAGGCCTCCCGCCTTGAGTGAAGCGTCCTGATGTGGGATTGGTTATTTTCTGTTGGTGGCCCTGTATTAGCACGGGCTCTTGCCTAATGGCTGCTATGGGATTGTGGTAAGGTGCTGAAGGTATTTGTAACTTGGTCTGGACCTCTGGACTCCATCCTACCAACTAAGACCTGGGTATTTTCTTTGTACTATTTGGTACCCGAAATAGTAAAAGTGCGCTGATAAGAAAATGATGCCCGCATTTGTCTGTGATGCTTGATTTGGTTGCACAGGGGAATGGGAAGATTTGGCTCGGTTATGAGAGAGAGAGAGAGAGAGAGAGAGAGAGAGAGAGAGAGAGAGAGAGAGAGAGAGAGAGAGAGAGA
>JANJGK010000041.1:30320252-30352030 GCA_039081455.1 Macrobrachium rosenbergii
AAGTGGCTCCAAAACAGGCAAACGTAGACTCTATTAGGCATATTGAAATACCGAAGTGTCGCAGGAATGTCAGAAAATTCCTTGGTTTAGTAGGGTATTATCGTAGATTTGTTAAGAATTTTTCTGATATCGCTGAGCCCCTGACTAATTTATTATGTAAGAATGTGACTTTCGTATGGGCTAACGATGCCCAAAATGCCTTTGAAAAATTAAAGCAGGTCCTAATGAATTTCCCAATATTGAAAGCCCTGATTTTGACGTTCCTTTTTCGCTTGCTACTGATGCGAGTGATGTTGGGGTTGGAGCAGTTTTGTTGCAGGAAGATGCTCATGGAGTATCTCATCCTGTTGCCTATTTCTCCAAAAAGTTATCCCCACCTCAACGGAAATACTCGACTGTAGAGAAAGTGACTTTGGGATTAATTTTAGCTGTTAATCATTTTCAGGTGTATTTATCCTCTACAGGGACTCCGATTAAAATATTAACGGATCATAATCCGTTGATTTTCTTGAACAGGTTTAGGAATAAAAATCAACGGCTGATGCGTTGGAGCCTCCTGCTCCAGGAATGGAATTTTAGCTTTTCACACATTCCAGGCAAAAGTAATGTTGTCGCTGATGCGCTGTCACGCATCAGTGACTGATCGATAGGTGGATTTGAGAAAAACCTTTTTGTTCTTCGTTAATTATTATTTGTAAAGTTGTTTTGTATATATTTATATCATTGATTTGATTAATCCTATAAATTTGTCGAATGTACAGGTTTCCAGGTGTGTTGTTTCCAGGTGTGTTGTAATAATGTTGCGTCAGGTGTTTGTTTTGTTTATGAAATAATTTAGGATTAAGTATTTAAGATTAAGATGTTAAATGTCGTGATTTGCAGGTTTTTCTTCGGTGTCGTCTTTGGTTAAGAGTGGTTAAGGGTACTTTTGATTTCTGTTTACTTTAGTATGTGTTGTTGGTGGAGGTTAATTTTAAGGCGTTACCATTGTCTTGTGTATGTCCAGGCTAATTTTAAGGTGTTACCATTGTCTTGTGTATGTCCAGGTTAATTTTAAGGTGTTACCATTGTCTTGTGTATGTCCTTTAATGAAGTGTGTATTTAAGGCCCAAACCCGTTTAGCGTGAGGATGCTCTCTGAAGTGTAGAGGCACTAAAACAGAGTGAAGTGTAGTGAAAAGACGCTCTTTGAAACTCAATGAGTCGCAAAAACAAGTAATGTTGAGTAAGGACGCTCTCTGGAGTGAAAAGAGGCATTATTGGAAAATGTTGTGAAGGGCCACAATATTGAGTGTGTAGTAAATCATTGATATGTGGACAGTGTGTTACGTTTTTTTTTTATTTTGGTGATTGATGGTTAGTTTTTATAAATCATTAATCATATACTGTTATGTCCCTGTTCTTTGTTTATGCCAATGGTCCACGTTAATGCTTTCTTTACATAGCTTAGATAGGTCACGGGCTCACGGGTCTGTAGCACAGCACAGCCGTTTTTTAGGCGCTACAGGCTGGTGTATGAGTGGTGACCTAGACTAAGTTAAGGTTAATCTATTAAGGTTTTGGTCCTTATTTTTGTTTGACTGATATTTGTGTTTTCAGAATAATTTAGCCAGGTCACGGGCTCACGGGTCTGTAGCACAGCACGGCCGTTTTTTAGGCGCTACGGGCTGGTGTATGAGTGGTGACCTTGGTTGAGGTAACACTAGCCCCATTGTGGTCGATTTATATTTTTGTTGTCAGTTATCTAGGTTTAGTCTAATAATAGGTTAGTCTTGTTAACATTGCTGCTCTGCTAACCTGCGCCCACCACTCCACTTGTGAGTTCATGGAGATATTACCATATTTCTTCGTATGTTGATACTGATGTTATTTTTGGCGTGGTCACTATAAATTATTTACTTGTATTAGCTTTAAGTCTTAGTATTAAGGTTAAGATTTGATATCTATTGACTGTATTGAAAGTGGTACAAAATTTTTTGCCACTATCTCTAATCTATTTTTGCCGGCAATGTGATATAGTATTTTTAATCACTTTTTGAGTTTTGTCATTAAACTTTAATTTTTCTTATTGTCCCTGTTTTATTTCATATAGATTGAATTGCTATGTTTGCTTTTGATATTGGCATTTTTATATATTTCTTTAAATTTTGAGTTAAGTTCAATACTTTGTAGAAAAATTTTCTTGTAGAAAAATTTTTTTTTCTTGGGTGAGGAGGTGTCAGTATGTGTTAAATTTAACGTAAATTAATTTGTTTTGAATAAGTCACTTTGGCAGTAATTATTTTTTTTTTTTTTTGGAATGTAATGACCCTGTTTCCTCCTCCCCGACATTTCTGACTTGTTGTATACTTTCAATTACATTGAGCTTGTTTTATTTTCTCGTGTGGTGTTGGAGCTGTATTCAGCGTTGTCTCGCCAGGACTGAGTGAGTCGTTTCTGGACCATTATCATTGTGAGGGCTTGACTTATTTTGGGCGTAATATTGGATTACGAGATCTGCCTTTCTTCCGTTGCTGCTGCTGACCTCCTTTTTGAGATTGATTTACTGTTCAGTCTGTGCCCTTGGTTCAGTTATTTTGCCAAGGGGACCTCTCTGCCAACTGGTAAGGTGTGATTACCTGTCGGACGGCCGTGTCCATTGATTGTCTTGCGACGTTAAAGTGATTTACTCTTCAGTCTGCGCCCTTGGTTCAGTTATTTTGCCAAGGGGACCTCTCTTACGTTTGGTAAGGTCTTAAGAATATATATTATTCCCCTTGACCCGTGATTTGAAGTCTGTGTTAGCCACTACCTCCGTTTAGAGCTCACTTAAGGGAAGCAATTTTTTTTTTTTTCTTTAGTGATAAATATTTAGTGTGTAATAAGTTAGGTTATTCTGACTTTTCGACATTCTATTACTTTCAGGGCCCTCTCTTTAAAGTGTAATTGCATAGTCTGTCTTAATTTGGTGTAAGTGTGTTTGTTATTCGATGTTTTCAGTGTGTGGTTGATTTTTGTGTTTATTTAATGTATTTTGTAAGAGGCTCAGTGGTCATTTCTTTCTAAAAGTTTGTATTAAATATTAAGGTTTTATTTTCAGCTTTTTCTTTATCCTCCTTGATTCCATCTCTGTACACTCTGTTGCGGCCATTCCACCTATTGTGGACTTGGTCGTTAGTGACTTTATTTGTATTTTAAGAGACTTGTGTATGTTTGATGGGCGTGGGCCCATAACAATATATATATATATATATATATATATATATATATATATATATATATATATATATATATATATATATATATATATATATATATATACATATATATATATATATATATATATATATATATATATATATATATATATATATATATATATATATATATATATATATATATATACATATTATATATATATATATATATATATATATATATATATATATATATATATATATATATATATATATATATATATATATATATATATATACATATATATATATATATTATATATATATATATATATATATATATATATATATATATATATATATACATATATATATATATATATATATATATATATATATATATATACATATATATATATATATATATATATATATATATATATATATATATATATATATATATATATATATATATATATATATATATATATATATATATATATATATATATATATATATATATATATATATATATATATATATATATATAAATATATATATATATATATATATATATATATTATATATATATATATATATATATATATATATATGTATATATATTATTATTATTATTATTATTATTATTATAAGCAACCAGAAAAGCTCCAAAGGATGCCACATCCAGTACCAGCCCCTCGGGGATTAATGTAAAAGCACGAAAGGGGGAGGGTAAATTTCTCGCATTATTTAGGAAAATTTTTCAAGTCACCTAACTCGAACTGCATCATAAAATACACCATTTCCTATATTGTCTAGTCATAAAATTATAAGGTAAAACTACACAATAGCTCCGCATGGACTATTACCTTGGAAATTGATTTTTCTTATACTTTTAGTGTTGCTGATGAAGGATGTAGTGTTGTTTATTGTTGGTCAATTATATTAACCTCATATTTCTGCCCAACATGGTTGGGGACCCTTTGGGAATGGAGGATTCTGGGTGGGGGAAATCATTGGGAGAAAGACTGGACTGTCATGTTGTTGTCATGGAATGGTTCTGCACATGCGCAAGTCATCAGGGAGCCATATGTTCAAGAAGGGATTGGCTAAAGAAACCTATTATAAAATGAACTACACTAACCTAACCTAACCTAGCAGGCCATGTTGCTTAGCCGGGGGGCTCCGCCCCTGGACCCCGAGAAGGAAACTCCACTTTTTACAAAAAGCTCCCCTATAACACTGTGCATGCATGGTAGCATTCCAGGATGACCAGCACACAATAACATATCAGTTCTGAGGTTAATTACAGGTTAATTACATTCGACCAACAAAAAATAACGGTCAATTCTTGACAAGCATCCTAAATACAATAGAAAAAGTCAATTTCTAAGGCAATAATACCCCATACGGAGCTGTTCCACAGTTCTACCAATTATATTAATAAATAGTACTAGGACATCTTCAGAATTAAAATTGCCAAATAAATTAACACACCCTGACTAAAACTGACCCTCCCTTGACCTGACCACACCTGAATGAGTCACATTTGGGTTTTTCAATATTTGTGGCCATTTCTGAGGTCATTTAACCCCTCCCCCCACCCCAGTAAGTCTTCCTGCATCCCAGACCGACTTAAATATGCGGGGAGCGGCTGACTGCCCCAGGTTAGATGGACCTCCTCCTCAGTCATAAATAGCCTAAAGTAATATATATACAGTAGAACCCTGCACCTCGACCATATCAGAACACAACATAATCAGAATCTGACGCGAAATTTCGATTAAATTTTGCATCAAAGCTCGAACAACAAACCGGAATCGGACCCAATAAACCATGCGATGTTTGTGAACAAGAGTGTTTTGGTCGTCCCACGCGTCGTTTAAAACCCACTTAATTGAAAGATACTTTCAAGAGATTTTGTTTACACAAATCGGGTGGACTCTGTATGAAATTTACCATAAATTAATACTGAACGCTCGGTCAACCATCGGTAATTGGACGTAGGCCAGTTTTTTGATGTATACATTTAAAAATGAAGAAAGGTCTTCAACTCTGAACTTACTTAATTGTAATGTGTTAATGTTTTGTTTAAAAAATCAAGGTTTGGGTAATGACTGGTGGTCAAGACCAGATTACTCCATTTTCAGTTATTTCTTTTGACCTACCCTAACATAACCTGACCCAACCTAACGTAACCTAACCTATCCTGACCCAACATAACCTAAACTAACCTGATCTGACCCAACCTAACCAAATCAGACTTAGGGAGCTGTGTCCTCACCTGGCTAGGGGGCCGCTGGACACCCTCCCCCCAAGGAGTGGAGCGGCCCAGTAGGTCACCCATCAAGGGTAGTAGGAGGTCCAAATGGTCATTATTCATCGTGCAACGACATTAAACTTGAAGAGAGAGAGAGAGAGAGGGGACGGGGGCAGCTTCTGGGCAGATGCTAGACATGGATACAGAACAGCTCCTTCTAAACATCTATATATATATATATATATATATATATATATATATATATATATATATATATATATATATATATATATATATATATATATATATATATGTATGTATAACTGAATCACGAAAATATGGAGCATGATGAATATATAAATAAAGATAAAATCCACAAAGGAAACAGAAACACTGAAGTGCTGCGAGGCCTTTTGACGCTAGGTCCTTTACTTAGCAGACTGAAGAATTATAAAAGTATATTTACAAAGAAAGCTCATATAAATTACAGATGGGGATTATAAAGGAAACATATGTACCTGGAATCCAACACAACTGAACAATTAGTAGAACTGCCAAAACAGGATTAAATATTTTAGAGGTTTTTACAAAGGATTAGGATCAACCGTTCAGAAGCAGGGACAGGACAATTAAAAGATTATACAGGGTCGTGACTGACCACATAAAAAAATTTTTTTTAGTACAACAAAATAATTCTCTTTTTTTTTGTAAACAATAATAACTTTTTACAAGATGAACATTTTTACAAATAAAAAATTATATTAAACATACGAATATATAGAAAATATATATCAAGTAACTAACTTGTAATTAAGTCAGTGATTTTATCTTTTAGGTCATTCTTGAACATTTTTCTAATACAGGGGTCCAAATAATACATGCCAGGGCTAAGATTAAAATTACAACTGGAAGTAAGCTGGATAATAGCGGACTCCAATAGATTTCTTGAAGAGAAATCTTTCGATCTGGCAATCACTGAACTTTCAGTCCAATTTATCCTGTGAGAGTTTTCACTTAAATGAATGAATATAGCATTGGATGCTTGTCCAGTTTTGACTGAATACTTATGTTGCTTAATACGTACATCTAAATCTTTGCTAGATTGGCCAATATAAAAAGAGGGGCAGTCCAAACACGGAATTTTTTATATTATGTTGTTGTTTTCTTTAGGGCTATTTTTTATTAACATTCTTTTGAGTGTGTTGTTATAAGAAAAAACGAGGTTTACATTAAAAGGTTGTAACAATGATTTTATGTTTTCAAAACCACTAAAATAAGGCAAGCTAAGAATGTTCTTAGGGGTTTCTTTCTTCATGTTACTTTCACTATAAAACCTTTTGTGGGCTTTGTTATAACAAATATGTAGTATATGTGAAGGATAACATAAATCTGTCCCTATTTTTCTTATGTATTCAATTTCTTTATCCAGATACTGGGGACTGACAATGCGCAAGGCTCGTAAAAACATAGAGGAAAAAATTGATATTTTGATGTTAAAGTGATGGCCTGAATAAAAATGGACATAAGTTAAGTTGTTGGTTGGTTTCCTATAAATACTGAATTTACATTGAAATGGTTCTCTATGTCTTAAAACATCTAAGAAAGGGAGGCAATTGTCTTTTTCTAATTCTACCGTAAACTTAATGGATGGTACCTGGTTATTCAAATTACAGAGTAAATCATTTACATCAATACCAGCAGGCAAAACAGCTAAAATATCGTCAACATACCTATACCACTTTAAAGGAGTATAAATGATATCAGGTATATATCGTTTTTCAAAGAGTTCCATGTACAAGTTTGAGAGGAGTGGGGATAAAGGGTTGCCCATTGCCATACCAAATATTTGTTGGTAAAATGCACCATTGAATATAAACTTACAATCACAAATGCACAACCTAGTGAGAGAAATTATATGACTTACAGGCAGAGGTAATTCATTATAGATTATTCATTACTAAGATACTCTAAAATAGAATCTATAGGGACTTTAGTGAAAGGAGAACAAACATCAAAACTAACGAATCTATCAGTGGGGCAAAAAGTGATTTTGTTTAATTTATCAACTAAATCTAGACAATTATATACATGAGAATCTGAGATAGTTCCAAGTAACGGAGACAAGAGTTTGGTAATATATTTCGAAAGTTTATATGATATTGAGCCAACAGTGTTGATAATAGGCCGCATAAGATTGTTTTCTTTGTGTGTTTTTACTAATCTGTACAAGTAAGGTAACGAGGGAAATTTTACAACTGACCTATTAGTTCTTTTTTATCTTCGTCAATGGCTTGGAAATAAAGTCGAAACCGGTCAGGACCTACACCCCGTTTCTTATTTTTCACCTGTGGTAATGCGTGATATATATATATATATATATATATATATATATATATATATATATATATATATATATACAGTAGAACCTTGGTTCTCGATGCTAATTCGTTCCAGAAGTGTCGAGATTCGATTTTGTCGAATTCTGAGTTAATTTCTCCCATAAGAAATAACTGAAAATGGATTAATCCATTCCTAACCACCAGTCATTACCCCAACCTTGCCTTTTTATACAAAACTTTACACAAATTACAATTAAATAGGTTCAGAGTTGAATAATTTACCGTATCAGAAGCACTTTTTACATTTTTAAATGCATACTGTATAAAAAAAGTTGGCCTATGACCAATGCGGCCGTATTACCGATGATATACCGAGAGCCATAGGCTAGGCTAAGTAGCCTATAGGCACTACCAGAATGTACTGTAACAGGTACACATGAAAACTGTTGTTAATAATGATAACATTGAAAAACAAGCCATATTATTACATGAAATTAATAATACAGTATTTATAAACCGAATTACTGTATGTCTGTTATCATAAAATTAAGAAAAATTTCCGAAATTTTGTCGGAACTCGGCAGCTTGTGGCAGATATAAACAAACCATAGCGCCGCCCTGGTGGTGTATTGCAGTACTAATTACATAAACATTCTGAATGTTTATGTAATTACTACCGCAATACACCACCAGGGCGGCGCTATGGTTTGTTTATATCTGCCACAGGCTGCCGAGTTCCGACGTAATTTTGGAAATTTTTCTTAATTTTATGATAACAAACATACAGTAATTCGGTTTATAAATACTGTATTATTAATTTAATGTGATAATATGGCTTGTTTTTCAACAGCAGCAGCATGTGTGGGCTTTAAATGCTTTTAAATAAGCATGGGAAGAACGCCACCAACAACGCCAACTAGCGGCAGCCGCCCGAAACTCTTTTTTCTACAAACATCATATGATTCATAGGGTCGGATTCCGGTTTGTTGCTTGAACTCTGACGCAAAATTTACTCAACATTTCTTGTTGAAATCCGATTATTTCGAGTTCTAGTACAGTCGAGGACCGGGGTTCTACTATATATATATATATATATATATATATATATATATATATATATATATATATATATATATGAACATTAATAAGGTTGTAAGTCATCTAAATGATTCAATATCAAATCGATGCCATAAGACGGCCGCTACGCAGTCTCCCTCACACCCCCACTTTGGGGCAAGAAGAAGAAGAAGAAAAAGAAAATAATAAAAGGAAAATATGAAAAAAAATCGACCTTTAATTTTGTATTTCCTTTTATAAAAATAACGAAAATGAAACAAAACCAAATAAAAAATTATGAAACAATAACAGGGTCTCGAGTTATTTATACTTGGCGAATGAAGAAGCGGCGCTGGAGTGTTTACGATTTTTTAGTAGAAATTGAGGGACCACTCTTTGTTGCGGCTCTGTTTCTCCTTTCAATGGTTTATTTAAGCCTTTTTTTCTTTATCATGTTATATTTTCAATAGATACTTTCATATTTCCTATTTACCATCTATCACTATCTATTTTAGCCATTTCTTCATCCTTACCTTCCTGATATGGCTGCAAAACTCTTTGAAAATCTGTTTCTACCTTTGGCTGCGCTTAATTCACACCATTTTCTCTATTATATCATGTTCTTTAATAGATAATTTCCTATTTTATATTTAACATCTATCAATATCTATTAAATGTGAGATTTAGCCAATAATTTTTCAATCCAGTACAGATGTTTCTGTATTTTTTATAGGTTAGTAAATGCTTTAGATTTCCAGTTATCTCTTTTCTGAATGTTTAGTTCCTTTCCTCATTACTCTTCTTCTTCTTCTTCTTCTTCTGCCATTTGGATCTAAAGAGTTCTAAGGAGATCTTGCTGTCTGGCGCAGTTACAGCGAGTTTCTTCTCTTACTTATTATATTAGAATATAAAATTGAGGCCAAAGGTCAAGCGCTGGTGCCTATGAGGTCATTCAACACTGAAATAGAAACTGAGAGCAAAAAGGTTTGAAAGGTGCAACAGGAGGAAAACCTCAAAGCAGTTGAAGCACTATGAAATAATTGGTAAGAAAAGGAAGAAAGTAAGATGGAAGAGAGAGAATATGAAAGGAGGTACAGTCAAAGGAACGAAAGGGGTTATAGCAGCTAGGGGCCTAAGGAAGGCGAGCTGCAAAGAACCTTAAGAATGCCTACAGTGCACTGCATGAGGTGCACTGACTGCACTACCCCCATATAGAGTCTTCTCTTATTCATGTTTATTTTTTTCACACTTTCCAATTATTCCTCCTTTCTCTGCTTTTATTTGATTTGATTTCTTTATATGTTTTATCATTAGTTCTTCTATTTCCTCTTCTACAACTGATTATCGAGTTTTGCTAGAAAAACTGAAGTCCAGGTCCTTCACGTAATCTCTCATTGATTTTGCTTTTTGATTATTTTTTACAATTTTAATTCATTATTTTCTAAGCAACTCCGTCTTTTGAGTCACTCATTTTCACAATTTTAGTCTTCTGTAAAAGGAAACTATTGTGACGGCTTTGTCTGTCCGTCCACATTTTTTTCTGTTTGCCCTTAGATCTTAAAAACTACTGAGGAGGCTAGAGGGCTGCAAATTGGTGTGTTGATCATCCACCCTCCACACATCAAACATACCAAATTGCAGCCCTCTAGCCTCCTCAGTAATTTTTATTTTATTTAAGGTTAAGGTTAGCCATGATGATGTGTCTGGCAACGCTATAAGTGCCAACAACACAAGCCACTACTGGGCCATGGCTGTAGGTTTCATGGGCCACAGCTGAGTTGCATGGGCCATGGCTGAAAGATTAAGGGCCGCGGCTGAGAGTTTCGTACAGCATTATAAGCTGTACAGAAAACTCAACTATGCCAAAGAAACTTCAGCGCATTTTTTACTTGTTTATTCCCACAATGCATTGCACACGCCCTGAGTCATCATCTATATTGCATGTACTTCCAGTCCTTGAAAATTAATGTTTCCATTTAGACCAAATTCTGATGTTATTCTCCCAAGGTCTTCAATCTATCACTTGCAAAAGAACATATATTTATATTCATCTACATTAATGCATTGACATATTCCTTGGTGTCAGTGTTGCTGGATGTCTGAATCGGTCTAACGACAGTCGTTCTACCTGTTCTAGTTCCCGTTTTCTTTCGTTGGCTTGGCAATCGAACAAAAAGCATCCCTTGGATAAGACAAAGTCCCTGGCAGCTACTATCATTCCCTTCACCATCAAATTCTGCCTCACATCTCCCTTAGCAAATCCTTTATCGTACCTCATCCCGAGAGAGAAGTTGTGGATGGATATGAACCAGATTTTAAGGCTGCCTACAGAGAGCCTCTGGGTCAATCTTCATATTGGAAGGGCTACTTAAACGCAAGCATTGTTAGGAAAACAATTTATTGAACTGCATATTGTAAATTCAATATAGTACAGGCCCCGTATTCACAGATGTGTACCGCAGCCCCCCGCAAATAGCTAAAATCCACGAATACTTAAAAGTCCTCTAAAAACACTTAAAACTTCCTATTTTGATAGTTTAAATAAAAGAACTCTAAAAATGCTTATACCTGAGTATTTTAATAGTTTTATCACAAAAAGTGCATTTAGTCATGAAAATACAGTAATTAGTGAATATTTCTCAGTGAAAAATACTGCGAATGGGCGAATTTTCCACAAATAATGTGTACATATGTTCCACAGAGAAATCCGCGAATAGGTGAGTCTGCAAATAATGAGACCGCGAATACGGGGGTTTACTGTAACTTCATAACTAATTAGTCTATGGGGGTCCAATGTGATTCACAAAACAAGAAAAATGAATCATGCAGTCAGAATCAGTGACACAGGTCAATGAATCATTGGGAGACAGCTCGCAATCAATCGGTGACTTTAAAGCATCCTCGTGCCAAGCGAGTCTCTCCTTCCTGGATCTGGAAATGTTGTTCCAGGCTGTTCCTCCAGGCAAAAATTTTCCCCACACTCTTAGCAAGCAAATGGCTTCTCCACAGGATGTATCCTCATGTGTTTCTTGAGACTCGATTTCTGGGAGAACGACTTCCCACAGTCCTTGCAGACGAAGGGCCTCTCCCCCGTGTGGACTGCCATGTGGGCCTTGAGATTTGATTTCTTGTAGAACGACTTTCCACAGTCCTTGCACATGAAGGCCCTCTCCCCTGAGTGGATCACCATGTGGGTCTTCAGATGTGATTTCAGGGAGAACGACTTCCCACAGTCCTTGCACGCGAAGGCACCCTCCCCCGTGTGGGTCACCATGTGGGTCTTCAGATGTGATTTCAGGGAGAACGACTTCCCACAGTCATTGCACTTGTAGGGCCTCTCTCCCGTGTGGATCGCCATGTGGGTCTTGATATGTGATTTCAGGGAGAACGACTGCCCACAGTCGTTGCAGGTGAAGGCCCTCTCCCCTGTGTGGATCGCCATGTGGATCTTGAGATACGATTTCCCAGAGAACGACTTCCCACACTCCTTGCAGGCGAAGCCCCTCTCCCTTGTATGGATCGCCATGTGGGTCTTGAGAGTTGATTTCAGGGAGAACGATTTCCCACAGTTGTTGCACACAAAGGGCCTCTCCCCTGTGTGGACTGTCATGTGGGCCTTGAGATTTGACTTCTTGTAGAACGATTTCCCACAGTCCTTACACGTGAAGGGCCTCTCCCCAGTATGGATCGCCATGTGGGTCTTGAGAAGAAATTTCCGGGAGAATGACTTCCCACAGTCATTGCAAGTGAAAGCCCTCTCCCCCCTGTGGATCTCCATGTGGGTCAATAAGGTCTTCCCCTTGTCGACTTCCTTTCTGACAGGCAGTGAATTACCTTCATCATCCTCACAGTGATACTTCATGTCAACATCAGACTCATAACACACCTCCACTTCCGTCTTCATTTCCGTCTTGATTTCCATCATAGGATCCAAAGAGACATCACTGCCCACTAAACCTCCATTTTCACTCTTGACCAGAGATGGGGACACTGCGTCCTCTGTCTCTCTCTTCAGCTGATATTCCAAGATGCTCATTTTAACCTTTGGTCCTTCAACTTCGTTTTTAATGCAGGGGATCACCTACTTTTTCACTTTCTTCTATTGTTATACACTGCTTCTATCACTCTTACTTGTTTCTTATTTTATTTTTTCCCTTTTCTCCTTTCACCAATACACAAATCTGATACCTAGAATTTTTTATCTGCTATTTTAGGAACTTATATATTCAACACCTCACAGGAACTTGCGCTTACATTCATCGCTGGACGCGCATTCATTTCCAAAACCTTGACAATGTAAACCAATGACTTCCTCTTCCAGCACGGAAAGTCTGGAATATGAGAAGGTAAAAGATTATTAGAAAAATTTTATGTAATTCAGGAGGTTTTAATTTATTGTTCATAGCAAACCCATCAATCATATTGAGCCCACAGACACTCTGATTCCCAAGTCTTCCAGATGACCCATTGTCCACACACAAATGTCTGTAAACCAACAGTCTATTGGAACTGCTTCGCTCATTCTGTTGTGTCTCACAAAACTCCTCTCCTCTCTGATGGGCATAATCTTGCTGTCATGAAACCCGTATCATGGATGTTAAGTGACGCTGTATGCCTCAAGTGCTCGCTGAAATAATGTTGTCCAGTTAATCATTGTTTGTTTACTGGTGGTTTTTCATTCCAAATCCTTGCGTATATCCCTCCAGGTACATCTTCACCATTATCACTTTTCTTGGTTCCTGTATCAAGATTTCTTCAATATCCTTTGAACAGTGACTTCTTGTGGTATTCTTTTGACAAAAGGCTCAGTAATAGTCCTGTCAATTGTAGTTAATAAAGAGATTACCTACCTCGTTACAAATCTTCAGTGACCTTGGAAACTTTAACCTTTTCACTCCTAAGTGTATCACGTTTTCATGTGGTATGCTCGTTAATAAGTCATCACGTTTTCATGTGGTACACTCGTTTTCACTCCTAAGTGTATCACGTTTTCATGTGGTACGCTCGTTAATAAGTCATCACGTTTTCATGCGGTACACTCGTTAATAAGTTATCACGTTTTCATGTGGTACACTCGTTAATAAGTTACTGATCACAGTTCTCTTGGGAAGCGTTATCAGAAACTCTGGGTCAGAAACCTGAGCTTCCATATATTTCATCGTGGATATTTTACTTTAAGAACAGCAAATTTTAAAAGTAACTTGTATTTCTCCTAACATACAAACCTGAAGTTCTTTACATAGGGATTTTAGCTTGTGACCCAAGCTGGAATGGTCATTCAAACTTATTTGAACAGGTATTCGACTAATAACAGGCGGGGGAAGCCCCACCCACCCACCCACCCACCTGTCGGTCTGCACTCCAACACTTTGTCTTCTGGCCCAGATACCAGAGTGAGGGGTGGCTGAGGTGGGCCATAAATGTAAAACCATCAGGTTTGTATGTTAGGAAAAATACAAATGACTTTTAAAATTTGTTATTCATTCCTTCATATATAAAAACCTTCATTCTTTACATAGGAGACTTACCCACTGGTGGGAGGAGTCTGAGCAGATCTCTCAACCAACTGGTAGGTTTGTCCAACCTGGGGTTGGTTACACATTCCTGGTTCGTCAGGAGCAGAGAAAGGAACCCCGCATTTCTAGCATACTGCACTATGGGATGTAGCAGATGCTAGACTTCAGGACCATTAAGTAAAGGGTTTGTACTCCATTACTTAATCAGGCAGCAAGAACCAAACTGAGGTGTTGGAGACAATAAAACAGATAAATAAGATCAATGAGCTTGCTTACCATAATTATCTGTCCTTCTAAGCCCTTGCCACAAGAGGTGGGGAACTTGCACAAATCCCTTCACTACTGAACAACCCAGTCCAAAGATCGGAGCCGTCGACAGTGTACTGAGCTGCACGCCCAGGTCATGTTAACCCTTTTCTAACAGGCACAAAGAGCCAGGGACAGACAGGTTGAAGTCTGACCCGATCACTACGGCCATCTAGCCATGGGAAAACCAGGAACAGTAGCTCATGGCTCCCCAAAAACTCAATTAAAAACCAAGAATTCAGGAATGACTGAACAGTGCGAACAGGCTGCGCAAACCCTTCCCCGTGCGATCTCGAAAGACTGTTGGGGAGGAACATAAGTGTTTCCCTTTCACCCTGGTTGCCCGACCAAGGAAAGAGAGGGAAAACACTCATGGATCATCAGCAAACCTAACCTAACCTGTAGGCCTGGTAATAAAAGCCAAGGGTCCGTGAGAATGAGTCATCCAAAAACCCTCTCAGTGCAATCCCAAAGGACTGCGCTGAGAACCAGGAAGAACAATCCAAACTTGGTGCCAGCCATCAACCCGGTCAGTCAACAGGGAAAATGAGGAGCAAATGAGCAGCAAGAGGGATCAACGCACTACTTCTCTCAGAGAGAAGAGAATTCGACTCGAAGCAAGCTCCAAAGCTTACAGTGACGAGACGAAGAGAACCTCCAGTCTAAGGGAAAGGCACTGAGTGCCACCCCTGCCAAGGAAATCAATTGCAAATGGTGATCGAGTCTCCCCACCCACCCCAAAGGCAAAGGCACACAAAAAGAAGCTTAATAAGCCTTCTCAACTCGCAGAGGTGACGTTCAAAAGCACAACGCAGATGAAGGCGATGAAGGAAAGGAGAATATCTCAACCTCCTTCCACCACTGCTGAAACTCACCTCGTCTGCAGCAGTCGAAAATTACAAAGACCAAGTGGCAGAAATCAAAGGAATGAGGATTCCTAGCCTATTCCAATGAACACAAAGGATGGCTGTGACAGCAGGATTACCTTAACTATGGCAACCCTATTGTCAAGGAACCTCCAAGCGATTAAATCTACCACACCTGAAAGGTCAATTTATTAGCAAGTATATCAGAGAATGAAACAGCTGTTGCGTAACTACCAGACTTTGTTACGTGTCCCACGAAAACATTATTCATAGGCAAGGAATACATAAACTTGATTCCTTGCAAGAAGGCTTCTTTGACTGATGGGTTTGGGAAATCAATGCAAACACATTGTCAGCAACCAAAAAAGGAAAAGGAATACAGGCAGTCCCCAGGTTACATCAGACTCAGGTTATGTCGTTCCGAGTTTACGTCGCTTTTCAAATATACTATTCATACAAAAATTGGCTCCGGGTTACAGCGGATGTTACGAGGTTATGTCATCGTCTGACACTGCAACTAAACAGTAAAAGTACATACAGTTACAATATAAGGAACAGTAAAAGTACATAAATACAGCTACAATATAAGGAACAGTAAAAGTACATAAATACAGCTACAATATAAGGAACAGTATAATTACATAAAAACAGCTGCAATATAAAGTCAAAATTGAAGGTTTTTGGATGCACACTACATCAGAATGCAAGTAAAATACTGTACAGTACACCCATAGGGTCAAAGGCTTTCCTCACTTTATCTCTCATTTTTATGCATTTTCCTTGCGATGTTCCAGACTACATCGTTATTCCGACTCACTCAGAATAAGTATAGCATTCAAATCGTCAGTGTTATCGTATAGCCTAAATGATCCGAAATGTACTGACCTAAATCGTAGCCTAAGTCTTATGCTACAACACCTAGGTTACTTCGTTCTTATGTTAGTTCAAATTATGATTATATCAATACATTGCATTGTGTATACTAACTAAACTAACAATATGAACTTACTATTGGCACATTCAGTGTTCTTAGCTTGAAATACAGTAGTTAGATTGGCATAGGCACAATCCCTATTTTGTGTCCCTCATCCCAAGCACACCTCAAGAAATTATCCTTACATTTAGATGTACATATCTCCTAAAGGAAGTTTCCCTAAATGTACTTTAAGATGAATAGGAATACTTAAGTGGATTTGTAGATATTGACAACTATGGCTGCATTCTTGAGGCCCCACTTAGCCCGAACCATACTGTATTAAAGACGTGAAGAGACTGCGTTCACGGCCGTCTCTGACCGAAACCAAACCTTTGACTAACTACCATACAACAACCAGTACCATTAGTTAAGCAAATTTACAAGTATACTTACAATCAAACACACAAAACAGCTAAGACAATGTTTTTCACTACTAAATACAAACAACGAAACATAATATCCTTCTTCTACATAATACGCCTTTCCACTTTACGTAAATTTAAATAAAATACATAAAACTACACCACAACTTATGGAAAAGTACAACCTCTCTTGTCAAAGTTTCGACAGTCGTTTTCCTGGTTACAGTGTGGTGTCGGAACGGCACCCCCGACATAACCTGGGTACTGCCTGTACTCAAGTTTCGTCAATGAAAGTTCAAACAGCAAAAGTCGGGCAGAGAGTCGTGAGAGACATCTGCAGTCGACGGCAGCTGGAAGCAAAGTGGAGTGGAGACAGGCAAGTGGGGGGGCTTCCCCCTCCTGTTGGTATTTGACTACCCTGTTGATAAGTTTCAGTATCTGTTCCAGCTCGCATTACAGGCTAAAATTCCTATGTAAAGAACAAATGTTTGCATTTGTGTAGGAACAAATTACATTTCATTCCCATCTCTAAAGCCAGTTTGGAAATATGCACAGTACTCCAACCAAAGGTGTTAAGGAAGTTGAGCACTTCTACATAATCGTTCTTAATCAAGGAGGTATTTGGTCTAGGTTTCCCTTTGGGCGAACTACTGCTTTCCTTGGTACTTTAAGCCTTTCCGCTTAGATCCCACGTGGCTGTCGCTCTTGCTTCAGCCACAGGCAAGTGACAAAAAGAGGCAGAGGAAATATCCTTCCCTGTTGACGGTTACTAGCAACAGCAGTCTACTAGCATCTGTGGAGTCTAGACTACAAATCCGTCCTTTAAGATAGAAAAGTGCTTCCATGTACACAAAAGATCACATGGGAACAGTTCTAACAATTCCTGTACATTATTACAGTGTATTCATATCTACTAATTTATATTTTTCTTTTAAACAAAGTGCGGTATGCCTGTATCCTTCATCTGGTTGTCATTTGATTTTGATTATTTCAAGTTCTTCTGTCAAAACTTCGACAAGATAGATTGTACTTTTCCGCAAGTTGTAGTACAGTTTTATGTATTCTCTTTAAATTTACGTAGTGTGGAAATGCGTATTATGTAGAAGAAGGATATTATGTTTTGTTGTGTTTGTATTTAGTAATGAAAAGCATTGTCTTGGTTGTTTCATGTGTTTAATTGTAAGTATATGTGTAATAGTGCTTAACTACCGGTATTGGTTGTTTGTATGGTGGTTAGTCGAAGGTTTGGTGTTGGTCAAAGACGGCCGTGAAGTCAGTCTCTTCATAACCTTGATACAGAGTGGTTCGAGCTACTGGGGACTCAAGAATGAAGCCATAATTGTTGGTGCCTTCGAGTACACTTAAGTATTCCTATTCATCCTAAAGTACATTTAGGGACACTTCCTTTAGGAGATATGCATATCTAAATGTAAGGAGAACTTCTTGAGGTGTGCTTTGGATGAGGGTCATGAAATAGACATTGTGCTCACGCCAATCTGACTACTGTACATCAAGCTAGGAACAATTGAATGCGCCAATAGTAAGTTCATATGGTTAGTTTAGCTAATATATACGACGCAATGCATTGATTTAATCACAGTTTGAACTAGCATAAGAGCGAAGTAACCTGGGTGTCGTAGCATAAGACTTAGGCTACGATTGAGTCAGTACATTTCGAATCGTTTAGGCTATATGATAACACTGACGATTTGAAATGCTACACTTATTCTGAATGAGTCGGAATATCTTCGCACCATTTCCTTGAGAAATATTCTTCCAGCACAGGAATCTGAAACGTCTCTCGCACTGACTCATCCTTCCTTTTCCCTACATACGCCATTATTAACTCTTCTCATTTGTAGTTTATAGTTTGTAGTCTCATACCCTCGATTGACCAAACACAAGCTATAATGTTGTTTATTGCCTCCAGGTTGTTGACAAAAGTGCCTCAGGGCCAAAGGGATGCTGCAAACAACCTTTTAGTTATGCTGACAGTGCACCATGTGAGGGGCACTTTCTTTTTCAACAATAAATTTTATGTTGAAGGAAAATAAAACTAACAAAAAGGTGTAAAAATCAAAGATTATGGACGATACAGTTTACACAAATGAAAAAGATATGAAAAGTACTATAAACATCTGTCACTTTTTGCCACAAATTCATTAACATACATATAATGTAAAAGAGAAACACATCACACACACAAAGGAAAATTGACAAGTGTCCATTTGGCTAAACATATGCGACTTCTATGACCCACAATGCCCACTTAATTTCTCAATTTCTTCACATTTTGGAAGCGCTTGTCACCACAAAGAGCAAATGATCGTTACCTCATTACGTACCAGGACCTGAGATCGAAACTCAGCCGGGCATCAGAACCTCTTCATTTCTTTTTTCCTCGACTTGGATCTCGACTCCACAGGGACAAGCGTTTCCAAAACGTGAAGAAATGGAGAAGTTAAGAGAGGGCATTTTGGGCAATATAAGACACGTACTTATCTGGTAGAAAGTATCTCTTTCTTTACATCAATTCATCATTTACATACATAAAATTGTTTCAACACTCACCCAACAAGTAACGTGACAGCAGAAAACTCATGGCATGTGTCCTGTAGACATCAACGCCTCCTACATAGGCAGCAGGTGACTCCAAATCACTTTCAAAGGATCTACTGCAACTTGCAATGCAACTGCACGTAGGAACACTTACCAAGCACACATCTGTAAAAGAAACAGGAAACAGTATACATTAAAATGTGCAAACTGAAGATACTTTGTATTTCTTCTAGATATACAAACCCAAAGTCTTTTATGGAAAAGGAATACAGACAGAACTTCTGCCAAAGGCCAAGCACTGGGACCTATGAGGAGGTCATGAAGGGCTGAAAGGGAAAGTGAGAGCAGAAAGGTTTGAAAGGTGTAACAGGAGGAGGAAAAACCTTTCACCACCGCATTATGCAAGAACTGTCAGGAGAGGGTTGAGGAAAGTAAGATGGAAGAAGAGAATATGAACAGAGCTACAGTAAAAGGAATGGAAGGGTTACAGCTAGGGGCCAAAGGGACACTGCAAAGAACCCTATAGAATAATACCTACAGTGCACCACATGAGGTGTACTGATGGCACTACCCCCCCATGGAGAATACCCTTTTGTGAGGGACAACAAAATCAATGGTCAACCTTCCATCAAGAGCAGGTGTGAGGTTTCCTTATGGGTCCCCCCCCCACCCCAAAATGGGCCCAAATTCATGGCTATGGGGTCACCCACTTGGCCCATCTACCGCCTTGTTACAATGCCACATCCCTCGCCTAGTTCTTGCATCAAGCAATAGTAGGACACTTCATTTGACCTAACCTAACCCCTGATGACACAACTCCTCTTCCTACACCTGCGAGTGCTGACATAAGGCCATTCTCAAGCACTGCTGTGTTGCAGTAATCCCTCAAGACAAATGACCACTGATATGTCTAATTTGGTAATTGTTTACATTAAAGTACTTTCGTAAGGAACTATATTTCGTAAGGTACTATACTGAAAAATGTATATGAGAGAGAGAGAGAGAGAGAGAGAGAGAGAGAGAGAGAGAGAGAGAGCAAAGAAAGTTTAGGGTACACCTTTGGTAGCACAGCCTCGGCTAACCTAGTCACTACTGCCATGTCTAAATTTGGGGTGAATATCATCACTGACGGGACAACGATCATGGTTGAACACCATTGCAGGTTCTGGGAAGAGTCTGCTCAATCCAGTACCCGATAGGCACAGGATATATGCCAAGTTATACAGAGCTACCCCAAGCAGAGACTGAGTTGTGCCAAACGTCAGCCTCAGAATGGAAGCACACCCACTGCCCTTACCAGGATACGACTGATGGACGCATGCTGGGGGTCTTACTGGTTCAGAGCATACAATAAAGGGCAGCGTTCCAGCACAAAGAGCGTCTGAATATGAAAAGCGCAGACCTCGCCTGTTTGGAACAAGATGCGCCAGAAAATATGATGTGCGCATGATCTCGAGAGATACAAATCCATATGGATGATTAACACCTACTAATATGGACTGTGGTCTAGGGTATCCCTGGGCAAAGTACATCCGTGAAACACCAACTCAAAAAGGCACAAGTAGCGGAGGCCTTCCTAGCCCCAAGGAAAGGACCCCTTAACAGGGGCACTTCAAAACACTAGAAACGGGTCATGAGTCTTCTGCTATGAAACGGCACGAAATTGGAAAACATCACAAGAAGCTGCATCGTAGGGACACAGATGTGTGCAAGCACATAAAGCAAACAGTAAGCCAAGCACATTACCATTTGTGTATCATTACCATAAGGAACAGAACCTTAAAGTAGTACAGTAATGGTATTCAAAGCGAAAGTGAACGCACTGGATTGTGAAAATCATACAAGGAATAAACTACTTGAGCATTTTACAAAAATATTGGGAAAGATGTTGGAGGAAAGGCTGAGAGAAAAACTGTTAAAGTAGATCAAGAATAAAAGTCGTCTTGAAAATGGCCAGACAGACAGACAGAGGGTGGAAATGTGTCTTAACTTGATCACAGCTGAAGGAAAAAGTGACAACTTTTGATACTAATTTTCAATAGCGATTTCCAGCTCGAACTGAAAAATAGCATGAATGGTCCTGGTCCTGAAACCTAGACCTGTCTGGCTCCCGGCTCCTGGAAAACCCTGAAGAGGTGGAGGGGACAGGTGAGAGATCTTCAGCACCCTTACTGGACCTGCTGGAGGCTGAAGCTCCAGCAGGTGAGAAAGGCCCTGACCGGTTATCAACCAGCAGTGGCGACGGCCATACAGGTCAGGGAGAACTGTCCTGTTCAAATTTGGCTGTCTCGTAGACATGCTACTGTCTTCTTAGAGGCCAGAGCCTCTACGGAAGAAGACTGGAGGGGGGGCACCTCCTCTTGCCTTTCACAGGTGAGCGGGCTGGTAAGCCGGCGTCATCGTTCCAGAACTCTTGCACTGCTCTCTTTACAGAACAGGGGTGAGTGAGAGCCTGCCCGCTCCCTACTCATTATCTCTCACTAGGCTGTGGTGGCAGCCTGGCCCGGGCCCATAGGCCGGGGACCCTTACCAGCCTGTTGGACTGTGGAACAGCCTCCCACAGGATATCATGCAATTGGAACTTCAGAAGTTCAAGCGAAGGTGCAATGCATTACTACCCTAATACTATTCTCACTGCATTTCAGTAAATTTTTATCAGTTTGTTTATTTATCTATTTTCTTTTTTAATAAGTAAGTGAGATCTCTTCTGTCTGTATTTCCCTTTACCTCCTCTTACTTCTTCCTAATGAACACCATATTCTTTGGAAGCTTGAATTTCAAGTCAATGGCACCTGTGGGCTTGTTCCATATGAACAGGTTTCATCTTCTGAATCATAACAGAATAATAAAAGGCAACTTCCTGGAACCAGTACCGGTGCTCTGGGGGTCCAGGGGACCCTAAGCAGTGGTTGCTCCGGTGCTGCTGGCAGTGGAAGCTGCAGTACTGGGTGCAATGGAAGCGAGAGACCCAGTAGCTTTCTTCATGGAAGAAGGAGAAGTCCTATGGAACTTCTTATGGCTGGGAGAGGCAGCCTTCTTCTTCCTCAGCTCACTAGCTTTAGAAGAAGAAGGGGAGGAGGTGAAAGCAAACGATGGAGATGAAGACAAAGACGATGACGATGACTTCTGATTCCTCTTCTTCAACTACTTCCAGTCGCAGCAGGCCTTGGACAGCAGGGTGTGGAGGAGGGCGTCACCAAGGGATGAAGATGTAGGGGGTAACACCTGAGAGTACATCACTGGGGGCAGGTGCTGTGTTATCAGAGTCGAAGAGGTGGCCCTCGAGCTGGTAGACACCATAACTGTGGAACCAGTGACAGTTATGGTGGAAGCAGTTACTGGAAGGCCTTTGGAGGCCTTCAAGTGGGAGATCAATCCCTCAGCACTTCGCTCTCCGGGAGGCCTAGGGATGGCCATCTCCCTTCGCCCCAAGGAGGAGCGTCCTCCCGTGGACAACTCCCTCCGAATGAAAGGACACCGCCATAGAGTAGTCAAAACGGTCAACCGATCCTCTACGCTGGCTCTATACTGATGATGCAGCAGGAGACAATGAAGGAGAAACTGCTTCCTTAGGAGTAGCAACAGCAGGAGAAACTTTCTCTCTCTTCTTTTTCAGAGCAAACTTCACCCACTGTTCAGAAGGCCAGACTCGACACTCACTACACAGGGTAGTTTGGTCACAGTCATGCTTCCTGCATGACGTACACAGAGTATGAGGTCTATTTCTAATGAGGAGAGGAACCAATTACAAGGTTTCTTCCTACCTGGGCAAAGCCTTATAATAAAAGGTTTCCTCTCCCTAGGCTGTTGCAAGTCATGGGTTTGCATAATAAATGTACAGTATTAGCAAACAAATATACACACTCCAATACACAAGAAACAACAACAAAAGGAAAGCGAACGGCAGTTGGGCAGAGAAGCACAGAAACTTCTTTACAAGACATAAACTGAAAGCAAAGAGGAGTGCAGACCGACGAGTGGGCAGGGCTCCCCCCCCCCCACCATTGGTAGCTAAGGACCTCGTTTGAAAGTGAATGGCCATTCCAGCTCGCATTTGGAAGCAAACTCCCTATGTAAAGACCAAAGGTTTGTACTGGTATAGGAACAAACATGTATTCATTAGACAAAACTCATCAACAATCACATGTAAACCAAAGGAATCCTATGAGAGAGTGAAAAGGAAAGCAAACAGCAAATCGGGCACAGTCTATACAGACGTCCAAACACAACAGAGCCAGAAGCAGAGTGGAGTACATACTGACAGGTGGGTGTAGCTTTCCCCTGTCTGTCGACAGTTAACGATCCTTTCTTGAAGTTAAACAACTGTTCCAGCTCGCCTTCACATGCTCAAGCCTACATAAAGAACAAAGGATTGTATTTGCGTACGAACAATTTTATTTTGACCATTAAGCAACAGACTTATTAATCAATCTGTACTTTTCATAAGTATATAAACCCAAGTAAAATTACTCCTCTGCATACTCACATTGAGGGAAAAAATTATGATCTGTATTTTCCTAAGAATACTGTATTTATATTTTGTGGCTGAAGTTTTATTTCTCTGAAATTTTTCTGTATTTTGCTAAGTCTTACGAACCTCTGAAATTTAGGTGTGTCGTACCTTACGTATTTACAGGAGTCAGGGTGTGTGTACATGCAACGAACATTGTGTATGTACAAGCGTAAGCTAACAAAAAAGCAAAAACCATCAAATTACATGTTCATCAGACTTCCCTGTGTAATAACTGAATTGTATCAGAATGGCCAACTTGCCCAAGATTACAGACTGAAAATCATACCAGTCACCCACATCTTCCACCTCCCCCTCTCTCCTCATCAGCATGCCATCAGCATTCTCACCAAGTTCATTGGTAGAAGCAAGGAAGAGTTGCTGTGCTCGGACTTACTTCCCCTGGAAGCGTCCTGCTCAAGTGAAAGTCCGACATTTCAACAGCCGTTCATCCTAGCCTGAACTTCCCTTGACCTAACCTATCCTAGGGTGCTGAATGTTGACCTGGCCTAGGGGGTAAGCCCCTGGATGCCCCAAGGTGAGACTGGGCACGGAAGAACAACACATGCACAGCTATTCTGTAGAATTACCATTCCATATTTGCTCTGCAGACCTGGGGCCATAAGTTTGCTTTTTGCTCATAATCTCCAAAAACTTGATGGAAACTCCAAGGAAGACCTTTGCATGGAAATATTGTTTGTTTATTAATGGAAATTTTCCAAATGTACAACATAGAAAACGTTGTGTATATATACATGATGCAGCGCTGGCGAGATCATTTGAGAAATCTACCATCTCTAGTTTATGTTTTTGTGCAGAAAAGTTCTGTGGGACGCCATTTCCAATACCAGCCCCTTGGGAATGAACGTAAAAGCACGAAAGAAGGACGGCTAATTTCTTGCGTTATTTAAGAAATTTTTTCAAGTCATCTAACTCGTACTGCATCATAAAATACACCATTTTCTATATTGTCTATTCAAAAAATTATATGGTAAAACTACAGAACTATTACCTTGGAAACTGAGTTTTCCTATACAGTACTTTGTGCTGCTGACGAAGGAGGTGTGCTGTTTATTGCCCGGCAACTATTATTAATATTATAACTCTACCCATCAATGATGGGGCCCTTTGGGAATTCGGGGTTTTGGGTGGGGGAACACACTTGGATAAAGACCAGACATGCTTTTGCCATAAAACGGTTTTCCATATGTGCAAGTACGGTAATTAGGAAGCCTTATGTTCTAGACGGGATCAGGTAAGGGAAAGGGAGGAACTAGAGGGGGAACTGGTAGGAATACATCAGGAAAGTGAGGAAAGACCAACAGGCCCATTCTATTCTAAAATTAGAATGATGGGTCATAGGAGTGTTGATGGGTCATAGGAGCGTAAGATGTAAGAGGGAAACACGAAGAGGGAGGGACTGGGAGCAAAGGATAATAAACTGACAATAAAAAAAAAACACCACTTCCTCTATCAGCAACACTACAAGTATCGGAAAAATCAATTTCCAAGGTAACTTTTAGTGCAAAGTTATTCTACATTCATAAAACCTATTTCAAAGGTAATACACCATGAGGTATGTACAACGACAATGAAACATGCACTGTCTTATCTTAATTATCTGGAAGGTATCAATCAGTGGCTACCTTTAAGAGTGTGTGAAACCTAGTAGTGTGCTCTTTGAAATGTATTTTGAAGTAGGCTACCGACCAACAGCACACAAAATTACATCTTTTTCGACTGTAAGGACGGGTACTATCCCTGAGTTCGCGTCACCTTCTTTCAATGGTGTTTGTATGAGCACCAGATATGGGGTCAACGAAGTTCACTGAATGGTTGACTATTAAATGAATATACCCTTCGCTTGACAGGCAGTTGTAGGCCTTCCAACAATCAGCAATAATTGTTGTGCCGGGCTCTATGTAACCTTTATTCAGACTTAACAATGAGTTAGAATTAGGGTCTTTGACTGGCACAACTAAAAATTCTTGTCTCTCTACAAATCCCTCCAAATACCCACTGACCTTCAATTACTATTCCAACGCAACATTTCCTTTTGCCAAATTTGGCCTCATCCATCTCCACAGTTGTTGATGGTCCACCAATTTTTTGTTTTTATACACAATTCACAACGACTTCCCGAGTAAAACTGGACCAATCATTGATGGTTGTGTCACTGAGATGCAGTTCTGACCTCATAGCACTGTAACTAGGCCAATTTGAAACAAGAAAGAAGCAAAATGTCAAAATAGTTTCAACATCTAAATGAGATTTGGAAAACCCTGTGTTCCGGAACTGTTAAACATAGAAAATGCACCTTTTTCTTTTTCTTGTTTTGTGGACAAAGGGATACGACTTATCACACCTAAATGCTTTATTCTTTAGATAAAGTCTGCACTCACTACCACAGTGAGGGCAAAAACACTGTTTTCTTAACGGTCCATGATCTTCACACAATTTAATTAACTTGCTGTGATTAACAAAAGAATAATAACTAATAACTGAATTGCATGATAATTTGCAAAACAATTCTCACCAGTAACAGGCAAACTATCACGAGTTAAAAGATTAATGGAGTGTGATGTAGAAGCCAATGGACCCGCCATTGTACTGGTATGAAAGACTGAGTAAACTGAGGGTATGGAAACCGAGGTCAGCATGAGTGATATGGCTTTTAATTGGTTGAGAGCAGTTGGGGGGAACTGATGTCACTGAAACAAGGTGGCCAAGAAAATTCTGAAGGAGGTAAGTCCTGAAGAAAGAAAAATATATGAAAAACAAAAGTATTATAGCAACCAGTTATAACTCGGACAAAATAATATGAAAAACCTTCACATTCAGTTCTAAATCAAAGTATGGTAACCTAATGTCACCTAGTAGGCAGTGTTACTCAGCGACCAGCCCCCATTAAAGAAAACCTATTAAATGACAGTATACTAACCTAACCTAACCTAACCTCCCCTAACCTGGTAGGCTGTGTTACTTAGCCCTATTATAAAGGATAGTATACTAAGCTATACTAACCTAATCTATCCTAACCTAACCTAGTAGGCTGTGTTACCTAGCCAGGGGGTTCCATGCCCCAGACCCCCAGTGAAGGAAACCTATTATAAAAGGAACTGCATGAACTGTAATGGAAATAGAGAAGAAAGACAGGTCAACAGGAAATACATTGACAATATAGGTAAAAGCATAACAAATTTTGTAATGGTATAACATGAATATAAGGGCAAATGTCATCAATTGGGGACAAGATAATGTAGTAAGAAGAAACTTATGATTGACGAACGAGAAAGAAAAGATTGCAGAAAAAAAGATGGATATAAATAGTGAAAACTGAAAGGAATAAATGTAAAAGTAAATATGGTGAATGAATCCGTCCCCCCAAATTCCTCAACCGTCCGTCACTGTGAGAGAGATCTTGATCCCTCCACTTTGCCTCAAACTAAAACTCAAACTCCACTTTTAGTAAGAATGCTCAAGATGGTTTTCCTCAATTAGAAGTTTACTTTGTAACATGATTGGCTGGATATGTATTTATAGACTGTGTCCCTCCCTCTCCCCACCTTTTTCCTCAGTTAGATGATCCCATTTTTACCAAAAGCTCCCCTATAACACTGCGCAGGCTCGATAGCATTCCAGGATGGCCACTATACAGTAACATATAATTGCCCTCCCCCATCCCTGTGGTCTACCCCACCCATAACCCCACTTTCCCTAGGGGTCTCCAACCTCGTTGGTTCAAGTTCCGAGGTTAGTTACAGGTTAATTACAGTCGACCGCCAAATAAAAGCAGTAAATTGTTAATAAGCAACTAAAACCCTACAGGATAAGTCAGCATCCAAGGTAATACCCGATGCCCCATAGTTGTGCCCCTTCTCCAAGTGTAACTGGTCACGGCTGTTTCTACTAAACCCAATCCAAAGCCAATTCATGATATCTACCTACCACTTAATGAATGCCAGCATAATATATATATATATATATATATATATATATATATATATATATATATATATATATATATATATATATATTATTCGTTCGTAATGTTTAACCACCCAGTCAATTTCTGTGGAACCACTCACGACACCTACCGCCCTTCGGTGCTGCCTCTTCCCTTCTCTTGTCCTCTGTCCCTCTTATTTCTCGGTCATTCCTCCCATTTCCTGTTTGTCCCGAATAAGCAGAAACGAAAATCAGTGTCGCAATAAAACAACACAAAGGATGAAACGTCTGAGTAGGTTGTTGACGACGTCCATCCTTCGTCAGAAGAAGAAGTGCTGGATTGTTTACATTTTTGTAGTAGTAATTGAGGGACTCCTCTTTTAGCGGTTCTCCTTCTTGGCTCTCTTTCTCCTTCGGCTAGGTTTATTTAAGCCTATTTTCTGTATATCATATTTTTTTAAAAGATAATTTCATATTTTCTATTTAACATCTATCAATATCTATTGAATGTGACATTTTAGCCATTACTTCATCTTTACCTTCTTGATATGGCTGCAAAATTATCTTTCAATCTGTTTCTTCCTTTTGGTTGGGCTTAATTCAGACTATTTCTCTATCATACCAAATTTTTAACAGATAATTTCATATTATCTATTTAACATCTATAAATAGCTATTGAATGTGAGATTTAGCTATTAATTTCTTCGGTCTAGTCCCGATGTTTCTGTATTTCTTATAGGTTACTAAATGCTTTAGATTTCCAGTTATCTCTTTTCTGAATGTTTAGTTCCCCTCCTCATTACTCTTCTTCTTCTTCTGCCATTTAGATCTTAAGTATTCTAAGATCTTGCTGTTTGGCGCAGTTACAGCGAGCTTCTTCGCTTACAAATTAGATTAGAATATAGAATTGAGGCCAAAGGCCAACCGCTGGTAGGCTACCTGAGGTCATTCAACGCTGAAATAGAAACTGAGAGCAAAAAGGTTTGAAAGGTGCAAAAGGAGGAAAACTGCAAAGCAGTTGAAGCACTGTGAAATAATTGGTAAGAAAAGGAGGAAAGTTGGATGGAAGAAAGAGAATAAAAATGGAAGTACAGTCAAAGGAACGAAAGGGGTTGCAGTTAGGGGCCGAAGGTGAGCTGCAAAGAACCTCAAGTAATGCCTACTGTGCACCACATGAGGTGCACTGACTGCACTACCCCCATACAGAGTCTTCCCTTATATATATATATTTTTTCACACTTTCCAATTATTCCTCCTTTCTCTGCTTTTGTTTGATTTGATTTCTTTATGTCTTATATGTCCTCTTCTGTAAGTGATTACAATATTCAGTTTTGCTAGAAAAACTGAAGTCTAAATCCTTCATGTTCTCTCTCATTGATTTTGCTTTTTTAATAATTTTTTTACAATTTTAATTCTCTAATTTTCTAAGCAACTCCATCTTTTGAGTCACTCATTTTTACAATTTTAGTTTTCTGTAAAAGGAAACTATTGTGATGGCTTTGTCTGTCCGTCCGCACTTTTTCCTGTCCGCCCTCAGATCTTAAAAACTACTGAGGCTAGAGGGCTGCAAATTGGTATGCTGATCATCCACCCTCCAATCATCAAGCATACCAGATTGCAGCCCTCTAGCCTCAGTATTTTTATTTTATTTAAAGCTAAGATTAGCTACGATCATGTATCTGGCAATGCTATAGGAGCCAACAACACAGGCCACCACTAGAACATGGCTGAAAGTTTCATGGGCCATTGCCGAAAGATACATGGGCCCCGGCTGAGAGTTTCGTACAGCATTATACGCTGTACAGAAAACTCTATTGGGTCGAAGAAACTTCAGCACATTTTTTACTGGTTAATTCCCGCAATGCAATGTCGTCATCTATATTGTAAGTACTTCCAGTCCTTGAAAATCACTGTTTCTGTTTAGGCAAAATTCTGATGCTATTTCTCCCAAGGTCTTCAATCCATCCCTTGCAAAAGAACACATTATTGTAGCTTTCAGCTTGTTTTATTGCTAGGTATCATCATACCACATACTTCTATTACATGTCTACATTTAATTCATCTATATACACAGTATTATCCATACATACATATATATAGTGAAAATACCTATGATTCCTTATATAGTACTGGTGCTTCATATGGAGTGATGTATGGACTACCAAAAATTCACAAAGAAGGTGTACCAATGAGACCCATCCTCACATCCTATGACACTCCTAATTATAAGCTTGCTAAATTCCTTGTCCCACTTTTAGCACCCTTAACCACCAACACCTATAGTTGTAAGAATTCAGATCATTTTAAAGAAAGGATTTTACCTCTGGACTCAGATTTATTTATGGTCAGTATGGATGTCGAATCACTCTTTACTAACGTACCTGTTGAAGAAACAATTGAGATTATTCTGAGCCGGATTTTTACCAACCCAGATACCATTTTTAACAATTTTAATATCACGGATTTTAAAAAACTGCTGGAGCTTGCTGTGATGGACACAGCTTTCGTTTTTAATGGTAAAGCCTACATTCAGGTCGATGGTATGGCGATGGGATGCCCTCTGGATCCTACCTTCGCCAACATTTTCATGTGCTCCCTGGAGGAGCGCATGCTGGATGAATGCCCATTGGCTTACCATCCTCTTTTCTATAGTAGATATGTCGACGATACCTTTTTGCTGTTTAGAAATAAAGATCAAGCTGATAAATTTCTCGAATATGCTAACAATATGCATACAAATATTAAGTTTACGACTGAGTACGAAAATGAAAACAAACTCCCTTTCCTAGATGTAATGGTTTTTAGACATGATGATCATTTTAATACTACGGTTTTTAGAAAGAAAACTTTTACTGGCCTGGGTTCTAATTTTTATAGTCATTGTTATTATAATTTTAAACTGAATTCTTTATCTACCCTCTTCCACAGGGCTTTCAGTATAACATGCGACTGGAACAATTTCCATAACGAAATCCTCTACCTCCATCAGTACTTTATTGACAACTGCTTTCCATCCAAACTGTTTCATAAACATCTCTACAAATTTCTAAATAATATTTTCCATCCAAAATGTGAAATACCAACCGTACCTAAATTATGACTATATGCAAGCGTCCCGCTCATCCATGAAAATTTCTATAGAGAATTACGGCAGATAATAAACAGTTTTTTACCAGCAATTGACCTAAAGCTAATACCTTTTAATCCATTGACAATTAGGTCCTTATTCAAACACAAAGAGAGTCTTCTTCCTTTGATGACCTCGGGAGTCATTTACCAATTTAATTGCCCCAGATGTAACCTGGGGAAATATGTCGGCTCCACCCGCAGGTTGTTAAAAGTGAGATTGGATTCTCATCGAGGCGTGAGTTACAGAACGGGTGTTAAATTATCTAATCCAGAAATTGCTTGCATACACGAACATGCAAAGAAATGCAAAGTCGATATTAACTACAAAGATTTTAAAATCATAGGCCGAACTCCCAACGACCAACAACTAGCAATTTTAGAATCACCTTTTATTAAACAACTTGTCCCCCAACTAAATACTCAGACCACCTCAACACCTCTATACCTCTCGTGAGTTCACGTCGAAGCTGAACCTGACCCGGACTGTCACTCGGTCTGTGCCTTCAGCACTGCTTGGTAAATAAACACTCTTCCTTTTTAATAAACTGATACTTTCATGTTATAATTTTATGTTATGTTATTCCGAGTCTGTTTTTTTTAATATATATTTCTTTTATTATATAGCTTTGAAAATGGGACTGAACGTCTTGGAACGTCAGCAGCTGAATAAAGCACCTAGAAAGGAATAAAGAAGTGTCCTTCTCCTCGCACTAAATTGCTGTTTGCTGGATTGATAGAACCCACCCTCAACTTCGCTGTACCATTGGAAAGATGTG